>JAYKAV010002766.1:61196-181196 GCA_035582835.1 Phoebastria nigripes | reverse complement strand
GAGTGCTTAGCTGCCACTGTGGTTTTGTTGTCCTGGTCATCTTTTCCACTTCTGACAATGTCATCTTGTTTTCTAGCAAGTTGGCACATAGCCTGTATGTTACTTTTTCTTTTCTTTAAATCATTGTACCATGTTCTAATTCTTTTCACAGTTTTAGAGCAGGATGTCTAACATCTTGTCAGAGGATGGGCAGGAGAATGTTTGTTGTAGGGGAATATCTTGGCAGCTTCTAAAATGTTATTCCAGGGGCTATGGTTTGTATGTGCTTATAAATTAAGTCTTTATTTTTAACAGTGATATCCCAAAAGCTCCTAAACCTGAACCTCCTGTACCAGAGACTAAGGAAACTTCACCAGAACGTAATTCAAAGAAGGAGAGAGAGAAGGAGAAAGAGAAGACTCGTCAAAGATCCCCAACTCGGTCCAAGTCAAGGTCAAGATCTCGATCACGTTCTCCATCTCATTCTCGACCAAGAAGGCGTCATAGATCACGGTCAAGGTAGGACTTCAGTTTGTCTTGATTGTCAAGGTTGAGAAGTGAATATTTTCTTCTGAAGGTGCCACTTAATGTTCTCAGTTAAAGTAGTGATGTTTTTAGAGATGTTGAGCTAGGGATGTTTTAGGCCAAATGAGAAAGATGCATTCAATGGATAAATGTGTTTGGGAGTTGTTTTCTTCCTATCAGTTCATAAGAAGATGCTCACAGTGACTAACACTGACTGGAGAAAGAATGGGGTACTTAATGTGGCACTTGTTAGATAGTGGGAATTGTGTAGCCTTTTTTTAGGAGACAGGTTTGATGCTGAAGATGATGTAAATTACTTTTTTTTTTCCTTTTTTTGGATTATTTTACTTCTTAGTAGAGAGGTGTTGGTAAATTTTAAAGCACTAATTGTGTCTGAATGTACCACTTTAAAGTACCATTTAGATTATGATTCAAAGTGATGCATTTGGAGAAAAGCAACTTTACGCTCAGTGCCCTGAGGATAAATTTCCTCAAATCTGAAAATTAGATAGTTGCTTTTCATTTGAATTTTTGATTGTGACAGGTCTTACTCCCCTAGAAGGCGACCAAGCCCCAGACGACGGCCATCTCCAAGGAGAAGGAGCCCTCCAAGGCGAATGCCTCCCCCACCCAGACACAGAAGAAGCAGATCCCCTGTGAGGCGGTAAGATTCCCTTTTTTAAGACAACTGAAAATGTTGAACTTTGAAATTTGGAGGGAACATTAGTTGTGAGGAATAAGCATTATCAAAATTGCCTTTTTCACCTTACCTTAGTGCTGTCAGGTATACGATTTGAGTGATGTAAAAACTGCAGTGTCATATTTTGTAAGTGTGTTGTGGGGGAACGTAATAGTAGCTGTGAAACGATTTCTTTTGAGTTGGAATAGTGATGAGAATTCCACCTTTTTGAAAAGTGGCAATTTCAGAACTGTAACTTCTTCAAATGGCTCTGGATAGCTCCCAGTGTAGATTGACATGACATCTTTTATGACTTTTTTGCTTAAGTCTTAAAACTTTTTTTTTTCCTGCCTGGGGAAAAAATTGGAACAAGTAACTGGATTTTACTTGTTTGCAGTTTTTTAATTATGACTTAGATTTCCATCACATAAAATCAGAATTAAATTTTGACTTGAAATGTGTTTCTTCTTCATGTTCTTAAAAAAAATCTTCAAGGTCTGCTCTCTGGTGTTGGAGGTTACATTTTTGACAGCATAAGCAATTGTTCTAGTAGCAAAGCTCTGAGTTGGCTTGCAAAGAAAATTATATACTTATGGCAATGTCCAAAATAGGCATTTGTCTTCATAGGAAGAGAATAGATTCTTATCCTCTTCATAGGAAGAGAATTATAGTGATGCTTCCTGTGTACAGTAGTTGTTCTTTTTTAGGAAGGAACAGTTCTTCCTTTTTATGACAAGGTGATGACTATTTTTTTTCCTGAGTTTGTAAAGATGTTAATTTCACACAGTTACTGGGAGAACTGTGAAAAGTATCAAACATGTATGTTGCAAGATGTACAAGAGCTCCCTTTCAGCAAATGTTTATCTCACTCAAGGTAGGGTTTCTTTTTTCCAGGTTCTCAGGAATTCTGCAGCCAAAGGTGGATTCTGCAGGTACACAATTGTAACAGAACTTGCCACAAATTTTGCCGCAGAATTCTAGAGGCCCTACCTTTTTAAAATTACAAAGTAAAGATGAAAGACTAAAACTTAAGAATGGATAGATTGATTCTGAATTGTTAAGTTGTTAAGTTGTCTGAAATTTTTATCTCCTGGTATAAAAACTTTTTAGTGTACTTGCACACTAAACTCTTAAACAGATCTGTTCTGAAGATCATTGAATCACATGTGCTAACACGGAGAATTCTCTTAACCATCCAAAAATTAGAGTGCCCAAACAAGACTAATTGCTCCCAGGAGAAAAGCTTAGTTGTAGTCTGTAGATTGACAGAAAGCAAGCAAAGGTAACACTAACAATTTTTTGCTCACTATGTAGTTTAAAAATAACTGTGAAAGATTGGTTGTTATTCTCCTTCTACAAACCAAGTGTTGAAGGCTGTCCACCATGTTTTGGAAGTGCTGTTGTATGTGGCTCTATATATGTGCTTGCAAACAAATGCAATTCTGTGTTCATGCTCAAACATTTCTTAAGCTGGCTAGTCAGAATCTAACGTTATATTTGATTTACAGGAGAAGACGGTCATCAGCATCCTTATCTGGCAGTAGCTCTTCCTCCTCCTCCTCACGTTCCCGATCACCACCAAAGAAACCACCTAAAAGAACTGTATCCAGTCCTCCTCGTAAAACGCGTAGGCTCTCTCCTTCGGCAAGCCCTCCTAGGCGGAGGCACAGACCATCCCCACCAGCAAGTCCGCCTCCAAAACCACGTAGGTCTCCAACACCCCAGCAGTCGAATCGTGCAAGAAAAAGCCGTGGCTCTGTTTCGCCTAGCAGAGCATCAGGTAATCAAATAAAAATTTGTATTCCAGCAGCTTTATCATTTTGTGCTTTTATTTTCTCAAAGATGGTGTTTACAGTTTGTAGGAGTAGAAAAGCATGCAAGAACGTAACAAATTGCAACTGAGTTGTTTGACTTTGTCTTTTAGCCCCCAAACATAAGAGTACTGAAAAAAGAGAATCTCCTTCGCCAGCACCAAAACCAAGGAAAGCAGAACTGTCTGAATCAGGTATGGCTCTCACTTTTCAACACTGGTTTTGGGTGGGGTTTTTAACCAAAGATGCATGACAATAAAAGGCAGTGGTAAAGTGCTGAACCCTCTTGATAGGCTGGCATTGAAAGCAAGAGTTTTCGGAAGTATAAGGATGATCACTCGTACTGCCTCAAATACTTCCATCCAAGCTTTCTTGGGAAAAGCTCGGCCAAAGTGTATTCCAGCCTCAATGTTATCTTAAGATTTGGGGGCGGGGCGGGGGAAGCATGCTTGGTGATCTACTGTAATACGACTTTGCTTCTGCCTGAATAAGGCAAACTCATATCCTCAGTTTAAATATTCTGTCCATGTATGTACCTTTTTAGAAGAAGATAAAGGAGGTAAAATGGCTGCAGCAGACTCTGTTCAACAGAGGCGTCAGTACAGAAGGCAAAATCAACAGTCTTCATCTGGTATGGATGACGTAGATTTCCTAAAACTGGATTGCAGTTTACTTTTGCAGGAAGTAGTTAATTTTCATCAGTATTTGAACTTAGCAAATAATGTTATGTGCACTTCAGTGCTATGGTAAACTTAATTCTAGATTTACCACTGATAATGAAGTCACTTTAATTATTGCTCATGAAGAATAAAGGATAATTTTTAAAGGTTACGGTATATCTCTTGTTAATTGGTTTACATCTTTAAAATTTGCACTTTTAAACTCTTACAATCACACACAAATATTGTTTGCCATGGATTACTTAATCTGTTGTTGCAATAGGTTATTTCCTAATATTTTGGACTCTTGTATGCTTGAGATCAGTAAATTAACCTGGGCCTGGTGTAGGTTTTTGTCCACTTAATGTTTCTGTAAGTAACTGCAGTTCACCTTTTAAATTACCTGGCTAGTCACATTTTATGTGGACTGTTAGGTTGCTGCAAGTATTTTTACCCAGCTCCAATGGATTTATTTATMGCTTGACTTCAACTAACATTTTTAGTTGAACTGCTTTTAAATAGAGGTTTCTTGTTTTGTGGGAGAGGAGGTTAGTACTGCAGTTTAAACTGCAGTTATAACCCTATCAGTAACTGTGTTAACAGTGTCATGAGAATCATTTTCCAGAGAGTGATTCTTCTACATTTATAGATTCTGGTTCTTCATCCTCATCTGAAGAGGAAAGACCTAAAAGATCCAATGTGAAGAATGGGGAAGTTGGTAGACGCCGACGCCATTCACATTCACGCAGTCCATCACCGTCTCCACGAAAACGACAGAAGGAATCCTCCCCTCGGTAATTTCTTCTTAAGTTGAATGTAGCTGACCTCTTTTTTTTCTATTTACTTAATGTTGTTGTTTATCTGCTATGCAACTGTCAGCAAATACACAACATAATTAAGTCGTATCCAGTTTGCCCAATCTTGTTTCAAGATTGCATTCTTGTTACGCTCATTTGGTAAGAACTACTCTGAACTTTATTTGAATATGTTAATTTTTGCCTCAAATATATGGCAGATAGATTTGTTTTGTTTTGTTTTTCCTCCACTGCTATCAGGATGCAGATGGAAAAGAGGTGGCAATCGCCAGTGATGAAAAGGTTGGTTAGAAGTTAATCTGTTAAATAGGATTCACATAGAGAAAATCATTTAGACAGGCTCTCATTTATTTTGTCATGGATAAGTACTTGCCGTCCTTTGGACTTGCGCACTCAAAGTAGTAAGGTGAGGGAAATTCAGACTGTGTTCCTTAATGCGTTGGATCTGGGACCATTTCACTGGCAAAAAAAGAGAGGAACACCTGCTCCGTCTCCTTCATTGTTCACTATTTGTTAATTCACATAAGCCTGTAACAGCTAATAACGTTAATGTTATTAGCATCTTACTGATGCCTGAAAATAATGGAATGCTTGTATTCTTCAGGGATATACACAGGTTTGAAAGGTGGGTGAGCATTACTTTGTGTTCTTGCTGCCACTGATGTTCTGGCTAAAACCCTTCTGTAGACTTGCAACAAGTGATTAAGATCTTGATGTTCTGGGTCACAGATAATTGGAATTTTCAAAAGTCTTATTCCTGCATTCATTAGATATTTGGAACTACTGGTAATAGACAAGTAGGAGACTAGTAGTGAACACCTACTTTATTTTCTCTTTTTTTTTTTTACGTAGGCAATATTGTTAACACTTTTATTTGTCAAATTGCTTGCTCTGTGTTGATCTCGGAATGTAGGAAGGTGCAGGAAGGTGGGTGCTTGATGAATTTATTAATCTGATATAATGACCCTTGTAAGCAATCTGTAATTAAGACCTAGCTAGAATATAGTTGCAGCGTACATAATGATTTATGAGATTAAGTATGACTACTTCTACAAATGTAGACCATTCTAATTATGGATCTTGTCAAACAGTTCTATGTAAAACAGATTGGAATTCAAAGATCTTAATCTGTTTTGCAACATACTAAATTGACCTGCTGCCTATTGTGTAAATACACATGTTTAATTAGGGCAACCATGACATTTGAAGGCTGGTATTTTTTTGGATCATAAAAGAACGTTGTCTTTGGGAGCAAACTCTTATCTATAAAAAGTGTAACTCATTGTCTTGGAGAACAACAGCCAGCGTATTTGAAATCAGAGCTCAGTTTATGTAGATGAGCTTCTTTGCTTTTTCATTACTCTCATTTTTTCCTTTATCCAGTCATTTTATCTGAATTGCTTTTTAAAAAAAGGAATGTTTTACTTCACAAATACCAATATTCCTCTCCTTTAAAACTAAGTATGAAAGAAAGTACGTGTTTGATTAAAATTTCCCGTCCCAGAAGTCTGTTGTAAACTTTGCAGAGCAGAAAATGGCTCATTTTGTGAATAATTTTAATCCAGATAGCTGCAGTTTAGCAACAACTCTGATTTTTCTCTGCGTTTCAAGAAATAAGTCGTTTTGGATTTCAGATCTGTAGATAAAAGCTGTTTTCAAGAGTACAGTTTCACACTGTTTAATCTGATCCAACTTCAGACTGCTGCTGAACGCAGTTTTGGTCTGCCTGACGCAGCTAGGCATTCCCGGTCCCTCCCTTGTGTTGGATCTAGCAATCATGTCACTGCATGACGACAAAGAGGTGTTCTTGTTGGATTAGTCTCCTGGTGGATCAGTAAGCTGGTCTGACTCATTAGATGATCACTAGATTCAGTGCAAGGGAAATGGCAGAAATGAGCTTCCAGGAGAAGAAAATGGGAGAGAGTTGGGCTTCCTCTTCGGCTACAAGATGCGAATAGACCAGGTTAAGCAGAATGTGAAATTGTCTTATGTCTGCTGTAGTGGGCTCTGAAGATTACAGTAAAATTATGTGTTGTCTCACACTCTTTAGAAAGACGAGTGTATTTTTTTCCATCTTCTAATAGAATTTCATTTTTGAAGTGCATGAACAAGATAATTTTGTATAGTGAAAGCAAAAGAACAAAAAAGAATCTCATGGCTCAATTGCAACTTCTCTGAGAAATCCTTTTATCCCTTTAGTAGGAGGAGGAGAAGTCCATCACCCCCACCAGCCAGGCGGCGACGTTCTCCTTCACCTGCCCCTCCTCCTAGGCGGCGGCGGTCGCCTTCATTACCTCGTCGAAGGTAGTGTATTGCGTTTTTGTCATGAAGTGGTTGCTTTTGGTTTGTTGACTTCCAACTATGTCGTGTAAAAAGAAATGTCGTGATTGAGGAAACCAGTTCCTTGATTCACAGTTACTGAGGGGAACATAGTTTTGCTAGTGAGATTTTGTGTGATAGGTGTGTGACCTGGATATCATTTGATTGCTGTATCAAATACTGAATAACACCCATTAAGCTGATTTTGAGAAAGTTTGGTATTCAGTAAAGTTTTAAAGAATTTTTAGACGGACTTTTTTCTCTCTCTGGGCAAATTGCAAAACACTTGTAACTAATTCACATGCCTATGTGGCACCTGAACATTTTTTTCTTTGTAGGTCTCCATCACCACCCCCACGCAGACGCTCACCTTCTCCACGGAGATACTCTCCACCGATACAGAGACGATATTCTCCTTCTCCACCACCTAAGAGAAGAACAGCTTCTCCTCCTCCCCCGCCTAAACGAAGGGCATCACCTTCTCCACAGTCAAAACGCAGAGTCTCCCATTCACCACCGCCAAAACAAAGGAGCTCGCCAGCTGCTAAGAGGCGTTCACCTTCGATATCTTCCAAGCACAGGAAGGGATCTCCTCCCAGTAGGTCCAATCGGGAAACACGTTCTCCACCACAAAACAAAAGGCATTCACCTTCACCACGGCCTAGAGCTTCTCATACCTCTGCAAGCCCGCCACCACCACGAAGGGGAGCTTCAGCTTCACCCCAGAGAAGACAGTCTCCATCTCCAAGCACTAGACCCATCAGGAGGGTGTCAAGAACGCCAGAACCTAAGAAGACAAAGTAAAAATCCATCTTTATTGTCGGTGGTTTTGTGAGGGTTTTTTTGTTTGTTTTGTTTTAATGCAGCGGGAATAGCTAGGGAATTGCATTAAAATGGTTCTCATATCTTGAGATTGCTCAAGTGTTGGTGGCTCTGTTCAGCTTCCACCATCATAGCATTGATTTTCGGAAGTTTATTAGATTGGAAGCATCTGTTAAAATAAAGTGCAATGTGGGGAGAAGCATTAAAGAGGCTTTATGTAGGGTTTGGGGGGGTCTTCTAATAGCACAACAAAGCACTGGGGCTGAGCAGGTGAAAAGAAGTTCGAGAGAAGTTTTGTTGCTAGCTTTGTTTAAAGAAAAATGAACTTTCTCTTATTTTAAAGCTAACTGCAGAAGGGAAGCAATACTTTTCATCAGCTCATAAATCATTTCATAAGTGGTCATCTGAGGGGGGAAAAAAAAACATTTAGAATTTTAGCAGTTTTGTTTAGCGTGATGCTGCTCTTACAAGCAGATAGTTAAAAGTATGGTGCTGGCTTATTAATTCAGAAAGAAAATGTAGCTGAATGTAATGTCTTGCACTCTTTCTTCATTGGATGATAAAATAGCATTGCTATTCTCTTGACTTCTAATGTGGTTATAAATTTGTCATATCAGAAGAAAGGGAGCAATCATTCCTGAACAACAATAGTATTATTGTTTAACAAGCTATCAAGTTGCAATATCCTTTTGCATTACGGATCCACGGTGGTATTAGATTGTTTCGCTTTTTGTAACATATGCCAGCAAAGTAACTAATCCATTTTTTTAAGTGGCAGCTTAACCAACTTACAAGCACATATGTTCATCTGGCTTTTTTGTTAATTTTTTTACTTTCTTGTTTTGTCTCTTAGCTCTAACACTAGAATCTAAGTGTAGCTCTTCTATTTTTAAGGGCTTCCACGCCAAGTCCACGATCTGCAAGACGGGTGTCTTCATCACGGTCTGCATCAGGATCACCTGAGCCAGCACCGAAAAAACATCAAGGACCTCCATCTCCTACTCGGTCTCGTTCCCCTTCTGCAAACTGGTCACCTGCAAAAAAGGCTAAAAGCCCAACTCAGAGCCCATCACCTGCAAGGGTATTTGTTTGCTAATAAACGCAATACTGTTTTGGGTTATATGGCAAGTTATTTTCATGAAGACTTAGCTGCTGAACAGCTCTAAGCTTATTCACATGGGGGGAAAAAGAATAAAAATCCTTGGAGTGATTTTTTTCATAGTTAAAAACAATTTGTAACATAAATTTTTCAAACTTAACATCTCTGAGTCTTTAAAAAAGTGCTATTATATATAAATTTTAACTTCTGGAAGAAGAGAYTTTCCCATGTCATGAGTCTACTCATGGTCTACGAAATGAGGTGGTCTTATTTATGCTTAGTAGTCTTAYGTGCAAACTCAGGCTATTCCTAATAGGAAGAGAACAGATTGTTTGGCATACTTACCTGTTCTCCTAAGGTGTTTCCTAGGGAYGCTTCCATTGTCTGCCAGAGGAGTGTTTGAGGGAGTTAGACTCCACCTGCAGTATTAATTTTTATGAAGAGGCTTGCTGGTCATTGCTATGACCGGCATATCAAGTTTGCGTGGTGTTAYGTTGCATTGCAAACAGACGCAGCACAGCCCTGCGTTACAGTATCTGTCTTCTAGGATTGCTTCCGTCAGTTGAGTGGGAATGTGACTTTCCCCCAGTTCTGAAGACGGTGTTGAGTTTACTGAGTTTCAGATGTTGCTCAGTCCATTCAAATTTCCCAGGATGGTTGTGGGCTTCTTTTAACAACATTTTGAAGCCTTAGGAATGAGTTGTAATATCTGTTGAATTGTTTGTTACAGAATTCAGATCAAGAAGGGGGTGGAAAGAAGAAGAAGAAGAAGAAGGATAAGAAGCATAAAAAGGATAAAAAGCACAAGAAACACAAAAAACATAAGAAGGAGAAGGCTGTGGCGGCTGCAGCAGCTGCTGCTGTGGCTGCAGCAGATACCACCTCGGCACAGGAAGACCAGGAAGCAGAGACAGAACCCAAAAAGGTAGGAATTTGGTACCTATTTAAAGAGTCCAATATAAGAAAATAGATGAGATGAATGTACACCGTACTCTTGATGTTCTAAACAGCAGTCTTACTTCAGAAATGCGACTTAGTGTCTCATGATTTTACTTGATGATTTGCAATATGGGGACGGCTGTAGCCTGGCTTAGTTTTCAGTGTTTGAAGAAATGCTTTATCTTTGTTTGAAGGAGACAGAAAGTGAACCAGAAGACAACCTCGATGATCTAGAAAAACACCTGCGAGAGAAGGCACTGAGGTCAATGAGGAAGGCGCAAGTGTCACCACCATCCTAGGCTGAATCCTTTGATATAATGTACATTTTATTTGGTTTGTACTCAGAATTCAATTTCAAATTGCTAAATGTGTTTGAGCTTTAGAATATAACATTTGTTGTAATAATTGCTAGGTTGAGGTTCACCATGTACAAAGGGCATGGATTTACATTACAAAAGGTGTCCACAGTGTACTAGTGACATTCTTTCATTGACAGTCAACATAATTTCATTTAGAGTGAGACTTTTTAGAAGCAGTAGGAATTTGTTTTGAAGGTTTTAAACATGACCGTCAATTCCCTCGTTTCTTTGAAATTCAACAAAGCCTTTAGCATAATTTGTGAGGGTCTCATTTGACTTCTTTTGTATCCACTTACATTATGCTACTAACCTTTGTGGTTTGTAAGCTTGCCCAGAAGTAAAACCACTGCAGAATTACCAAGGAAGTACATCTATTTTAATGCTTTCTACTGTTGCCTGTATAGTCTCCATTAAAGYGAATCAAGAAATAGCAATTTAGAATGGTACATAAATGAAAGCATGTTGTTTACCAGGACACTGTGGGTTTATATTGATGTAACATGTTGATTTGGAACACTGGAATTTCATTTGTATTTTTATGTTCTTTTTTTAAAGGGCAGTTTCCATGATCAGCAGTCCCAGAAAAATTCCTTCAGTTACATAAATTTTGTTTGTGAGATGTCGTTGCCCCATTCATAAATCTTGTCTCGTTACGGTTCTTCTGAATGGCATAAGCAACTTTCAGAGATGTGGTCTTTGAAAGTTTGAGGAACCTGAACTTTGGATATTGTCATGTTTTCACTGTTTTTTGTTTTTGTTTTTTTAACTAAAGCTATATAAAGCTTGTGGATTAAACAAAATAAATTTCTAAATTTAAACAGATGTTGGCTATTTTTATACGAACATTTACATTTGCTAATCAGCTTTCTTTTGTACAGGGTTAATGAATACAGATATGAAAAAGTATTTGATCCAGTATGCTGGCCTCTGAAAAATCGGGGCTTTTGTTTTTAACTGTCCTAGGGGTAGCAGAAATAGCCCTTTGTTAACTCAGTGATGCTCCTGTTGTGTCTGGATTGGTGTTCTTGCAAAGCAAGAGTAAAACAGTCTACCTGGTCAGCACTCAACTGTTAGGATGGATAAGCTTAAAACAAACAAACAAAATATTTGCTGGTGAAAATCGCTTGTCGTAGCAAGTAAAATGTTTCAAGGTCCTGCAAAAAATTAATGGCAGGTTTGCATTAACTTAGTTCCAAGCTTTAGTCATGTAAACACTGGTTTGAATGCTCATCTAAAGAATCCTGGTGGCTCGCTGCCTTTTTCATAATCATATTTGAAACTTGCTGGATTGCTACTGTCGAATTTTTTTAAAAATTCAAGCTCTGTTTCTGAAATCAAGTCAATTCTGAAGTCTAAGGTTCCTCTGGAAAGGAGGAATGGCACATGCTTTTGAAAATTTTTGTCCTGCATCTGAAGTAGATGTGATGTGCACAATTAAGTGTAGATATTTGATTAGTCTTTTTACTTGACATCGTGTAGGGTTTTAAAGTAAAACAGGTATTATGTAGATACTGGATGGAAGGGGATATCTTTTAAAGTAGCTTTCTTCTGCACTTCCTCATATGCTGAATCTTTTGTTTCTTAGCATAAGTATACATTGTATGCTAAAGTGCTTGTAAACTTAGTTCAACAACACTTGAATGTCGAGTATCATCTGTTATTAAATGTGTATAATAAATTCCAAGAACTTTCTGGACAAACACATTTTAAAAAGTACATCTGAGTGAATTCAGTGCTTGTGAAACGACAGAACCTAACAACGTGTATTGTGCTAATCTCTTTGCCTCGTTCTTTTTTTTTTTTTTTCTTTTTCTTCCCCTGTGATGTTCCTTGGCAGCACAAATGATTCTGAAACTCAGTCTTAACAGACGGTACGTGTGCAGTCCTCACAAGGAGTTAATGCTTCGTTCTTTATAGTCTGAATCTTACTTTCATCTGGGTTCTGTGACCTCTGTGTGCCTTTTAATCTTAGGAARTAGAAGTTCTTTAAATATATTCAGTACCTGAGTCACTGACTGCTTATGTTCCCTCATACCTATTTTTCATCTCCTGCCTCCAGGACTGCACTTTGATAAAGGACTTCGCTGTTGATTCTGGACAGGGCATGAAGGAAGGCCAGACCTTCCCAAGACCGTCACGCGTTCCCCCGCATTTTTCTGTCCTTTGGAGTTTCTGTTGTTAGGTGCTCCGTCCTCTTTTTTTTTTTTTTTTTTTAAACATCTATCCATAAAGAATGGTTTAGGTTTAAAAAGAGCTCTTTAAGAAGAATATAACTTCTAAATTGTGTTTACTTTAATATTTTAATTCCTTCCTAGCCATTCATTCAAATACTAACATTGCATTTAAATACCAGTCAAGTGATAGCAAGCCTTCTCTTGTCTTCTCATGAGCTATGACACTGTTCCTTGCTGCTCTAAGTACTGTTGCGTAGATATTTTTAGTACAAAATGACTCCGCCAGGATGATAGCCTTCAGCATTTGTGTCTGTACTGTGAAACTTTGTCCTGGTGAACTGTTGACTTACATCATTGAATTCCTCTCCTGATCCTCTGTAATTGAGATCCCATCATCCAACCCCAAACTTGTCTGATCTGTTCACCACTCATCTTCTTGGTTAACCTCTTATCTCTGTTTCTCAACCCTTTTATTTGTAGTCGTGTTGCTATAGTTCAGAAAGTAACCGTGTAGGGTGCCTTGTGCAATGTGGCAGAACCTCTGGTGCGTGAATCTCGCTTGCTCTTTGTATTCTGAAACTGCTAATGCTGAATGTTTGCTTGTTGATCAAGGCCACCTTCCTGAAATGACAGATGATGGGTTTAGATAGGTGACTTGCTGGAATAACTGTATCTAACTTGGGGGGGGGGAATCAAGTTTAATTGGACTGTATAGTTTAGATGAAAATGAGTCCACAGGAGTGAACGTGAGGATGAAGTGAGTCACTGGCAGGTCAACACCTGTAGTTCATAAAGAAGAAAGATGTATTTGTTATGTCAACAGATGGGACAATAGCAGGTGTGTGTGCAATGGCTTGAAGTTTATAGAAACTCAGTGTTGGATTATTAAATTTTTCCACTTGYGTGACTTTGGAAATTTGCCTAGGGAGTTCTGTGTGGACCAGCTTCCTGAGCTTCACCACCACAGTTTTACACTCTGAAACTACTTTATGAATTGCCTTAACGTTCAGGACAAAGACTGTTCTACTGCTGGTTTGGAAAATGTCTTGTGCTCCCTGAAAGCTGATGTAATCTGAATGATAAATAACAGCACTAAGGCAGAGTTCTGTGCTCAGAGCCGTAACTGTAAAACTTTGCACATTAAAGCTCATACTTGCTCAGCTCCACGTTGTCTGACACACGTTAATCTAAGCAGAGGCCCAGACCTGGAGGGCTGGCTCAGCGCAGGCTGTGGTGGGAGGTGCGTTAACTGGGAGGAGCAGCCTGAACATCACGAGCATTTTCGTACTCTGCTGACTTCTTCCTCAAACACCAAACCTACGAATGCGTGTATTTGGATATAAAAAGTAGCGCTATCRGAAGAGTAGCTTTTGGCAGGGCATTGAACTGTATTTTGATTGAGTTTCATTTCAGCTGTCCTGTGTGGTAACTTATGTTTTAGTATAGGATCATCTGCTCATAAAACTTTTAATCGTCTGCTTAAAGTCCATTGTTACAGGTGTCCGTTGCGTAGGTATCCAGCAAGGCAGTCACGGCACTGACAACACTCGATTCACTTCTCAGCCGGAGTCCAAAGCCGTAATAGAGACTTCGGCAGGCGAGGGAGAGCTGCCGCTCCTTAGAGCGTTACCTTCCCACGCAGCTTTCCAGCTTCCTTCACTTGGCTGAAGAGCGACTTGGTTTCCCTCTTGTACAATTTTTTTTTTCTCCCCTGTCATATTCACAGAACTTTCCAGTGGAATTTTTTGTTTCTCTTGATCAGGTCTCAGYCCTTGTAATAAATTACCGTGAAAGTAGTATATCTCTTTAAGGATAATAAAAAGATTATTAAAACGGAGAACAATGGCGTAGGCAGTTGTGTATTTCCAGACTTTAATCAATAGTTTTGACTTTTGAACTTCTCGCTTCAGCTCTCCTAGAATGAGTTCAAAGAGGTCGTAACTGCTCGAGTCCATTCAGCTACGGCGTGAAGCAAGGAGCTCGAGATTGTTCCCCACGCCGGCGGCTGGCGGTAGATGATGTCCGGTAACAGTGACTCTTATCTGAGCTCTTTCTGTCTCAGAAATCAGATAGCTGCTTAAAGTGCAGCAAGAACGCTGCCTCTTTCCTGCTGTATTATGCTCTTGAATGCATAACATACATAAACGGTTTATCTTGTAACCCTGTCTTTGTTTCAAGCTAGGTTCTGGTTGAAAGAAGCAGTTTGACTTACRTTTTCTCTTGTTCAGGTTTAGTTCTGACTTGACTTGGTAGCATTTCCTTCTACTAAGAGTGAAACTTAGCTAACATCCATCATGCTTAAAAATCTTACGGTCTGCTTGTGATGATTTGTTTGCTTCCTTGGTTGCCTGGAGGCAATCAGCGTGTAAATACGTGGGCAAGTTCTTCATGTGCCCAATTCTGTGCGTGGATTAAGCCTCGGGAAGATGGCTGGGAAGAGTGGGATTTAATTTAATTGACCTTAAAATAGTAGAACAAGCAATACGCGGCTGGAGGTGATCTGACGTTGTTCAGAGGGGTGCTCCTCCATTATTCACTGTAGATTTATTATTGATGCATGTGGCTGTTTTGCAGGGCTGGGTGAAGGGAGCTACCACAAGCGGAGAGTTCTGTCGGTAACTYGGACGCTGTGTGTGCCATATAGATTTAGCAGGTGGAGATGCTTACGAGAAGAGGGATTCCGCTTAGGGGATCTGTGTGGTTTTGCCTTTAAAGGAAAGTATTTTGGGTTTTTTGCCTTAAATGCAAGCTGCGGTTATTGTAGGGCTATGCCTTTTGGGATGTCCTTGAAGAAGCAGAGGCAGGAGCTGCTCCCCCAGCCACGCTCTCTGCCAGGGCAGGGTGCGCTTGCATGTGCCTTTCCCCAGGTGGGGCTGGGAGCCGGAGGGCAGGGCTGCGGGGGGAAAAACCGCCTCTGTAACTGGATTCTGCTATTTCAATCAAAATTAGATTTAAACAAGTTTCAAGAAGAATCGCTGTTTAAAATGATATCTGTTAAAGTCTAATTTATACTTACCATTGAAAAGTTATTCAGTGTAGAAACTTTTGGAAGAGGACACTAGAAGATGGGCACRAAGCCTTGTTTTTAAGAACGTTGGTGCAGAACTTGAGTCTGTGGCCCAAACACCCAAAGATTTGGGTGTTTCAGTGGGAGAAAAGTGTTACTAACTTTGTAAAATAGTCTTTAAGTAGGGGCTCTTCTTCACTAAGACAAAGTTTAATGTCTTCGTGATGTGAAAAGGAAACGGTGCTGGACTCCCTTGCCCTGTTCGCTAAAGCATCAGCTGTCGATGACCACTAATGAAGAACAGATGCACAGCGTGGCAAAGCAGTAAACATTTTTCCAAAGAAAAACACAGAAAATATACCAACCTTTACCAAAACTGTTTTAAGCTCCGCATGTGTTGAAGGAAGAGGTGTGCTTGGTGCAGTCTTGAACTTGGAAAGAACAGCAAGAAAGTATAAAAAGCAAAATTCCTCAAAGGGGTTCAATTCCAGGCAGTGACGAAGCAGCCGGACTGAGCTTATCCACAAACCTGCCGAAGTAGCATGGGAATTGTTCAATTGTTCAGCTTTTGAAGAGGCAAATGGCTGTGAAAATCATCAGTCACTGCAAAACAAGTGAAAAAAATGTTCTCCTCTTTCTTTTGTTTTAATTAGCTTTCACCTAAAGGCCATTGGGCAAAATAATGAGTAAAAATTGTTGTTGTAGTCCAAAAAAAAAAAAAAAAAAAAAAAAAGGATGTATTTAACAAAATCTGAACACCCACATGTTAACTATGTGTGGTAACAGCTTAGCACTGTAGAGGGATGGTGTATCAAGTTCACAAAAAACAGCCTCAGATTTAGAGTCAAGAGACTGTAGACGCGTAAATCACATGCTTAAAGGTTATACCAATTACCTTCCTTAAGAAAAACAAAACTACAAATGCAAAATAGGAGAAAACTGATCAGTTGGAAAGATGCTTCCTGTCTGCTAATTTAAACCAGGATTAAAATTAGTGCTTTACATTCATTCAAGCAGGCTAATAACAAACATTGGTTCCACCCCTCCCTTCTGGAGCAAGATAAAGCCAGGAGCTCTCAGCCTCCTGCTGGAACAGAGCCCGACGTCCTCCTGGCTGATGCTTTAGGAAATTTGGTGCTGGCAGCTGTCGGAGGCGAGATAGCAGATGAGATGGAGACAGCCCGGTCCATTAGGGTCATTTCTAAGTCTGGACTAGCAAAGCCAGCTCTGGCCCGGTGGACAGTGGGGCCAGTTAATTAAATTTTCTATCTTCCCTTCTTATCTGCAAGCGGGTTTGCCTGACGTTCTGGGGAGGAACCGAAAGCTGTTGCTTAAGGGAGAAAGATCACAGCCAGTTTGTCACGGAGCTAAAAGTACTACTGGAAAGGAGGTGTTTTGGTTTGGTCGTGTGTTCCCCCCCCCCCCCAGTCTTTCATTTAAAAACATGAGCTGCAATGTGCTTCCTATGAGGTTTGCTGGTGTCTTGTATAGCTGAGAGGGGGCTGTGCCCGAGCAGCAAAGAGGTATCGYGCGGAGCCAGCCCGAGTGTCCCGGGGAGGGGAAATGCTGTGAAAATGCTTCCTTAGCTGGGAGTGTCGTATTTTATTTTATAATGGGACGTGGCCGACTCCCGGGGCAGGTGAGTCAGCGTTTGACACCCTAATCTGGCTGGGTGAAACTGGGATTAGAGGGCACAGTGACTCCCGGTGACAGCAGCCACCTTGTGCCATACACACCCGTTTGTTCAGCAACGTTTTGCTTTTGTTTTCTGCTGAGATTTTTTTTGGATGACCCCAAAAATCAGCGCTGCAGGAAAGAGCGCGCTGGCCCCCAAACTGGGACCAGTGTCAGTGCTGGGAGCGCAGCTCCCCGGCGGCTCGGGGAGAGGATTTGCCACGGTGGGGGGATGATTCTGAGCCACTAGCGCAAGGTGTTTTAATCACAAAGTAATTATCTTTGGAGTTCGTATAGTGGCAGATTTCTCATGAACGGTGTTTTTTCTCATCCGGGATGAATCCCGTGGGGTTCGCGCGGTGAACGCCCGCTGCAGCCGGCGGTGCGGGACTTGACCTCTGGGCCGTGAGCAGGGACCGGGGGAGGCTGCACAGCCCGGGGAGGGGGGGGACAGGAATCACTTTTAACTCCCACATCTGTTTCCCCAGCCAGGGCACGCTGCGATGCACGATGTAACGAGCGAAACAGCAGAAGGGATGTGGGGTCCGGCTGCGTCCTTCCTCCCATACAAAGGCAGGATGCAGTTGCCCCTCGGGCAGAGCGCCGTAGGTAGCCATCGCTCACGAATTCAATGCCGCCTTTGTGCGCGGCGTTGAGCACGCAGCTGCGCGCGTCGGGAACAACAGTCATCGCGCGGGAGAAGGGAGATGAGACGGGAGCGAGCAGGAGCTGGCGGCGTGGCCACGAGGGCTGCGGCACCGGCACCTGACAGCGACAGGGGCGCGTGATGCAACCCGTTTGGAGACAGATCTTGCTATTGCGTGAAGGTGATAAATCTGGGGTGTAGGAGGTGCTTGCGGAGAAATGGAGAAGGATGTTGTCGAACAGATACTTGAGTGCTCAGGTTGCTCTTTCCAGCTGTGGGAGAGGAGYGGGGCTGGTCTGGTGCACCTGAGCCGCGTCTGCTAATCCCGGGCAGGGCTGGGCGATGCTCCGAATCCCCAGCCTGGGAAGCTCTGAATCCTTCTGTTTTACTTAAAARAAAACACGGAAAACGGCTCTCTTGGGAGAGCGACTCTGGGGGGGAAGAATTGTTCAATTCCTCCGCAAAAGCTTTGTGTTAAATCCAGGGGCAGAGCTGCAGCTTGTGTAAATTGTTGTGGCTACGCTGTAATAAATGGAGTTTTGGCTGCCGACATCAGCTCGGGGATAGACCCTGGAGACGAGTTTCAGCTCGTGCAGCCAGACTCACAAAAGCAGCGCATCGCTTATCTGCTCGGCCAGATCTTCCTTTGAGTTTTCTCCCCACCCTTGACCCGTGCTGATGCCGTGTCCTGCTCCAGGCCGTCCCCGGGGAGCACAAACCTCGGCTGCCTTCGTGGCGCCCGTGCCCGGACCCGGCGCGTGCGGTGGGAGACGCGAATGTCCCTGGTGGGACGGGCTGTGCCTGGGCTCCCGGCGCTGCGTGGAAAGCTCACGGAAGGGTATTTGCCTGGGGGGCGYAGCGGCTTTTTGTAATTCCTCATTCAGGTTTTAAAAATAATTGGCTACGTGCTTCAAATGAAACTGAAGCCAGCGGAGCAATTGCGAAAAACTTCGATCCCTTTTGTGAATAACCCCCACGTGCTTCCCTTCTCCGGGGTGGGGAAGCTCCCATTAAAAATTGATAGTCTCTCCATCAGCTGAATTTTAATTCAGGGAGTAGATTTGCCTACTGATGTGAAAAAATTACCTTTGTCAGTGCGATGATATTTTTTTAATGAGACAGAAATGGTTTGGCTCCTTTCCAGCTTATTAAAATCTTTGCGAGTCCACATGCACCGGCACAAGGGGACAAGAAGGGAAAATTACATTAAGTGCATGATTGGCAAAACAAAATTGAGCTCTTTCATATTTATTTATTTTTAATCTATTACAAGCATGTGAATGAATCCTTCTATTATTTATGCAGGAGGATAAAGGGAGCTGTTCTCACAGCTTCGGGAGGAGGCAGACTCCGCTTTCAGCTTCAACTCTTCTTTCCAGACGAGGAAAGCGGACACCTCGCTGTTATCCAGGACAGAGATAAGTGAAGGGAGTTGTGTGAAAAGGGAGTAATTCGCATGTTTTGAGGAAGAATAGGGCATTACCCAGGAGGAAACCATCTCCCCGGGCGCAGGGCTCATGTCGGTGGTCTGTGGGTTCCCGGGGCCACCGCAGGGTAAATCTCACTGCTGAAAAAAAGCCTTTCACCCTCCCAGAGGCGATCAGACTATTTCAGCTGGAGCATCCTATGAGCTAAGCGTCTCCTTACTTCCCTGGATCGGCTGAGGGGGCTGCTCCAGCCGTCAGCCCGAGCTGAAAGCGCTGCTCTCCAGCTACAAGGCTTTGCTACATCACTCGCCCAAATTATGCTGCGGGCACAGAGCACCTTGTCTCAAGGTTGGCTGCATTGCCGGCGGGGACTTGGCCCTTCTTCAGCTGCTGCTTCCTTCCTCCCTGTCCTCAGCGCAGCGTCCAGTGCCTTCCGCTGCCTGGGCGGCAGCGTGGAGACGCTGCAGCAAATGTTAATCTAATTTACTGCTCGGTGTCCTTTTCTGGGTGTTTTTTGCAGGGGGGGAGGAGGAGGGAGATGAGGTTGGTGCTGTGCTGGGGATGCTGACTCACTGTGTAAAGCCAGGCAGCTCATGGGATCCCTCCCTCCTGCCTCAGTTTCCCCATCAGTGCAGTGGGTTTAGCATTCCCTGGTGGCATAATGAAGATTCATATTGACAAAACACTCGCCGATGCTCATGCGATTATCATTTTCTGATGACTGAGACTCTTTTGGCAGTTAAAGAGGTGACTTTGCTGCGGTGACACCAAGGAGCAGTACCCGTGAGTACCGTGGCAGGAATACCCCAGGGCTTCGGGATGCATTTACTCATGTAACACTTTTCCTAAAGCCCCCCGAGGTGCCTGGTGCTGGGGTTCTCCGTAGCCAGATCCCAAACCTGGATAAAGTTCAGATTGGAGGGGGAAAACAGAGGAGAGGAATGAAGATTTACAGTTGCAGGGATAAGAGCAAATGGCAAAAGAAACACCCTCCTAGATGTGCCATTTGCCCTAAAAAAAAAAAGCATGTGGCAACGGGCCGTGCGTGCGGGACAGGCTCGGGCTGGCCAGAGTCGCTGCAGCTCCCGGCCATCGCCGCGGTCCTTTGCAGCTCCCTTTGCCCGGCTTGGCCTTGCTTTGGCACCGGCGCTGTGCCGGCTCCATCGGGACCTTCCCCGTGCGGCTGCGGCAGGACCACGGCTCTGAATGCCGCTATTGTGAGCCCTGCGGCCGCCTGGCTCTGCCGGGGAAGGGGCCCCGGCTCCCCAGCTTTTTGGGTAAGCTGTCACGATGCTGCAGGTCAAAAAGACTGTAGTGGGAGATTCCCGGGACAAGCCAACGATGCCGAGTCCTGCATCCTCTGAGCCCCGGTGCTCCTGCCTCACGCCCTGCTGCACTATCCTGCCCCGAAGGTCAATGTCTGCTCTCCGGGTTATAAAAGGTCCAGGTCCCCTCTGCTCCTTCCCGCACCCACCGCAATCCCCACGGCTCTGTTTTGCCGTGGATGTGTTACACCCGCCCGCTATCATCCACAAACCTTTTGATTTTTGTAAAAAAAATTAGCATCTATTGCTGGAAGCGAGGCCCCCAAAGGAAGAAAAAAATGCTCCGAAGTCCCTGTCTACATCAACCCAATTTGTCTGCAGTAATTTTTCCCCTGTGCTTTGCCATCGTGGCTGAGAGATTTTTCCAGTGATGCAGCTGGTGCAGCGGGAGTTCTGGGGAGGCTCTGGGACCCCCCTTCTGCCTGTGCTGGATACCAGTTTTCCAGCTGGGTGAGCAGGTGGCCGGATCCTGGCATGGTGCCGCGTGGGTCTCCTCCATATCAAGGAGGAACCAAGGCGGTGTTTTGGATGCAACCAGCAGCGCTGGTTTATCTTGGCTGATTGCAGGTGGGGATTTGCCTGCGGAGCCCAGGTGGCACCAGCCCCTTCTCCAGCTCCTCCCGCAGTGGCCTCTGGGCTGCGCGTTGCCACCGCGGCCCGTCAGTGTCCCCGTGGCAGCCACCCTCAGCTCCCTGCCCGCGCGCTACCTGGAGACGGAGACGTCAAGGATGCAAAAATCAAGGAGTGGAGTTCCCCAGCACCAGCCGTGGTGGCCTCCGCGGTGACGTGCCATGTGTTGGACCTTGGGTGCTGGGACCGAGGACGGGTGAGCTGCCACCGCCCAGCCTTGGGGTGGGCTTGCTGCTCCGGCTTTCCCTGCTGCGTAGGAGCTGAGATGGAGCTGCGCTACCAGCTGGCAAGGAAATAACCCCTTGGAGCCTTGTCCTTGGTGGGATGGGGATGGGGCCTCTTTGGGAGTGCCAAGAGGGGGGATTTAAGGGGGTCTGGATGTAACCAAACCTCACGTAGGTTTGCTGTGCTAGAAATAGGGACTTGCCCTGCTGGGCTGAAGCCCAAGCAGTTGTGCACGTTGAATTTTCCCCCAGATTTTGCCCATCGATGCAAAGCAAGGCGTCTTCCGACGTAACGAGTGGATTAGCAGCATAATGCCAAGGCAGATGGCGTGGCACGGGGTGGATGCAGCGAGGACCTTCCCGTACAAAGCCGGGGGGGGTTGCCAGGATGTTCAGGGAGCCCTAAATCTGTCTGCCCCTGGGGTGAGTCCCCTGAAGCCAGCCCGATGTGGCTGGATGCACGGCCCCATCCTCCTGGGAGAAGGGGTGTGTGGAGAGTGGGATTTCTGCCTGCTGCCAACAGAGGATTTGGGTTTATTGTCTTGAACTGCACATCTCCGCTATTAACGAGCAGCCAGGGTGTCATTTGAATTTAAATGACATCACAGATGCAGCCCTGCTAATTGCTCATTTGCTTRCCCGGAGCAAGTGTTAAATCAGTAAAAGAAACCTGAATCATAGAAACCTCTTGTGCATCTAATGAGGATGGCTGTAGGAAAGCAGCCCGYGTTTTAACCACCTTGGTGGCAACACTTGCCCGCTGCCGTGCGCGGCTCCGTTTCGGTCCCGTTGCTCACCTCGCTGYGGTGCGCAGCCGGGGAAGCGATGCAGATCACCTAGAAGTACTGCGATTCACAGCTGGGACAGATGCAAAGGATTTAGAAGGGGAAAATCTTGGCAGCGTCGGTGCTCAGAGAGATGCTGTGCGGAGCCTGGGTGGACTTGGGCAGCCCTTGTGCTGGGCTGGGCAGAGGGACGGTGGACAGAGCAGCCCTCAAAGATCTGCTCCAGTTTTGTGCCCAAACTTTTGGCTCTAAATGGCTCTTATCATAACTTAGTAGGAGCCTGAAGAGTGTCTTATAGTGATTGTTACACAGAAAAACCACTGGGCTAAAGAGGTGATTATTAAAATTGCCAAATCAAATACCTGGTGTTCAGAAATACCAGAATTTCAGCCTGAGCAGGTAGAGCACGTGCTGCAGATAACCGGCTCTGTAATGGGAAGATTTGGGAAATCTTTGCTCCGGTTCTGCCCCGCAGGATTGTTGTTCTCCCCGTCTGCAGGGCAAAAGTGGCTTCGACAAGGACCGCAGCTGCTTCTGTGAGTTTTTAAGCCGTGACTCAGGAGGTTTAAGTTCAGGTCTCCGTCCTGCTGTGGGCATATCAGGGCGTTGGGACGTCATTCCCTTGGCACTGCTGTGCCTCCTCAGGCTGCAAGGTTTAAAGAAGGTGGAGGAGTTTCTATCACTGTGTTTAGAGAGCTGCCAGCACTATACGTGCTGCTGCAATACAAATAATTTTATCAAAAAAGATTATTTCTAAGTCCTGGTAGAACTGCGAGATCTTGGCTTCTTGTCCTGACCACGTTTCCTTTTCTTTCTTGAGTCCTTTGAAAAAAATCTGGCTCCTTCCACCGTGACTCAGATAGGAGGAAATAAAATCCACATACATCATGTCACCGCTTGAGTCAGATCGGCATTTACGCCATTAGTCTGGAGCAGGTTGGCTCCGTGATTTGTGTTTGCTTTGTTCCTTGTGATGAACGTAATTAATCTTAGACGTGGACTTTGCCCAAAGAACTGCCTGGTAAGTTCAGGGGAATTCAGATGCCTCCTTTGTGGTGCACAGCTTCACCTCATCGACAGGAGGTCCCTCTGTGGAGGTGTGGGGCCAAGCTGGGAGAGCAGCAACCTGCAAAGGACTCATGTTTCTGCATTAAACCAGGGCCAGACAGCAATTAATACTGAGCTTCCCTGTACTCTCACTGCTTGGCAATATGGGTTGCTGTGTCCCACTACCCCATGAGTAACGCCCCTGCATCGCCTGGGGGCATAGCACCCTTGACAGCACCCAAGGAGGAGCACCAGCAGCCGGGATGGGATGCTCTGCTCTCCCCGCAGATGCAGCTGTGTTGGGTCCATAGCAAAGCATCTCTGTAACCGCTCAGGGATCAAGTCTGGTGCTCCTGGCGAGTCCTCACCCCATAGGCAGCGCTGCTCCTGTTACCGCGGGCTTTGGCTGTGGTTTACAGCCCCGAAGCAGCCCTTTGCTGGGCCTCAGTAATCCCGCTGTCCTTACGTGATAAAAAGACAATTAAATAGTCACATCAGTATCTTGCTGCCTGCCAGGCCTTGAGGGGCAAATGCACCCAGGGAGACAATCTGGGTTCCTCGCTGCTTCTGATAGCTGCCTAATCTGCCGAGGGATTTCAACGGCGCTTGTCTGATGTTCAAGGCTTAGCGCTGCAGGAACAGCCAGAAACTGCTGCCTGGGGAAAAGATGGGGAGAGGCGGCTGCCAAAATGGCATTGCACCACGAAGGGCTTTTGTGCCTACGGCATGAGGGTGTTTACCCCGGCGCCACATTCAGTTTTGAGGCTCATAGCAGGGGGAAGAGGAGAGCACTGATGTTTTCCTTACCCGGGGCAGGACACGAGTGATGGGGACACATCTGCACCCGGGCTGGAGCAGGGACCTGCCTCCCTCTTGCACATTATGGCACTGGGAACAGGTAAGTGCTCAGAGCAGTGAGGGGGAGGTGGAAAATCCTCCCTCCTGTATGAGGGTCTGGCACTGACCATATCTTCCACGCCGTGTCCTGGCCACCCACCCCAGGGCTACACCAAGCCCAGCACCAACTCCTTGGTGTAGCTCCATTTGGACCATCTTAAACTTTGGATGAGCAAATGCACCGCTGAGGTCAGCAGGGTTGTGCTGAGAATGGGCTTGGGTTGGTGTTCAGGGGGAGCAAAACGGGGCTGGGCATTGGCACCCGGGAAGGAAAGAGAGACTGAGCCTGGAGGGATGATGCTCGTTGTTACGGCTAGAAGTGGAAATGGCCCTGGGAGCTAGCAGAGATGTAAAACTTCAGATGCTGACTAGTTTATACCTGCACTGCTGAATGATCTGCTGCTCTGYGGGTGATCCTGGGGCAAATCACTTAACCACATCCAGCCGTTCCCCTAGGAGAAGGAATTAATTGAATTATTTTGTTTTGATGGCCCTTCTGAAGCAAGCTGACTGTGTTTGCTGCTGACACACCAGCAACTGCCAGGTCAGTAGAAGACTCTGCCGGGTCGGGGCAGGGGCCCATTTCATTCCAAGTGTGCAGATATGGAAATAAAGAGATTTCAGACCCTGGGTGCAAGTTGAGAGTTAGCACATATCACAGTGAAATGACCTGGGGTCCTTGCTTGGGCCTCAAATGAGCTGTTTGCTTTGTCCTCTCCCTCCCCTTCCTGGCTCCAAGCTCCCATGTGGGGTAGCTCCACACACCTTCATCAGCTGCGCGTGTTTGGCAGCCGCTCATGAGCAGAAAGTAGCCCCCTTCTCACCTTCAAGGGTTTCTCCCATGCTTGAGGCTTTGCTGTGGAGCAAAGAACATCAGCAGTATCTTTACTGAGAAGAAAACATAGCGAGTGGTTTGTATTTTTAAAGGCGGCAGTCTTGCAATAAACTGGGATGGGTTATTGGGTGCCTACACTGGTTTTGGATCAAGCAAGCCTGGGGATAAAGAGGTTTTGGTGCTGGATTTGTTTGTTTGGGGTTTTTTTCTCTGATGTTAGCCTGCACCCCAGAGAGAAAATACACTGGCTTGGTGTCATTACTTTAATTGGACTGATCCTCTGCAGATGCCATTTGCGGGTTGATGAAAGATGGGGAAGGGGCTGGCGCTTCCACTCTCTGCTTACACACAATGGAGCACGCAGGACAGGAGAGGCTGCCGGTGCTGCGCGCTGGCTTTCGACACCACATCTTCCCCCGGGGTCTTTTACAGAACTTGCAGACCATTAAAAAGCCACATCAAACAGCATTTCTTCCATTTAAGCTTCATGACAGAAGCCAGTCCACAGTGTTGAAACCCAGCTGGGAGCCACTGGGATATAATGGAAAGAGTTCATTAGAGGAGTCCCCAGCTACCGGCAACTTTCAGGCTTTTCAGATGATAGAAATTCAGCAGGAAACCTAGGTGGTGGCATTTGATTGCTGTGCTTCAGGGTAGTGTGGCTGATTTAACCGCTTACTCAACCAAAGCCAGGCAAACTTAGTATTTTTATTTTGAGAGAAGTAGGTTGCTTAGTGTTTTTTTCTTTAACCAAATCATGCTATCAGTCCAGCTCTTTGAATCACCCAGAGACAAAACTTAAAAGAAAACAGCCAATGACCTTAATTTATTTACTTTCAGGCAACTTCTATACATAAGGGTGGGGAAATATAGATTTCATTTAAGCAGGCACAGGAAACAGTGTCTTTTTTTTTCAAGTAACTTCTAAAACCAGAACTGCAATAGATTTTGGGATTTTCTTGAAGAAACTCCAGGTGCCCTGGTGCGCGTGCATCTGCGCAGTGCCGCTGCAGGGATGTGTCCCAGGAGGTCTCCCAGCGCCCAGACTCGGCACCAGCTCCCTTCACGCTTAGCTGAGGCTTGAACTCTGCCTCTCGGTCCTTTCCAGGTCCCTTTCTACAAAAGAGTGAAGCTGAAATCTTTGTTTCCTGATGCTCATGGTAGAGAAAAGGCTGATATCTGAATTTTAAAAGTAGGGCAGCGAGAAATACATGGAGAGGCGACAAGAGGCATGGCAACAGCCTCGCGCTGAAAGAGGAGAGTCAGGCATTCAATTACTCGTGTTGTATGTGTGGTCCTGAGAGCCAACTTTCCTTTTCCCCTCCTTGGATATCACCTCCAAACACGGGGCGATGCCAAGCAGTTTAACTTTCCCAGTGTTTCAGCGATGCTAAAAGAAGCGAGGTGAAAACTCTGCCTGTGTCAGCGTTCCCGTAAACCTGCCCCCACCGAGCTTCAATGTAGGGGACCTAAGGCAGCTCAGGAAAACCTGCAGACAATGCCTGCTTTGTCTACCTCCCTTCTTCTCGGGAGATGCTGAGTCCAAACATTTAACCACAAAATGCATTAATTACTGTCCAGCTCCCTGGGGTAAGGACCATATGCCAGTAACCAGAAAAAAAGCATGCTATTGCATGGAAAGTACATCGATTGTTAAATGACTCCAAGCTGCAATTACTGCCACTAAAAGTTCTTGATTAACACTTCCTAGAAACATTTAGTCTTCCAACCTCTGTGCTTGGAGCAGTGTTCATTTGGACCGTGCAAAAGAGGTGCGACCCAGAAATTGTGGGATGAAGTCAACTTCCCACATAATGATATAGGATGTGTCCTCTGCTCCTGTAATTCTGCCTCAACCCACAGCAGAGAGCTGTGTTCCACTGTATTTTTCACCAGTGTTAACTCTGGGTCCAGTTCCACGCTGCACTGCGTGTCCTCAGCTGCTCATTTCAGCGCCTTGTGGGACCAGCTCCATGAGCCTGCAGTTAATGCTAAAATTTGGCATCCACCCTGGATGAAAATGAGCTATCTAGGGACAGCTGGTTGGGAGTTACAGCAAACTGCAAACAGTCTGACACAAGCAGAAGTTTGATTTCCCCCGCACTCCCTGTAAATCTGGCAGGCTAACACCCTCTCATCAGCTTCAAAAACAAACACTGCTCAACACAGGGGTAATAAAACATGAATGAGCAATATCAGCATAACAAAATAGTCCATCCTAGGTGGCAGGTGATGGATGGAGCCCAAAATCTCGCTTGGTGTCTGGGTGGGAGGCTTAAGGAAATCGGAGCTTATGGGGTTACTTTGCTAAAGGGGACCATCACAGCAGAGCATCTGGGACACGTGGTCTCCGGGCCTGCGGTCACTGCTCTTCCGCTTCAAGTCTCCAGGGAAGGACTTTGCAGCATCCCAGCCTGCAGAGAAGCCCAGGAACCCGAATTAGCATTGGAATGAGAATGCTGGTATTTTTAAACCAGGGCGTGTCGTTTCTGCCTTTCTTTTAATAGGTGTCCGTGGGCAGGTTCTTCGCGCAGCTTCATCCACCATTGCTCTAAAGAGCTATAATGAACCCGACTGTCAGGCCAGGCTCTCACTTCCAGCCACAGCCGGCACTGGATGGTCCAACAAGCTGCCGTGCTGCATTCTGCCTTCCAAACCTTCCTCAGCACCCTTTCTTCGCAAAGCTCTTTAATTACGCTTAAAAGCCGGGATGTTCATATGGCATGCGGTCCCGCTGAGCTGCAACATGACCTGCATGCTGAGCTCCTCCAGTGCCTGAAAAATTCCCTTTAGAAATAAAGAGCCACATTTGAAACCCGAGGTCAATGCGGCAGCAAATTCCACCGGCTGAATGTGCACAGCGAGGGCCGGGGCAGGAGAGCGCTTGCTTTGATATCTTTAACATCTGATGCCTCCAGTTTCAAAAGCACTTGGAAAGTTTGAGATGGAAAATTGCTGCATAAAGGCCAAAAGTGCTAGAGAAGTGAAACAATAATATGCTGTTTTGCTGCTCTGCCAGATGGAAATAAGCCTTCTCAATACAGCATAAAATAATATAGAGGGAGTGACCTACTGATCTAAGCATAGGTGGGGGGGCCAGAATTGCTTTGTTCTGACTCCCTGACTCGGTGCAAATTTACCTTTGAATAAGTCACTTAACTTTTCTGACTCATTCCTCACAGCTGTACAAGGTGGGTAATGCTCACTTCCCTATGGATCGTTAGGAGGACTGGTTATTTATTTTGTAAAGCTTGAGCAAATTAATTCTAAGTATTATCGCAAAAAATCTTCCAGAATAACATAAGCAGCAATTACAGAACTAGGAAAGAATTGAGAGCTTTCAACGTTCAAAACCATTCTGAGCATCGTTAGAGGAAGAGGTTTCATTTGAATGGGGAGGATGAGGGGTTTGGTAGGTGCCAGCTGGAAACCAGGAAAATGTCATCTAAAAGTAAAATAACTGAAAAGATATTAAGCAACAGACAAGGCTGGTGCAGCTGGATATAAATGAAATAAGCTAGCTATTAGCTGCTCTGCAAGATAACAGCATGCAAACTCTTTTGTTAGAGAAGAAATTCAGTGGTGGTGGGTAAAAAATGGCCCTGGCAGCTCCTTTGTACGGCTGGTAAAACATAAAAAAGCACAGAGTGCCTYGCAGACTTAAAATTTGTTGCTTTACACCTACCTTTAGCAGTGCCGTGGGAGAGCTATTTCTTTGTACTAAAAACACTGCCTTTTGAAAAGTAGGTGGTTCTTTGCTTTGAGGAGTCTTATAAAGTATTTCAAGTTTTACAAAACCATGTGATTTTGAAACTTTTGGCAGAGGAGGATGGTGAAGCACAGAGAGGAAGGCTTGGTCCTTAGCTGAGAGGGCTATCTGGCTCAGCATTCCTTATCCTGGTGCTGCTCAGCCCTGGTTCAGAGGACTCGGCTCTTGCCTTTCCCAGCAGACACCGAACAAGCAGCAGAGGATAACAACTTTCCCCTGCCAGCGTGCTGCAATGGCCTTGCAATAAAAGCCTCTCGTTACCAGTTCCTGAACCTACGGGGGACATTTGGCCCAATTGGTACAAATTTCTTACTCTGGTGTGTGGAAAAAGTGAATGTAAAGTCCCAAAACTGATGCTCGTGGAAGGTCTCCGGGACAATCCCATTTAAGGGAAATGTTTTTTCTTCCCATCTGTCCCACCCACGTTTTAACGACAGTGTCCTTTGTGGTACAGGCTGCAATTAATTTAAGGCTGATTATTCAGGGAGGTTCCTGGAGAGGGCTGGGCTGCACGGTCCTGCCTTGCTCCCAGATCGGTTTGGTTACAGTGACACACCGATTTCCAATTTAGACTGTCCCACCCCATGAATCAGCGAGATTCCTTGGACTCTCTGTAAAACAAGCAGAAACGAATCCTCCACCGACTCCCAGGGAGTCCGCTGAGCTGAAGAGAGCTGTACAGAAGCTGTAGGATGGGAATGAAAAGGACTTTGTCACATCGGTTGCCCAGCCCTGTCAGCACCGGGAGAGGGGCTGACGGCAGTTTTTCCTGCTCTAGATGAACAATTCAAGGGCATTCAAAGATGAAATTTGCTTAAAGACATCCGGTTATGCAGAACTGAGGGTAGTAAAATGCCTGGAGAGATATGAGGTTTTGTTATTACCAGTGAATACTCCGTCGGTAACCATTTCATCCGGAGCCATTTCTGGCTGCACGGATACATTTGGGTACAAATTACAGACAGGCTCGTCCCAGCGCCGGGTCACAGACAGCATTAAAGCAGTAGAGGTGGAGAGCTGCGTCTGCAAGTCATTCAATGCCACCTCGGGGTATCCCACAGCCCCAGAGCATCCTACCCTGGGAACGGCTCTGCCGAGACGTTCAGGTGCAGCTGAGCTCAGACTATTAAAAATAAGAGTCTGAGCGCCTGAAAAAAGGAAGGACTGGGAGTGAGGGCGGGTGCTGCTGAGGCATAAAAGCCGCTCTGTTCACAACGGCTTGGAGTCCGCAGGCGTGAAGTCGCATGGGGAAAATGTGATCGCAGGCTGTGTGCTGCCTTGTGCTATTTTGGTGAAAAGAGTGGAAAGAGCAAACAGTTTAATTTCATACCGACGTTTTGCCCAATTCTCCGGCGCATTTTTCTGTCCAGCTCCTCAGTCCCTGACCTTAATAGCGAGAGAGAAACTAGGCTGGAAACACTCCTCCCTGCCTCTCGAAATAGATTTTCCCCCAGCCAGGAAAGAAGCTATTTCTGCTGCTCTGGCGCAGGCGCCCGCGGTGTGGTGGGTCCCGCACCCCGGAGCGCGGTGGGGCCGTGCGGGGAAAGTTTCTAATTTTGAAGCTTAGCCCCGCAGGTGAGGCGGGCTGCAGCCCCGCGGCTGAGGCGATGGCGGGAGGACGACACAGACGACCCCCTCCCTGGGCCTGCCAGCGCCCACAGGGCTGCGGCCTCCGCCAAGGCCTGGCCCAGGCAGGCCGCTCCCAGACGTTAGGTCATCGGGCACCGCACCAGCAGCGGGCCTCGCCGCGGCGGTGTCCCTCGGCCGCCCCGGGGGCGTCCCTCACCGCCCCGGGGGCGTCCCCCGGCTGGGCTCCCCCCGCCTCAGGCGGCACCGCGCCCTGGGGCCCGACATGGAAACCGCTGCCCCCTCAGCGCCGGCCCCGCCCCTCGACGCCGGCCCCGCCCCCCGCGCCGGCCCCGGCGGGCGCCTGGGCCTCCGGGGCGGGGCCGGCCTTAGTCGCGCGCAGGGCGGGTGAGGCGAGCGGTGCGGCGTTGCTGTCCCGGCTGGCAGCGGCGGGCGAGGCGAGGAGGCGGGCGGAGGCTGAAGCATGGCGCTGTCCGTGCCGGTGAACGGGCTGAAGGAGGGCGACAAGGAGCCCGTCATCGAGCTCTTCGTCAAGGTAAGGCGGGGAGAGGGGGGTCCCGTCCAGTCCCGTCTCGGCGCCGAGCGCGCCTCTCCCCTCAGAGCGCGCGCTGCGACCGTTGGGCGCCCCCTCCCCCAACCGCCGTTTTCCCGCCCGCTCCCGCTCTGGGGGGCTCCAAGTTTCCCTCAGCGACTTGCTCCGGGCCGCTCCTCCCCGGCGGACTGGGGGGGGGGCCGCCGCCTCCGGGACACCCCCCTCCCCCCGTCCCCGCCTACTGTCGGGGCTCCCCCCCCCCCCCGCCGTGCTGGGCGCGGGGAGCCCCTTTCTGCCCCCCGACTCCCCGGGGCCGGGGGCGAGGCGGGGCGGCGGGAGCGCGGGGCTCTCCTCAGGGCGGCTCCGGGTCGGGCTGTAGGCGACGCCCCGTCGCTCGCCGCGGTGCGGGGTTGCCGCGCACAAAAGGGCCCTTCGGCGGGGAGGCGAGGGTGTGTGCCCGGCCCGGGGAGGGAGTGCGGGGAGCCGGGGCTGAGTCAGTGTGTACAGATGGAGCGAGTGATAATGCGAACCGCAGATAAGTCACTTTTGAAAAGTGTGCCTGCGTGCGTTTGCTGGAAAATTCTTTCCCGAGAGCAAATGCTGCAGCTGGTGCATAGCAGGACTGTGGGTATCGGTAGCAGAGAGGAGTAACTTGCTCTGTGCASCACAATACATCACCCTCGCGATTCAGCTCTCTGCATTGTGTGCCCAAGTGTGCGCAAGAAGGTAGTAAAAATACGAGTTACTTTTCACTCAGTCCCCTCCCTAAAAAGTCTACTCTCGTGGCAGAAACCAAACATATAAACGCATCACCAGTTTTTCTTCCAAACTAGAAGAATGAGCATGTGTTGTACTGCCCTTATCTGGCAAAGATACCATATGGTATCTCCACATGTTTTGCATTCACATATTGCAGTATGATGCAATATTTTGCATCCTCCGGGGCTCTAGTGATGCAGCATCTTCCTTTTACTTCATATCAAAAGTGCGGAGAGTAAATGGTGCTAATCTTTTTTTTTCTATGCTAAAACTTACTTTGAAGAAAGCTTCTGTAGAAACAAAGTATTTTAATTTCTCAGATGAAGTTTCTTTCTGTTGCAGTGAGAAAATAATGGAAAGCCTTCATCTGAGATCTTGGGAATTGCTTAGTATAAAAGCCATCATGACAAACATGACAATTTCCAGCAGACTGGGTAGAGCTTTGCAAATAAGTTATTAAATATAGATTTTATTTATTAAATGATATTCTAAAAATATTGAATTTTTCCCATTTCGGACTTCTTAGTGGTCTCGAGAGGCAGTAACGGGACCCAGGGAAAGCATCGCRGTGGAGGATTCCAGACCTGATTTTTGTCAGAATATTTAGGTTCTTAGTGTAGAGGTTAGAACTTACTAGTACAGCAATTAAGTTACAGACTACTTTGAATTATTTATAGCAGTACTTCTTTAATATAACATGCCAATTTATCTTCATCTGTCCTAAAGTTCATTGGCCGATTTTTCTTATTTTTAAACAAGTTGGAGCAGTGATTGATGGCAGARGGATTTGGGGTCAGGGAGAATAAGCTTTGTGGGTCTGTTTAAAGAGGATATTTCATGCATGAAGAGTAGCATGGAAGAAAGTGTAAAATTAGTTGTGAGAAAGATGTATTGATTCTGATTAAATCAGTATTGGACCAATAAAGATGTTATACTATATGAAAGGGGAAAAGTAGGGAATTTCTCTGTCCCTCTCAATTGAAACTTCTTTACTGGCATGGATTTAAGAAGGCTATATTCAGGAGTATTAGTGAGTACTGTCTCCCTTAAGGAAGCCTTTTCCCAGCATTATGAATGACTGCTGCAAGCTGTGTACTGTCTGCTCTTAGGATAGAGTTCAGGTTAAAAAAGAAGTTATTCTTGTCTGCCTTCATGATCTTCAGGTAAAGGTTATTTCCCTGTAAAATCCTGCAGAGGAAGAACACCCCCAACCCCAGCAGACAGACCAAAATAGTTGTTTCATCTGGGTCTTGCTGCCTGTCCCGCACTTCAGTGAAGCTGTTAACTATTATTGGAACAGTGTTTTCGTAAAGCTAATAGAAGTCTTGTTTGCTACCTGTCTCATTAAGATGGTCACTTCGTAAAATGCAAGCAGAATATTTATGGTTATTCAATAAAACTAATAGTGTCTAGAAGAGCACTAGATTTTGATTTAGTCTTCCTCCCCCGCCCCCTCCCTGTGAAAGGGAAGCTCAGTGTCTGCTTTTGTTTGTTGCAGTTTTCACTTGGTTATGGGTGCAGTCTAGAAAAAGTCTGAAGTTACTGAGTGAACGTTAGAACAAGATTTCGCAATGTAAATAATCACTTTTCAAATAGTATATGGGGTCTTGGTTCTACCTGTGCACTGTTAGTCAGYGAAGCTCTTGAGATAGAGGTAGTGGAAAGGCTTCTTGACCAAAAAAGAAATCTCTGCCAAATGCCTGCGGCTGAAGGGCGGCAACTGTATGACCTGCATACAAAGGATTGTAGCAGCCAGACTAAGAGGAAACAAAGGTATGGATTAAAGCTTGAGAAACAAACCTGTGAAGCAGGAGAAACTGTTTGGCTTCATGCCCAAAATGTGGGATTTGAATCTTATTAAATTGTGATCAGTAACAAAATAGGATGGGCACGGCATGGGGAGGAGTGCACAGATGGTTAGGTTTCAGTTATGAATAACTATATAGGGCTGTTTGTCACCAGCAAATTGCTTTGATTTATTCAAGAAGACAGTGTATCAGTCTGCTGTAACTTATATTTTCATAGTCTGTGATAATGTATGTGCAGAATTAGGATACTTAGGTAAGAAAATGTGTTACAGTGCTGAAACTGAGGTGAATAATCTGTTTCTTGGTCTCATATAATGAGTAGCTTCAGCAGCTTTTTCATCACAGTGCTGGTGGGCTGCCTGTGGTCTCTTTTAAACTAAGTGTAAATATTTTTCAAGTCTTTCCTCTGAGAGCTGATTAGGAGAAACTAGTGATGTATCTGATTTCGTTTAGTTTCCTCATATGTTTGCATGTTTTATTAATGAGGGAGGCCCACTTCCATTGTTTGACAAGAATATTTTTATATGCCCTAGTGGCATTTTAGAGTAGTGAAGACTGCATTGTAATGAACGTGCACGCAGAAACTCGGGCGTTGTGATCTGAATACAACTCGTATAGGCCGCTTGTAATAGCTGCAATTTAGTTGATTGTGTGTGGATTTTTATTGTAAATAAAAAGTGTGGTGGACTTAGTCAAATAGAACCACTCATCTGTGGAAACCACAGGACAGAGCTTACAAAACTACTTGTGCAGTTTCTTTAAGATATTGTACAAAGGAGATGGGGATGGAAACTGCCCAAAGCTCAGCCCTTAGTGTTCCAGAGGGCAGTCGGTGATTGCATTCTTCTTGTAATAGCAAGGTGAAGACACAGATGATCAAGAAGTTCGGTGTTAAAGAAAAAACCAACAAACTCAACAAACAAGAAATTCATAGTCGTATATCTGCTGGCATGAGACGGGTTATAGTAGATGTAGGTAACCATTAAGGAAGGTGCTCTCTTCTTCAACTGCGTAACGTGTGTATACTTGCAAATTAATTAGACCTTGGATTTCTGGCAGCTTTTAAATAAGATGTCATTGCGAAATTGGGCACCTGTTTTGAAAATCAGATAGTGTCTACTATCTGTTTACCTGTGAATTGTACTGTCAGTAGAAAAAAAGCTGTGATTTCACATTTAATAAATACCCTACTCTAAAACTCTTCCAATGATTGTAACAGAAGCTTGTCTACATTTATGTATATCTGAATTAAACAGAAATTTGGCAGGTGAACTGTTTGTCTTCCGGGATCTAGGTCTGTTTTGTTCAGTTAAATGTTGGAGCCTGTGGCAGGAAAGGGATGTGTGCATCTGCATCTCTAGCAGCAGACTTGATATTAGCTCAGGGCTGGGTGAGAGGAGGAGTGTGATTTGTCTGAACTGCATGCATTTGGGTCTGCCTTTGTCTTGCAGTTGCTCATTGCCTGTGAGTATCCTTACGTAAGCTCTGATGTGTCATTCTGGAGTAGTATAGCTGCTGTATATTGGTTTATAACAAACCATCCCATGATCTTGTTTGTCATCATTGTTTTTTTCTTTTTGTTTCTCCCCCCCCCCCCNAGATAGCTGTAAAATTAAAAGGAATATCGATATAAGGAAATAACAAGACTAGAGACACGCAGTGTTGCTTCTCAGAGATAGTCTTGTCATGGGCAGGCTTGTCACTTGATAATCTTATTAGATAAGTCTCCTCCTTACGTACCAGATCATCCTTTGGAGGTTTTGATGTAATAACCTCAGCACCTGAGAACTTTCTCAGTCTGCCTTTGATATGTGTTTGGTATAGATAGCAAAATTTCATGGGTGGCTTATTTCTTGTGAGCAAATACTGGAGTATTGTAAAGGATCCCTTTATAAACTGAGGCGTAACCATCCTGGTATATCCTGTGCTTAGTTGTTATAGATCAGGCCTTTTCCTTCTTTGGCCAGCAAACTATATACCTTTAAATTCTGCTTGGAAAAGTTCTTGTAGCCAGAAACCTCCTTGGCTTTTTGATTTGAATCTGATTGCTAATACAGAAACTAGTGCATTTGGTACAATATTGTTTAAAAATACAGAGATGGTCTCAAGTGTAAATGTTAAATTTTTTGCAAAATGTTGGAAAGTAAGCTTAAAAACTCCTAGCAATCATTTTCAAAGGGATTACACAGATGAGTTAGCTTTTCTTCAGTCAGAAATTGCTTCTGAATACACTTCAACAGTAATGGTCTTATTCACTGGCATCTATCCTCCCCTTTCCAATGATTAACATCTAAACAGCTCAGTTAGATTGTCAAGAGAACTTGTGTTTTACTTTGCAGCTGAAATATGTCCAACACTCATGCACTTTTCCTCCTTTCCCCACAAAGTGGTCTGAGAACTGGCTGAGTTCCTGAATTTCAACTCATTGCCCTTCACAGCCTGCTAATCTGCCAGTTGGGATTGCCTGGTCATCTGCAGTGGTGCTTCTGAGTCATTTGCTCCATGGTGCRTACAAGTGCTGTATGCCATAGATGCATTCTTTGAGCATAGATACTGCTATAAAAGACAAATCTCTCCTCAGTTTTCCCAGGTGGGAAATGCCTCAGGCTGTGCTTTGAAGGCTTGAAGGGGAAAGAGAAGCCTGTGTATCAGAGCACGTATTGTGGGACAAACTTTAGGGCCTGGAACCTATCAAAAGTCAGGGGTAAATGCACATCAAGGATCTGAGCAGCCTGAGTCTTGTTCCTGCTGCTTTTGTAGTCAGTCTGTGATTGTGTGTATCTGCAGTAAGGAATTCGCAGAAGCAGGGAAGAGCATACTTAACAGAACACCAACGTTCTTGTGAAAATATTTGAAGAGAATGAAAATCCTCTTAAAAGAGCTGTCTTGTCTGTACATAAAGATAATTGATTGTTGAGAAATAACATGTAGATTTGAGGAATGTTTATGTAAACTCAGTTTCACTGCGAGGAAGTGGGTGGGAGGGTCTGATAATCTTTCAGTGGGCAGCACTGTGACAGTATTAGCATCCTAAGAAGTTAGTAATCATTACCCTCACAGCCTGAAGTGACTCAGTGCCACTGTCTAGTCTTTCACTGGTTATCCTGACCTAACCTTGTGGAAGGAAACAGTGAGGAAAGAGGGAGTTCTTTACTTGATGAGTATTACTGTCTGTCTTTTACTGTGAATAGGGTGAGCAGAGAAGTAGTTGGTTCTGCAGCTGAACTTGTGGATCTTTGAAGGCTGTGTTGTCTCTTACAAAAATCTGTGTTTGGAAGAGTCTATGGATGAATCTGGGGAATTCATTGAACTTCTAGCTAAATAGTAATCTATGTACTTTGGAAAATGACTTTTGTACTCTGAGGTTGCAAGTTGGATTTTTAAAAGTGTACATAAGTTAAAAGGGACAAAAAGAGCCCTGGGCTGTCGTTATTTTCTCACCAGTGTGAGCATGTTCAGATTCTCTTTTAAATGAGACATTTATTGTGATGTGACTAACACAAGGCCTACGCACTTTTATAACAGTGCCTACATCAATTCCAAGTTCTGGCTGGGCTGGACATACCACTTAGAAACCCACAAGAACTACTTTTAAGACTGGATAACTCTACTTGCCAGTAATTGGATTTGTTGTCTTTTTTTTTTTTTTTTTTTTGGTAGATGTTCTCTTTTGCCCTGCAACTGATAATCAACTGAGCAGTGCAATTCTGTAAAACCTTAACTGAACAGCATGGGAGAAAGTAAGGTGGTTTTGTTTGCCAGTATAGACACTTAGTTTGTCTAAGACAAAAAACTTTAATTAAGATGGTGGTTGGTTGCAAGTTGACTGTCCATGGGAAAAATAATATAGATCTGTACTTGTTATCCATCTAATTTGATTCTTATCTTCAAAGTTCTTTGTAAATAACCCATAACAAACAACTTATTGTCCTAATCAAGTTGGTGTTTCTTTTTTCCTTGCATGTTCTTCACTTCGGAATGATACAGTTTCACTCTTAAAATAGATGCTAGGTACTCGCTCTGTGCTCATTTGTTGTATTAAGAGTTTGTGAACATTTTAACAGTTAAAACATCCAAACACAAAATCATTGTGTTGCCTTGATATGAGTTTAAGTAGAGCTTTGACTTCAGGAGCCTTAAATCCTTTATTTAGAATTTTTTTTTTTCCTAAAAAAGATAATAGTTAATTTTTTTAGACTTGTTTTGAGTTGTTTTTTTTAATTCAGGTCAAACATGCATTTGTGGCACAATCTGATTTTTAGGGCTCTGAATTGCTGTGTTTGTTTATGCTGAAGTGAAAAACATAAGCTGAACTGCTATTAATGACAAATGTCTTTGTGTGCGAGTTCTCTGAGAGTTCAAACTTATTCCTTGTATTGTTGGCTAGACAAAGGGCAAGGAACTTTACACGAGGAAAGGAAATGACTTAGTTCTGTACACTGAATATCCATATTAGGTATAAACTAAATATAGGAGTGTAATCCAGGAGTGAAGTCATATCTGTATATTTTCATGAGAAGAGCTAATGAGATCAGTCAGTGCTACTGGATCAGCTTCAGAGTTTTCTGGCTCTGTTCAAGCATTACTATTTTGGCTAGAGTTTGACGGTCTGTACTTTGGAGAGCTGCTTTTCTTAAATAAAGGAAATAGGTTTTTACGTGGTTTTGTCTAAAAATAAAATCAAAGCAAGTGTAAGTATATTTCTGTAGTCTTTCAAAGTGATGTATTAGCCACCCTAGTGAGACATGCTGTACTGGAGCTTAATGAGATAAGGCAAAATGTCCCAAAGGAGGAAGTTCTACTCTGCAGCTGAAGAACTTGGATACCATCTCCGAGGGATGTGGAATACAGTCAGAGAGGTGCCTTTTAGTAACTGAGTTGCACATTGCTTGCGTTGGAACCAGAAGCAACAGAGCGCAAGCCTTCCTCAAAACCTTTTTTCTCTAGCTGCTCTAAAATAAAAATTCCATTGCCAGTTTCAGTCTAAGATAATGTTTTTACCTGCTAGAGCTTTTGAGTATGCTGTTAGCAGGGGGTACAGGTTCAAAACTGCAGCTGTCAGTCAGTTTTGAGAATTTGAGCAATTTCTGTGTTCATTGGCACATTCTTCTGTGGACGTTGCTGTTTACATTCTGATCTGGAGGCAGTTGTGGTTTTAGCTGTATTCCCTATTTTATCAGAATTTTGACGCTCCCAGGTGATTGCTTTTGGGCTAGCATTTTGACATGAAACTCGTTTGGGCATTTGACACGGGCTCTCCTGCTCCTGGTGGGGTTCAGTCTAAGTCAGCCTGGCGACTGGAATGACCTGGCTGTTGGTGGAGGAGGAGCAGTGCACAGGGTGAAGTTGGAGTAGCTCTTCATCATTCCTCTCTGCTAATCTGTCCAACTCATTGCTCATCTTAGCTCTGAAAATTAGGTTATAAAATACCATAAACAGAGTTCTTTGTTTTTCTGTCCCGCAGAAGTGGTGCGTGTTCAAAGGTTTATTTGAAGAACTCTTAAATGCCAAAGATAAAAATTTTACTTGGTCTTCTGAGCCCCAGTGACAAGGTTTGCAGTTCTTTCCTATAATTTTTATAGATGCTTCATTATTCGGTGGGGAGGTTTTGGAAATAGGTCTCTTGGGCTGTAGCCGAAGCACACGCTGTACTTTGTTAACTAGTAAGTGTGGGGTGAAAGAAACATTGTCATTTACAATGCCTGTTCCAAGTTCATATGCTAGGTACCCAAAGGCAAGTTTCAAGCACTATAAAAGAAACCCTTAGTACTGTATAGTTAATTGCCTACTTACAGTCTCCTACTAGAATGTTGCAAGAATGTGTCAAGCTGTTCCACAGCAAATTTTGGTCACTTTGGCCCTGTTTATCTTATTGAGGTTTGTTATAACTGAATCCCTTTGTTGAAGATACTGCCACTGGAGTAAGAGGGGCAGAAGAGATGACATGCCAGGCTTCTCCCATGAATGAATAACTTCAATTTTCCTGTGTCAGGCTAGGAGGTGGTCGTGTGTGGCTATCCACAATAGTCCCAAGTTTTTGTATTCATAGTATTAAGCTAATTTCTGCACTGAAGAAAATGGTGGCTAGTATTTAATGGAGGTTTTGATTCTGACTCTTCATCTGATTCTCCCAAAGGATGAACATGGGATAATTTCTTTTCTCCAAAGATCTAGAAGTGCTTAATTAATTTATACTGAATTGTGAAGTTACTTTAATACATCATGAAGATCCCATAGCTTTTTCCAAAAGCTTTACAGTGAGAATTGGGTAGCAATGAACAAGAGTTGCAGGAAAGTGTACAAGACAAGTCTGCTAATTATTTTGTTAGGAATAGCATCACAGGGCTAAAAATAGCATCATCCTAAAATGGTCAGTTGCTGTTACAGTCAAATGTCTAACACAGTGGTGGCTTATCAGAAAGGTAATGACTTAAGAGGCTACTTGAATGGGCTGATAAACATTCCTTTCCCTGGTTTAATAGCCAGATCTCAAGTAAATGCAGGGAGTTCAGTTCTTTTTTTTTTTTTTTTTTTTTAAGCTTTTTGAGTTCACAGGAATTTCAGCTGATGTGGAAGTTGGATTGATTACAAATTGCGCAAAGATGATAGAGCTTGTCAAGAGGCAGTGGTAACATCAATCCCTGGGTGGGGTTGATGTCAATCAGCATATAGAAAATACAGGCTAATCATCATAGGCTTTTTGTATTTGCAGTGAATGCCAGGTATGAGCACTGGCCTTACGCTTTTTGTTTTCTATTTTTTCCTATGCTTTTCTTAAAGGACTAGCTGTTTAAGATAGCAGAGATTACCTAAATTGTTCTATAGAACTAAAATTGGGGGGTGGTGTTGTGATTGTGATTTGAGAGTTTTAAGTCTAACTTGATACAGTGTTACCAAGCTTTTTAAAGTTCCCTTATAAAAGTCAAATAAAGGGGTTGCGCTAGTCAATATAGTTCTTACAAGGATAAGACTGTGATATAGGTGCTATAAGCTTAATTTGGTGTTTTCTGAGGTCAGTTGTCTTCAATTTGGAGATGAATGTACATTCTTTTCCTGGAAAATATTTTCTTATTTTTAGGTGGCACATAATGAGGTATGTGCTTATCTTGTCACTTCCTTTATGAAAAAAAGTTATCTTCCAAGTTCAAAAGCAGTTGAAAGGTATTGGGGAAACTTACGGTGGAGGTTAGTTAATAATGACATTCGAGAACAAGATTACATAGAAAAGGCACCATGCAGTGGTAGTGCTGTTCTTCCACTGTCTGTGGTGCTGTGTAGGCTCATCTACTGACAACATACAACATGAGGAACAAAGGTGAATTTGAAGTAATAGCTATATAAGGTGCCAAACTGCTGACCTTTGAGGTGATGAGAATGATGTTGGATGTTTTATTTAGAATATTCTTAACATTGTGAAAGAATTGCAGGAGTTAGCTTGCTTGTCAGAGACATTTAATAGTGTGAATAAATCTTCTTAATGGTTGCTACAAGCTTATTTTGTTCTTAGACTGAACCTTTAGTGACTTTTAAACTTATGTTAGCAGTAAAGGAGTAGGATAGGTTTCAAAATACATCAGACAGCTTTGTTAAAAAGCWGTGCTTGGTATCAGCTGAAATACACAGGACCTGTGCCTTGACACTTAAGATACCAGCAGCCTGAAGCTGTCCTGAGACTTGCCTTTGCTCCTGTCTCTTTTAAGGATTGACATGGGTCTTTAAACGTGCAACAGTTTTTTTTTTATCTATTAAGAAAAACTTTTACAGGAGAGAGAGTTGGTTCATAAACATGACAAATGTCAGCTGTAATGAGCACTCAGAACTGAAGGAACTTAAATAGTATGTTAGTTATTGAACAGCTTTGCCAGTTGTGAATTCTGACATAAAGATGAGGTCAAGACAAATGTAATCTGYGAACCTAGCAGTACTATCTTGGGAAAATATTTTAAACCTTCTTTATTATATCCTCTTTGTGTGTGSATTTTTATTTTTTTTCCTTTACGAGGTGATCCAGACTCTTCAGCTGGGATTCACATCACAATTCTCTGCCTGCGTGGCTGTGGGCTAGTAACATCCTGTTAGACAAGGTGTGTGTAGTAGGCAGTTTCCAGGCCTTTTTCATTCATCTTTCACGTGGATGTGGCGATAGCAGCTCTCACTGGCTAGCTCTTAAAGCAAGAGRATGTTTTTGCAATGTTTATGAAGTGTTCATTGCTTGAACGCTCTCATTGGTATGTCTGGTGGAAGAAGGGAACAAACATGCTGGAAGTTGTTGTCCAAGGTTGTCGTTGGGTTTGTGCTGGCGTAGCTGTTTTGTTGATGTGTTTGAATAATAAAGAGTCTGAGATTTTATTTACTTCTRCTAGTTTGCCTATCCTTATAATACTGTTCTTTACATTTTCTATTTTAACGTCTTTTTTTTTTCAGTACTCCCTGTTTTATACTTACCAGGATAGCTGAATTTGAAAGAAAAGTTATCACATAGCAGCATGTGTCAAGTATCTGTAGACGATCTTCCAATATTAAGGTTAGAGKAAGATTTACTTGCTCACTTTCAGTGCTATTAAGACAATGAAAATGAGTGTTTTAAGTTCTTGTGTGTTGCAAGCGGTGCCTGCTGCTGCCACTAGCTGTAGGTTTCCAGTAACAGTAGTAAAATGTTTGATCTATATTGAAACATGGCATGAAGGTCCTTCTAGTATTCTGAATCTTTTGCAGGATGAAATTGTCTTTCCAGCTGTGGGGGGCTTTTTGTTTGTTTGTGGTTGTGTTTTGTTTTGGTTTTTTTTTCCCTAGTTCTGACCTTCCTTGTCTGTTACTTATTGTGGCAGGGGACTTCTTCAGGCTGTCAGCAGTATCAGCCTCATTTACTATAATGTGCCACTCTTGCGTGTTGAAATGTCCTGTTAAGTCTTGGTCTGCCTAGTGGCATAAGGATACCACACAGAAACAAAAGCTTTCACGTATAAGTTGGGGCACTAGCTGTCCTAGAGAGGCAAGATAAAAGGTGAACTGACAAGCGGAAGTGTCCCTTTCGTCTTCTCATCCCTTGGATTAAATCTGATAGAACCAGATTTAGTTAGCATCAGAGTTCAGGGCTTGACTCTAGCTTGCTCCCTGACCTGTTCTTCCCATAAAAACACAAAACAACTCCCTTCTCAAACTAACACATCTGAAAACATGAGAATGTATTGAAYGCTGTGTTTTGCAGACAACCCTTTTTCAGTCCTGATCTCTGCAACTTGCTACCTTGTCACCTGTTTTCTTCTTTTGAATGATGCTTCATTAGTATTTGAGACACTGGGACCCTTTAAGGCATGTTTTGGCTTGCAGAGTGAATGCTTACATATAACATCCCTGAAGCTCATCCATCTACTGCCTGAAGAGAAACACAAAACAATTGGTATAGTGGCACCACACTGAGGAGGCATTTGATTGGTGTTGCATCAAATACTATTATAGTCCTTTCATGGACGTAATTCTTTACATCTTATCTGAAAACACTGCTCAGTAAATGGCATGGAATTCTGTTTATTCAGCTTGGGAAGATAAAGGTCTGAGCAGACGCTGCAAGGATTTAGACTGATATTACCAGACCATTTTCAGTATTCATGTGTGGAACATTAAACCACTCCTTTCTGTATTCTGTATTCTTTCATCTCAGGAGTTCTGAATTGCTGCATGTTTTTCACTTGAATCACTTTGTTAGTTTACCCTACCTTTCCTCTCAAAACAGTAATCCATATAGGATTATTATTAATTTACTTATTTTTTGAATGAATTTACTGTTCATGAAACATGCAAGAGTGATTGTTATCTGCTGTTTTGAGGTCATGGGTATGCATCATGCTGTTTTTCTCATGTAGTTTTCCCAGCAGATTATTTTTTTTTTTTGTTAGAACTGAGATATGTTTCAAGATTGCTGAGTTGAAAATTTGAACATACCCTCTGATTTTTTTTTCGCAATCTGTTTATTTGTTGGAACATTAATCTTCTAGACTTTAGAGATTGCAGATTTCTTATTCAGGGGAGTGGCGACTTCCTTGGTGGTATAATCAAATAGCTGCAGTAGTTGTCTCTGGCGAAAGGTATTCTGTGAGATACTTCTAAAATGCATTTTTCCCTTTTCATCCAAACTTTATTTTTTCCTGCTTCTGGTATGTCAAATCTGGGAGAGATTCCCTTGATAGTTTTGGATAAATTAGGAAATGGTCTTCTACTGTTCTGCCCTCTTCTTTTGTTTTACTTACGTAGGCAGAGACTGAACTGTATTACATTTCTCATCAGATGCACTTTGACTTTACTATTATTTCTGCAGTCATTTGATCCGGTTTGGGAAACTTGTAGTGTGCTCCTTTTAACTGGTTGCTGTTTGAAACAATTTTGCAGGCCTTTGGGACCAAAGATTTCTAGAATTCTGTTTTACTCTTGAGTCTTTCAGATCTATACTATATAATAAGGGCTTTGTCCTTTCAAGTGTTTCTTTGGTTGCCTATTTTTCTTGTTAGTCTTTCAGTAAACTTCAGCACTACCTTGGTAAAGTAAATACATGCAGGTTCTTGTGTTAGGAGTCAAGTTAATTTTTATGCAGCTGTAAAGACAAACATTTCACAATTAAAATGGATTTTTTTTTTTCTTCCCTTAGCTTGTTTAGCTGCTTAAACAGATGTATGATTACTTATACTCTCTGGGTTTTTTGGGAAAAACAATCTCATTTGAATGAAATCACTGCTTCAGGGGAAGAGAAAGGGAGGAGGTGGCTTCCGCATTGGCTGGATCAGCTAAGCTCAATCTTCCAGACAGTGGGATAAGTAGATTTTTTTTTTTTTTTCCCTTTTTTTCCCCCCTCTCCCAAGTAGCTGGCACTCTTGCATGGGCTGAGCTACTAGGCATTGGGAGTTGCCAGTAGTTTTACTGTGGCTATGATAAACCAGGTTGACTTCTCAGTGAGCATAATACTGTAGGGTGTATATATGCCCAGCTCTTTCTCCGTGTCACATCTTACAATTAACAAGGTCTGTTTTGCCATCTTTTCAGAAGTTTTTTAATTACAGTCAGTTTGTGGAGGGTAACACGACTTTGTTCAAGGCAACTGGATATCTTCAGTKTTTTCTTACTGCCATAAATCCTCTGTGGCAGCTGTTAGCTTTTCAGGCTGCTTGATGGCATCTCTAGCCTGGCAGGAGTTGGCCATGGGTCATGGTCAAGTTAAACACTGTGTTTGGCAGGGTACTTTCCCTGGTGGTAAATTAAAGCCAGGCTCTTCAGAGCTAGTTCTCAATCAGTATAATCCTTAAGCGAAATACTCACTCACAAGTGAAAATACCATGTTTCCTTGCTGTGTGTGGTGTTGCACTTTTTTTTGTCTGGTCCTAATCCATACAAGTGAAAACTTGGCATTCAGTGAAACTTAGATGTATGATGATGTTCTTGAGTACATGTCCTTCAGTGGATAATGGTAGCTTGATTTGGTAGTGATAACTGAAAATTAGCCCTAATTGTAGGAAGGTTGGCATTATTTAGTAATAAAGATTTTTAGACTGGTTTTAGAAAGAATTTGAAATAAAAACTCAAAGCTTCTCAGTATAGAATGAACATAATCTTGTTGAATTAACAAGTAATCTAGGCTGACGTTAGTATAGAGAAGTCAACATTTAATATTTTSTTTACTGTGGTGGTGATGAGGATTAGACACTGAAGATATCCTGGAATATTATGGCCTGAATTCAAAGACAAGGCAATGACAGGTTTCTGGCTTCTAATAGTGGGCTTAAGCAACAATTGTTATATGATTAACCCCCTGCATGACTAGTCATGTAGAATTTTAGAATCTTCTTGCAATATTTAAAGGTTTACAGTTTACTGCCAGCACAGCTCTATTCCAGTGGAGAAAATCAGAGTCAGAACTGACTCTCGCAGAAACATCTACCAAACTTGTCTCCCTCTGAAAAAAATCCTTATGTGATTGAAGGAGAATAACGTGTTGCATCGCCAGCATGATGTTGCTCTTGATGACTGGTTGTGACAGATCTGTGCTGTAGCTCTCAGTGCATCAAATACAAGAAGATAGGAAACGGGCCTCTCGGGCAAACGGTTACATAGCAGAATTCCTTGGCTCAAGAGCACTGAAGCCAAAAGTTTCTTGGCATTCTGACTGCATTCCTTTTCCAGTATGTGCTCAGAATAACTTGGGACTTTTTGGAGCATAAGTGGGACAAACGTTTGAATGTAGACATAAAAGTCTATGCTCAGTTTAGCTGTTCAGCTGCAGCTTTGAAAATGCATTAGGTTTTGTTCAAAGCACTGTATGTTAGTGGGCTATGATACTTTTTTCTGATTCAAATAATCCAAAAAGCCTGTCTTGCTTAAACAAAAGCAGATGCTATTCATTGTTTGTTCATTTTGAATGTTATGCTTGTGTTGGGAGAGAAGAAAAGTTTTGGTACAAGTTGGCATTACAATGTAAATGAATTTGACCTTTTTTGGTCCTCATTGGTTGCTTTGGTTTTGGTATTGATTTTGGCTTAGGAAAATGGACCTTAATGAAAGCCACAGTTCAGTGCTATGCCTTAAATTTTAAACAAGTTTTCGTTCAGTTCTATGACTTAAAAGTAACTTTGCTTTGGGTTCCAGATGAGCTAAGATTTCTTTTTTTTTTTCTTTTTTTTTTTTTTGTAGTACAGTAAACAAAACTGCCTTCTGAATTTGAGTTTTGTTTATTTCAGTTGGAATTTTTAAATCTTCCAGTAGAGCTAATAAAGCTCCATGGTGGAATTATATCATATGAAAGAAGGCATGGGGTTTAATCCAATACCCTGACTTTCTTTCAAACTGTATTGTTGTTGCAGCTGATAAATTCCAAAGTCTGTCTGATAAAAATGTTTAACATCTCTCGGTCATTAACATTAATTTTTTTTTTTCCTGTGCCCTTGGAACTTTGTTTTGCTGATGGAGGGTCACTGCTTTTCCCTATCACATTGACACGTAGCAAAACCTGGGCAGCCGAAGACTTGGTTGATGTTATAACTAACTCCTGAGTTCAGGAAAAGCCCTGAAGTTTTGTAATAACAAATCTTCACATTTGGTTCTGTCTGTAAAAAGAGTCTATTTTGTGCATTGGGGAACCATTTTGCTTTTTCGTCTGACGCTATCACCAAAAGTATTTTAGTTCTTGGCTTCTGAGTAGCTTCTCACTTTCTACATCTGATGATGGATCATAAATCTTTAAAGCTCTTAACCAGCCCTCTGCAATGAGTTTTTTAAAGTCATGTTTTGCAACTCGCAAATTAGCAAAGTGACTTGTAAAAACTAGTTGTCTTCTAGATGCTTGCCTATTGTCCATTAGGACGCCATTCATGCATTTTTTCAAATATTGGTTTGAAATAGGGGAGCTGAATAGTGCTTATTTAACCTAATATTTTCCTCAGGAAGTGCCTCAATTACATTTGTTGATGTTGCGGTACTGAAGCTAAGCCTCTGGACTTCATTTGGTGCTGAGGATCACCTGTACATTGATGGCAGGCAGTTGCATCCCAATGATTCTTCCTTTAGTTACATGCCTTTATTTTTTTATTCAGAGGTTTCCTTAGCCCATATCAGATGCAATCTCTGGCAATGTATGTCATGTTGCACCAGCTCTGGTCTCTGGTTTTGAGGTCAGAAGTGCTAAATAAAAGATGAAGAGTGAGGAGAGCTAATCCTGGCTAGGTCATGTCCTGGCTCCTGTAAGYGCGGCTCGTGTGAGCAAACACGCTGAAGACCTGCTGAATGCGGCAGCCAGTGGCAGATCCAGAGAGTCGCTTGAGAACAGCAGTGTGAACAGTTCCTGTGATGTGCCTCAAGGTATGGCTTTATGCTCTTAGGGTGTTGCACTTTGGTAAATGCCCACATTCCTCCTTTTACTTCATAGTAAATGTGTGGTAGCTTTTCCATCAGAGGAAGTGAGGTAAAGCTTAGTTGGATGGGGGCATGCATGCCTGTGCTGTTACTGCAGCATAACTCATGTGCTTTGGTTTAAGTATAGCATTGTTGAAGTTGCCATGAAACTTGAAGACTGAGATCAGTTCTGAATCAAAGAATTGTTTCTGCTTCAAAGTGTGAATTAGCCTGGGCAGTACAAAATACATATTTTCCTTGTGGGATGAAGTGTTGTCTTTTTCAATATAATTTTTCAAAGGAAGATAAGGTCTTGCATGCAGCAAAAAAAAAAAAAAAAAAGATGAGTATAAATCTACATTGGCATAATTTACCTGCAGGTAATGTCTGTTCCAGTGTAAACATAGTAATGTAACTGTAGTGGAAAATTCTGAAAGATACACTGCTATCTGGAGGGTTAAATATTAACATCCATAAAAGCATACAGCTATTGGAAATAGACTGCAGAGTGAAGTCTTTCTTCATGTAAGCATCTTGAGGTAGGAACACATTAATCCATATAGTARCTAGAATCCTTACAGCCGTTACATGCACAGTAGAAAATTGTGGATTGAGCTAGTATAAAGCAGAATGCCCAGAGTAACCAAACAGACTCAGTTTTATCCTTTTTGTYGATGCTTTTAGAATTTAGTCTCCTGAACACTGAGAAGTCACATGCCAGCTTTTAAGACAATCTAGTATCATTAATCTGCTGCAAGTTTTACTTTACTTTCCAAAGATAAAGGAGGCAATTTGTAATTTATGGCAGAAAGACAACTTCTTTTTTCTTTCARATCTTCATTAATGACACTAATAAGTCAAAGTGGCTTTGGAATATTACTTTATTGTCAGTGAAGTCTCTATGTACTCACAGTTATGTCTTCCCTTACAATACCTGCAATACAATAAAGATTCATAGTTCCTGGTTGCAGCTGGTTTGCTGTAGCACTACACAGTGAGAGATATAAGCRATAAACTGGAAGATGACGACTAATAAAGGTTTGAGGAAAAATTGTTCTATATATTCTTCACAACAAAGTATTCAGAAGTATAGTCAGCTCTGACAGGAGGGATACTTGTAGAAATGAGACCGTAAGCTGGAGGCAACATAAATCAGTTTATGAATCCTCATGTCCTGGTATTTACTGACAGCCATTWAAGGCGTCTCAGCCTTATTTGCAAAGGCACCATGAGTTTTTAAAAAATAAAATAGCTTTCTGAAATTAAGACAGTTTCACTGAAAAACTTTCTATTTTCCTGATCTTTGAAAATCCTGCTGTTAGAAAATCCTACTGTTACTCTTGCAAAGTCTTTCTTCATTCTCCCCACTGTGGCCCYCACTCAGTGCATGGCTGGGAACTGGCAGAGGATTGAAGAAAAAARCAGTTCCTTTGCCTGAGTGTCTAAACCTTTCTCTAGTTAGTTCTGGTCCTAAAGCTTAGTTCTCTTGTGATGAAACTTTTTACTGGCTTTTCTTCTCTTCCCTCTTTCCCAGCCCCTGTCACCCCCTCTTTTTTAAAACGCTGGATCTCCACCAGTCAATGCTCAGGCCTTGTGTTCAACCCGTCCTGTTGTGTAGCTCTGCTTCTAAATAGCCTGTGCTTAGTGAACATAATTGTTTTCTGTCATTTCTCTGAGGGTTAACAGCMAGCATATCCTACAATATGTTTTAAAATGCCCTAGGGAACAGGTAAGAGTAATGATGAAAGAATTAGCCAGGTTTTGAGAATTGTACTGATTAAAATTATTCTTGGAAGTACTCTTAATAGTAATAATAAGYAAAATCCTTTGAAACTCATCTAATGTAAAGTATGTGTCAAGATAATCTGACATACATGGCTGTTTTAACTAYTGAACCAGTTTTCTTTTCAGAGGATTGAATTTTATAACAAGATTCAAGGTTTCGCCTGTCTAATTCTAGCCCAYGAAAACCTAAAATTTTCCAACTCAGCAATACATACTTCATTGTCAGAGCAATCATGAGATGCATGCCATCACTGGGTGCCCTGGAGTGGCTTACTGTTGCTGTGTAATGGACCTTTGTTGTGGTAGGACAAAGACTTCTTGATAAATTGCCTATAAAAAGTGGCTTTGGAATATTACTTTATTGTCAGTGAAGTCTCTATGTACTTACAGTTATGTCTTTCCTTACAACACCTGCAATACAATAAAGATTCATAGTTCCTGGTTGCAGTTGGCTCRCTGTAGCACTGCGCAGTGAGAGATGTAAGCAATAAACTGGAAGATGATGACAGTTAATTAGCTATGCCTTGTAGAAGAAGGAAAAAAGAATAATAAAGAACAAAGAACAATATTGACATTGGAAAACTGCCATCAAAAGGTGTGGCTGCTCAGACGAATATGATTAGCTGCMCTTTCTTGACTGTTAAGAGCAGGTGGATCATCTTCAGTGTGAAAGATAACTTATTTTGTTGTCTGCAATCTTGTTCTGATACATTTTGTGAGCAGCTGTTAGAGGACATGACAAGTAAATAGGTTAGTTGACTTCATATATGTGCAAATGTCACTGTAATAAAATCCTCACTATGTCTGCAGCAAAAAAATCACTGGAAGGTGCAAGTATTTWAAAAAAAAAAAAAAAGGAAACAAGATGATGCAGAAGTCCATGCATACCTTCCCAGTATATGAAGTGTATTTAAATATTCTGAGGATGGTCATCTTTGTGCATTATATGGAGATACCTTCAGGATATCTGGTCCAGGTGTGTCAGTTGGACTTTGAGAGCAAAGGAGTGTTCCTGCAAGATGATACTAGGTTTGACTGGAAGCTTGCTAGGTCTTTGGAAGAGTTAGTGATGTGAAGACTGTACAGGCAATAAAACCCATGAATTGTTACCAAGTCTGTCTTTATTTAAAGATCTTTCGGTAATTGTGAGCGTGTGTAGATGGCACAGTCCTACCTTCTAATTAATGATCTGTTCTCTTCTGCAGGCTGGCAGTGATGGTGAAAGCATAGGAAACTGTCCTTTTTCTCAGAGGCTGTTCATGATTCTTTGGCTGAAGGGAGTGGTGTTTAGCGTCACAACAGTTGACCTGAAGAGGTAAGAAATAGTTGGTTTATCTGACAAGCAAGAGTACAGTACACTTGGTGTAACAAATGTTTGTCTGGGGCTTCTAAATCTTGCATGGCTTATTTTCTTAAATTAAAAAGAAAATCTGTCCTCATAAATACTAAGAGGCAACCTTGATGTAAATGGTACATTCATTGATGGTTATTTATAAGTATCTGTAACCAAAAAAACCCAATGTGTCTGATAAATTCTCTTGAATTTGTTAAATGGTGCTCTTCTCCTGTAAAACTAACAGCTGACATGAAGTCTCTTACAACTGAATACTGAATCTTACTAACTTCACATCAAGATCCCACAAGTGAAGACYGCTGGATGGGTATTTTAGATCAACCAATCTTTGATCAAATCTCCAATGATTATTGGATAACTGTCACAAATAATGTGCAGCCTACTCCTCTTTTTAAAGATTTTAAGATAATATTGCTTATTATGCAATAAGAATAAAAACGATGTGAAAGTATCGGTCCGTGAGGTAAATGCGAACGAAATAGAAGTGAAAGGGGTAGGAATAAAATGTAAAATATTCTGCCTTTGTATAGTGTTAGCCAGATATATCATGATGCTGTGTGTCACCTAAATTGCAACTTCTCCATCTATGAAATGAGTACCTTAGYGGCTAAGAAGGGTGAGATGTGAATCCAGGAGTCTTAATTTGCTAAGGTTGGGTGTACTTTTATTAGAAGTGGTAATGCTAAATTCAGCAGAGGCCTTGTGTTTGTTTTTGGTGTGAAGTAATGTTTTCACAGCGCTAATGTAATGTAATGTTAGTCACTGAACTCTCTGGAGAGAGGAGAGACTGCCAGTGCTTACAAACCTTATTTTCAGAAATAAAGCCAATAGAAATATACAGTGTTCTCCAACGAATCAAGTGTAAAATGTGTAAGACAGAAGTCACCCTGCTAGACTTAACCTCTTCTTGTAATTTTTTTGAAGGAGGTGACTTGTTTTGATTTATAAAATTCACTGAAGTTGCTGCTTCAGTGCTGGCAACTAGTGTTAAATATTTCCATGTGTAGTAAGGCTGAGGCAGACCGCTCAAACAGAGCGGGAGAAAGCAGCTTTTGTCAACTGTGTGTGCATTTGTAGCAGCTCAAAGATCTTCTCTGGCCAATGTGGGATTTTACTGCAAATATAATTGTTGCTGCCAGCACACATAAACCAAATATATCATATCTTCCATTTAGCACTGCATGTGGTTTGTGGAAACCTCAGGAGTAGAATTGTGCTTGCATACCGTTTGTAGTTTTGGACTTCCTTTACTTTTAACGATGCCGTTATTTAACGTATTGCAGTTATTGGGACGGGGTGGGATGAGAAGAAGGTTGAAAGAGACATTTTATGCTTGGAAGCATTTGTACTGCTGAACCAGTCTGAGAGATATCGTTAAAATGCCAAAGATGTCTGATGAATTGGCTTTATTTGTGTCCCTTTGGTAACTTCGGGTTAATTGGATGGGGGAATGGGATGTAGGACTGAATTTTAGAATATAAATTGGTTGCAGATGTTTAAAATTGTCCTTTCTTACACAAGGAAAGCTTTCTTTCAGTTTTGTGTTTTCCCCTCCCCAATATAAAAAAATAAGTGCAAAATTAAAAAACTGCACGGGAATAGGTCAAATGAACTCTACTTTTTTGTTGTACACTGAATGTRTTTTCTGGTAAAAGAAGGACCACTGAAGCTAATTCAGATTTGAATAGATGTTGATACGAAGTTAATTAATTTTAGACTTTATTTAAAGCTTCCTAAATACAAATTTAACATTCTGAATTGTCTAATACCTAGTTTTAGAGTAGTGTAGCTTGCAGAATATCAAATTCAGTTAACTGCTCAAGTGGAAATGTTTTATACCAGATGGTGTTTTTTCCCCTGTTAGCATTACCAGAATGATAATAGGTGCTAGATGTTGCCTTAATACTTCTAATACTGTCACAAGAAACTGCTTTTACAAGTACATCATTAAAGCCAATTAGCCTCTCTTCTTTTTGTTCCTGTGAAAGACACAAACTTGTTGAAGAGCTGGGTAGTAATGGTTTTAAGCATCTGAATTTATTTTGCTAGCCAAAAAAAGAAAAAGGGTTTACTTGCAAACCATGCTTCTGCCTCATAGCATAATTTCTGCACAACAGTAAGGCAAGCTCTGTCTGTTTGTGAGGCTTAAAAGGTCATCGTTGGGTACAAAAGTTCACAAGTAAGTAACTTGGGACACAGGAAAAACTGAGTCTGATTTGACTGACTCTATGGCGTGTATTTTTCCCTTCCATAATTGCATTGGACATCATACTGTGCTAACAAAAGAACATTTTACAGTTCTCAGTTCTACTTTTAAGACACAAAAATATGCACATAGGCAAACGAAGTGGGACGTACCGCCCTTTCAAAGAAATCATGCATTTCTTGCTTCTGTTTAGTCAGACAGAGGCTTTATTCTTTCCCTTTTCAGAAGCAGCATTTCAGTGCTCAGAGATTTGACTTGTTCTCGTGGCTAGAGCAGAGTTGCAGTACTTAAAGCATTTGTTGGGCTTGTAACAACATTCAAGGCCAGCTTGCATTCAGTTAAGTTTTGAAATCCTATTTTAAACATCTTGATTGTGTGGTTTTACAATTATGTTGACAGACAAAGATTAAATAAAGAGATTAGTAAATATTAAAGACTGCCCAGAGGTGAATGCAACTTCAGCAGTGTAAAATACTGCTTAGGAACTGGAGACAGGGGTGTTTTTATTGCTGGCATTTTTTTTTTTCCATGTTACTCTTCAGACACTCATCACAGTACTTGTGTAATTTATAAATCACTGTAGAGCATGTTACATTTGGGGGCTGGCTTTTTTCTGATCTTCAAGAAATTATTTGAATGCTAATTGCTATTCTGGTTTGTGGCAAAGCCATGAAATGTTTATACCTTAACTCTGGTGTTAAAGAGCCTGCCCACTTAATTAGCTAGTGATAGCCAGATATTTAAGTATGTGGCCCTACCTCCAAATACCCCCGTAAACTTTGGGGCAGGTACTAGCTACCGTGGGATGGTTTTGAGTGGTTATAGAAGGTTTTTKGGGGGGGTTTTTTGGTTCTGTTTTTTGTTTGCTTGTTTGGGTTTTTTTTGTTTTTGTTTTTTTAAAAGAGCTGTCCAGTTTTATCTCTGAAGTAACCTTCACTATAATATTTTTAATTGCCTTCTTGTTTGGACTATTAAGGGAAGTTGTACTCTCAGCCTTTTAAGGATATTCCTGTGTACTCGTGGTGCTCTAAAGGCTGTGGCTTGTATGTGGTAAACCAGGGTTTGTTTACTGGCAAGAGTAGCAAACTGGAAGTCAAACCCTGTATTGTGTTTGGGCTTCGGCTGTGGGATGTTAATCTCTGCTTTCTTTGTCTTGAAAGATACAGGTGGTCTGACTGGAGTGGCAAGAGGGGTTAATAAAATTCTCTGGGATCCTTGAGATGCACTCTGATTCTTTAGAAGACTTCTTTGGTTAGGTCATTAGACTAGTCCGTTTCTGAAATAAAATCTTTCCTTTGATAGTATTACTGCAAATCCGGTGGTCTTGCCTGTGTTTGTTTTTGAAATAACATTCCTTTTGAGGAATTTTATCTAGCCAACATGCGAAATTGGAAGTGAGCCACAATGACTTCCTGTAATTGTTGTGGGTTACAAAGCTGTATTTAAATGAAGTGTTAAGCTACTTAAAGCATTAACCGATGACAGACTTTAATCTTAAAAGTAAGAGGGCAATGGCAACTATTAGTGAGAAATAACTTCTCGGAAGCTTAAAAATTGAAAATGGTTAAGTTCTTGTATTAACAAGACTTCTGTCACCTGGCTAAAAGCAGGGTGCTTAATGTTTTTAAGTATGAAAATCAGTTTTCTCATTCAGTTTTACATATACTGCCAAGTGCTCATATCTGTCGTAAGTACACTTTGGCACTATGTACTGTTGCTGTTTGCCCTGCTTAAAAGGTTCAGCAGTGGGCAGGACATGAAATCCTGGCAGGGGTTCTTAATTTTGTAAGAAATCGAAAGCAACATTTCTACAGGATAAACTTGTAACCTGTGCTTAGTTTACAGAGTCTGAGTGCTATCCCTGAAAACACTGCTTTCTCATGCTGCCCTGAATGACCATGTTTGTGTATATTACTGATCTAGTTTCCCTGTCCGGTACAGTCAGGAGGCTTTCTTGAACTGTAGTTCCAGTATGCAGTAAATCCAGTTCCTGGATGCCTGGTGCTGGCTCAGAAATGTGGCCACATCGTAAAAAGCACAAACCCAGTTCAAGGGTTACGGTCTGGTTTGGATTTGTTCAAACAGTAACAAAGGGGGCAACTTTATCTTGGCARACTTTCTGCTGGATCAGGTATTGTTTGTTGTTCCTCATTCAGCAAAAGGTAGTGGTCATCCTGTAGCCTGTGCTGTGGTCAGCTTGACAGAAATGTAATTGTACAGTCATGCCTCATCTGGATCGTGTGTACTGTCGGGTGTTAGTACACAGGGATGGTCTGAGGAGCTAGGAATTGCAGACTGCCCTTTAAAATGGGGAGAGGTTCTTAGAGAAGTTAGACTGTGTCCTTCTCAGCAGTCATCCTGGACTGTAGTCAATAGCTTCATCAGAGGGAAGTTTTAAGTGCTGCTACTGAAGAAGTGCCAAGCAGTACCGTAATTTTATTTCTGCTTGCACTGAGACAGTTGCACTAGCATGGGACTAACTAATACCATGATGATTTACTGGGGAAAAATTGGCTGCAGCTTTTCAGATGATGCTTTGGATTTTATAGCTTGTAATGAATCCACCTCTCATTATTGACTTCAACTTTGCATCTGAATCTGCTGACAAGGCAGATGTGAGAGCTTTACATTAAAGAGTAAGTTAGGCATTTTGGGGTGAATGAGTAGGTAGGTGTAATTGCGCAGCTGACACATAGACTTCTAAATAAATGCCTGCAGTGTTGTTCCTTGTTGCTACAGTATCATGGCACAACTAGAGGAGAGAGAGGCCAATTGCTTATGCTTCACTTGATAAGGATTAGTATGAAAGGAACTGGAGTGAATAGCGAGAGGTATCGCCAAAACTGACTTAAGGTTTAGAAATGTCTGAGTATTTTAGCTTGATTCTGTTTCTCTTGTCTAGTCATACTAATGTCGGGGATTCTCCTCCCTTTGCCCAAGTGTGCTGCTCTTTATTTACAAATAGTTTTTTCACTGGAGGAAGCTTTAAGCATCATTTGTAAACATGATGTTTAAGCATCTGTCAGCTTGTCTAGAACCAGATTCTGTGTGCACGTAATAAATGGTTTATAGATACTGCTCTATCTCAGACTTGCTTATTTCCAGAGAAGCTCTGTGTAAAAGGGGAGGATTATCACTGATCGCAGATTACACTATATATAAACTCTGTACTGCAGATCTTGGGAAAGAGAGAGAGTATGTGGTATATACATATCCCAGTCAACATTATATCAACTTGAGAAAAAGCATAGCCAGAGGTAGGAGGAAGCAGGGTTTTTTAAGTATTTGAAATTAATTGTTATCAAGTATATATTCAAAATGCTAATCAAGCTGTAAACTCACTTTTTAAAAAGAAAACTGGTGATGTCTTTTTACAACTGCAAGGACGTGAAAACCTTGGGCAGTGCTTTTGTGATTGTAGCAGTGAAAGCTAGGGTCATGGCTGTCCCATGCTTACTTTTGTATTGGTTTGTATTTCACCCTAGAAAACCAGCAGACCTTCAAAATTTGGCTCCAGGCACTCATCCGCCCTTCATAACTTACAATGGTGAAGTGAAAACAGATGTGAATAAGATTGAAGAGTTCCTGGAAGATGTTTTGGCTCCACCCAAGTAAGTGTTAAAATGATAATTTGTCACCTTAGATTAGATGGAGTGTTCTCAAAGGGGTTTTCTGCACTAATTAAGATGTTCTTCAGCATCAATAAACTGAAGATTAGACATTGAAAATAGCTTGGAGTTCTTGCTTGTCATACCTTTCCTCCCTCCATCTCCCTCATCTGTATATTAAAAAATACTTTTTTTTTAAAGATTATTTTAAAATTGTCCTTTGTAGAGTCCCGTCATCCTTCCTGCAGTTTTCAAACTAAATGACTTTTCCTTTTGATGACTGGGGCAGGCCATTCTGATGATGTGTCCGAATAATGTAAATGAAGATGAGCTTGCTATACAAAACTTAGTCCTGACTCTGTAATAAACTGGGCATCTGTTTTAAGGGATTGTGCGGTGTCCTTTTGGAGACTTGCATTTGCAGTCATTCTCCTAGAAGTAAGGTGTTGTTTAAGTCTTCAAGAGTTTGTCATTTTCTTGTTCTTACCAGGAATGTCAGTGAAATTTGTATTTAATGTTGGKKTTTTTTTTATTCCTTCCAGCTTTCTATAAGCAGATGGACAGTTCATAATTTTACAGAATCAGTGATTACTAAATGCAACTTGGAAATAATTTTTTAAAAAATTAATTCCTTCATACTAGGCATAATGATGAATCCTGGAGATTGATTATTTAGTATTTGGAAATTATGATGGAAAATACTGAACACTTTTAAAATTAGATTACACAGCACAAGCATGAGAAATGTGTTCAAGCTTTCTGTAAACTGTTGGCTTTCTTCTCCCTCAGCTGGCAGGCAATGGCAAAATGCAGACACTCCCTTTAGCAGACTGAACTGTTTTATCTTTTTAGTGTGGCAAGATTTTACTTTTTTGTTAAAAGATTTGGAGTCCATGATATTCTGGGACAGCTGATATTAATTTAAATGAAAAAAAAGAATCTCCAGTGAACAGAGAGTGGACAAGAGTATTTAATTTGTTACCTGTTTGATGCCTAATTATATTCTTGTTTACAGAACTGTGATCTGCCCCCTTGGCAGCACTGCTGTGCTAGAGTAAGGGAGCTTGCTCTTGTGACCCTGGGCTGTTTCAGAYACTCTGTGCTTGAAACAAATGCCTGATTCAGAAAGCAGAAATATGCTTTGGTATTCCTCTGAAAAGTGATTAAAAAAGTGTTGCATTTAAAAATCTTAACTTAAATGGAAGTGTATGATACTACACTTCAGAAGCAAGTCCTCCACATTAATCTGAAAATGGAGAAATTGGTAAATGTACATGATGTAGAATATCTTTTTTTTTTTTTTTTTAAAGGGCTGTTTTGTGCTAGTTAATATACGATGAGCATCATTCTCCTAAATGTGCTGTAGATCTACTCCTTTCTACTTTTTAGGTACCTAAAACTTTCACCAAAGCATCCAGAATCAAACACTGCTGGAATGGATATATTTGCCAAATTTTCTGCATTTATCAAAAATTCTAGACCAGAAGCTAATGAAGGTAGGTTACTTGGGGGCCGATAGCTGTGCACATGTTTCATTGTCTTGTGTTTTTCAGAGCAGCTTTACGGTGAAGTGTCTCACTGACAAATTTTGCTGCATGTTGATGGACACTTGAGGGAGTCTCATGAATTAAACCTGTGGTTTAAAGTTAATGGTCAGAGACAGATTTCAACACTTCCAAAGAGAACTTAAATTAGACAGTGTTCAATCAGAATTTTAGTAGGGTATGTGTGGTTTGTAAATATCCCTGGCATTGAAACTTCTCTATGCAACAGCCACTCAAAACTCTTGAACTAAGCAGAAATGATTTTAACATCCAGAACCAAATTCCAYGCAGAGTTTGTGTCATGCCCCAGTGGTTGAGTTTCCACGCGTTTGCTGTGAGGCCTTTCTGCACGCTTGATTATTTGACCTTTCTAGGATTGAGGGCTCCCATTCAGAGTTCTGAGTTAAGCTTAGTTCCTGTCGCTTTCTTTAAAGGGTTAAGACCTTTCTGTGTGGAGAGAACATAGTAGATGGAAGGTGAGAGATCAATAAGAGATAAAGAATGCACAATTAGACCTTTAAATAGTTTAGTACAAATCTTTTGTCCTCGATGTACTTGGAGGGAAAACTTAAGTCAGGGAATCAGAGTGCTTTTCTGCTGTATTTCAAATGGAGAGATTGAAAATATTTGTAAACAGCTGAGAAATACTTTTCGATTTTGTGGGGTGTGCTGCCCTCTGCTGCTGTATTCCATAAACCTCCTCGGGAGTCTGTGTGTTGAGTCGTGGCTGTTAGCTGAGCATGGGACATTAAACAGATTACGTTTAAATGAATATAAACCCCAGGATAGCTTAATTCTAATTAGTTTAAGCCAGTTAGGAATAGTCTTAAACTGACATAAGCCACTTTTTAAACAAAAAATAAACACTTGGGCACAGTCTTAGAGTATTTGAAATGAGTGCAAACTCATGTGTAAACCAGCTTTAAATAATCTGCGTCTGTGTGACATTTAAAGGGATTCCGGTTCAGTTTCGGTGTTACTAGTGACCACGAAGGCAGCTCCAGCAGCAGTCTTGCCGCAAAAATTGTACAAGGGTTAAAAATCCTTCAGTATATGGTCTGTTCTGGGTAGTACAGTGATGTGGATTTTGTTTTTCAGATCTGGTACTAACATCAATATTCTAAATGATAATTGGCTTTGAAATTTGTGTGCTGCGGTTTGGCTTTCTTTTTTGTTCTTAAAACTGTTCCTTCCTCTGTAGCCTTAGAACGTGGCCTCTTGAAAACCCTCCAGAAACTGGATGAGTATCTGAACTCTCCTCTTCCTGATGAGATAGATGAAAATAGCATGGAGGATATTACAATTTCTACCCGCAAGTTTTTGGATGGCAATGAGATGACATTAGCAGACTGCAACCTGCTACCCAAACTACACATTGTCAAGGTAAACGACTTGTATGTTGTTATGTGATAATGAAGGACAAAATGCTTATGGTTTATGACATTCTGGAGTCCAACTCATTTCAGCCACGTGTAAGCTCCCATGTAAGTTTAACTACAGTATTAACAGTACATGAAATTGCGTAAGACTTACGTAATTCACAAGGACTTTAGGGATAGAGCAGTTGAATTCAGTGAAGGTGTGAACCAGTAGACAAGTTGGATGGCAGATGATAAAATGGCACAAGCACTGACCAATGTGGTCACAGGAAGTTGCAATGCTTAAAAGAATGAGGTAGAAGGAAGGTGAACATCATGTGACCAGTTAATGTTTGAAGTGGATGTCTTCTCACATCTGTAGAGAAAACTGCTCTATTAGCAACAAAGTAAATGACACAATGTGAAATACAAGGATTGTATTAAGAAAAGAAAAAGTTGGAAGTCTAGAAAGAGGTAGCCTGGGATAACTACAGGATTGAAGATGTGCCTCTATAATCGTGGTTTGATTTCTTTTCACTGTCTCCAATGATCTTTGTCAGTTTTGTACTGCAGATGGAGCCACAGATTAAGTTTCTGCCTGGGTGCGGAAGTATGTACTTTGGTGAGGACAGTAATACAAACTGAGCGAGGCAGTATGCTGCCAGGTCCAGGCATATCCCAGAGGGGCAGGTTCTGCTGAGTTTAGAAGTGACTCTGAGTGTTCGTGTTGGAAAGATAGCTTATCGAGAGAGTGACAAGGGATGGAAAAGTGGTTTAAGTTGCAGGATGTAAATTCATAATCTAATTCTTTTGTTCTAGGTGGTGGCCAAAAAATACCGCAACTTTGAGATTCCCAAGGAAATGACAGGGATTTGGAGATACCTGACGAATGCTTATAGCAGAGATGAATTCACCAATACCTGTCCTGGAGACAAAGAAATTGAAATAGCTTACAGTGATGTAGCCAAGAGACTCACTAAGTAAACAGCACTTGCAAAAGAGATGACTTCTTGCATATTCCATAACAATGCTTCTAACAGACTGCTCTTTTCATATAAGATAGCAATTTTTTTTGCATGAACTTGCAGTTATTCAAAGTTATGGTGGATAGACCAGGTACAGTAATTAGCTAAAGTTTGCAGACTTAATTATAGGCTTGTTTTTCCTTACCTCCTTTCACAGCAAGTTTGAGTATCATTAATGCAGTTATGTTAATGTTGCACTGGGGTAACTCTAGATTCTTCAGTATGAAGGGTTATTTTGCCCCTACTACTTTTCTTTGCAAACATTTGGTCCCTGTCTACGAATCAGTTTAGGATACTGTCTTGCTATATGGTACAAGGAATATTTATGTATTTTGGAATTTATTGCTTTTCCAGAAGATCTATACACAATTGTCATATCTGTGACACATTGAACTGTACCTGCTCGTCTATCCTATTTACATATAGAAGGGAACTTATTATCCAAAAGAGCCATTTGCAGAATATTTGGCAACGTTTTTAAAAAAAATTCTCTTGGATTTGAGATCACAGTAATGGTTGAGAATGGACTCAAATGTGAAACTTGGATTTGAATGACCTCAGAGATCAGGGAAGTTTGAATCTAGGCTTGAGTGCTGTAGCAGGAAGCTTGCAGTTCAGAGTTAGTATTTAGCTGTGTCTTCAAGAGCTTGATGAGATTAACAAACAAACAAGCTTTTTTTTTTTTTTTAAGTTGGCAACCTACATTTGTCCAGAATTCTGAGTTGCAGCAAATGAATAATTGTCAGGATGCCCTTTACCATCATGAAACCAGAAGAACTGGATGCTTGCCATCTGTTCACCCTAAAAATTGCAAGTGGCTTTCTTTTTGGTAGTTAAGAACCTTTATTTTGTATAGGTCTTTCTGGTGATATTTACTTATAAAATCTGTGCTGTCATAAACAAAGTACATGTAAACATTAGTGTCCTAGTTGRTAAATAGCTACTGTATATGGTGAATAGCAGTGCAATGATTAGTGATGCAAGACTGAACACTGATAGCTGTTAAAGTGGAAGTCTTTCTGGGAACTTTTTTAAGCTATTTCTTTCCTGAAGAAAGCTAAAGTGACCTTTAAAGATAACATTTGCCTTAAATTATAGTATGCATTTTTTCCTTTTYCCAAAGGAAATCTATTAATTACTCTTGTAAAGAAACGGTGCGTGAAATCCAGTCCTTTACATTGAATTTATCCTAATTGCTTGTCTGTGCACCTGGACAGCAATTTTGCGTAATCATAATCATTGCACTACTATACATAATCTTTTTACAGCAACACTGAGGAATAGCACTACAATTTTTTTAAAAGCAATTTTCAAATATTTCTAAACCAGGGAATAGTTTTCTTGTTTAAAATTAATGATTTTGATGCATGAAATAAACTGCTAGGTTATTTTTAAAAGACCATCATAAACAACTCCAAAGAATGCTAGACTTATATGCCTATTTTTTTGTAAAGATACTTTTATATTTAACTGATTTTAGAAGCTGGAAAGTGCTATTCCTGGTGGGTTGTTCTTGGAATATTTAACATTCTGCAATAACATGGAAATGCTCACATAAACACTTTTATACACTAATTTTTTTGGTAAGCACTGGCTTTATGAAAACCAGCCTGACTTTTCTAAGCGTCCTGCTTTTGCTACTTTATATACCCATGAAGTTAGTTTGACATAGAAGAGGTAGAGTAAAAGATCCATATTTGTATACATGGCTTGTGGTGCCTTGTCTTGCCTTCCTAGAGCTAGAATTCCAATATAAAGGCAGTTAGCAATCCTGTTATGTCTTTCGAAGACAACCATAGATACACTTAGACCCTATTATGGTTTATTACAGAGGTGCGTAGGCACAGGAAGAAAATTCTGCAGAGTGACCTGGTTAGGAAAAACTTAACTGTAACCTTTTAATAATTACTGTATTCTAATGTCACGTTCTCATCCTGAATAAAGTTTCTCAGCCATAATAATCCTCTGTAGGGATTCAGTCTTTGCTACAACGTGACATCTAGAAAAAGGAATGACTTCCTTTTTTGTTAGATAACATTTTTAATGACACATAGGGTAAAAAAACCCCCAACCCTCATTGGTTTGGTGCTCTTTGCCATCGTATAATTAACCTTTAAAAACAAAAATATAGGAAGCAATGTGATTGTGGGTATAACTTTGTTAAATTTTTAACTCTACTTTAAAACCTAGATCAGGATGGCCCTTGGAAGTTGTCTGAGGTTGTAGTAATCGGGCCTCACTCCTTTTAAAGGCAAATTAGCCATTGCGTGCACACTTTAGTACACCAGGCAATTATGTGCATGAAAACACTTTCATGCAGTTTTCTAGTGTGCGCACTGCCTGCATATCAAAGCACACAAATACTTAACTTGTTAGAATACCAGGCTTGTTTTCTTTTATAGATAATATATTCTCTCTACTTTTTAGGCAATCTTCAAACAATTGTAATACATTATAATTCAGCATTAAGTATTTTAATGATTGTGTCTGAAAGCTTGTAAACAAAGTTAAAGCTCTTGCTGTAACTAATGTATTTCTTATCTCAGTACAATGAAGTATTGAGCGTCGGAGCCTTTCCCTTATAGGTGTAATTCAAATGAGGACCAGCGTAGCAATTTCTAAGGCGGTTACCGTATGATAGCTGTTAACTGTCCTGTGTGAAAGGAGCTGGTATCTTTTAGGCTTCTTATTGCGCAGTTGTGTTGTGTTGTGGCAGAAGCTGTCCAGCCTCTTGCTGGCTTCAGCAGAGGCCAGGAATCTAATGGAGAGCGAGCAGCTTTCACCTCTGTAGGTGATCCCTTCAGAACGGCAGAGTTACAGCTAGGGTGGTGTGTAAAAGGCTTAGCGTCTGGTGTGGGTAGAGCACTTTCATCTGGCCCCAATCACCAGTGCTACATTAATTAAAAAAGCCCTTTCATAACTATGTAAATTCTTGACTTCTGTCAACTTGTTTACAATCTGATCTTTAAATGCATTTTTAATTTCATCAAACAGCAATTAATCTACCCCCTGTTTAAATTTAAAATGATGCTTCTAGCCCCTTCTACAATTTAAAAACAGCAGTTACCCTTTCAAGTAGGCATTCCAGTTTGCAAGTTGGTTGCATGTATTAGCATGCTGAATAACTTACTTTATTCTCAAGCTGAAATATGCTTAAATTCCCATTAAAACAGGTGACTTGTGTATTTCCTGAACATAAAGGGAAAATCCATCATCTTCACCCCCTGTTTTTGTGTGGGAGAACAGATTATACTATATGCATGATTTTTTTTTTTTTTTTTTCTTAACAAAGCTTTCCTTCTTGAAGAGATTCCTTATGTATAAGAGCTGCCTGTTGAACAAGAGGCATGTGAATTCTGAAACAATTTCATGCACTCCAAAGCTTTCCTGTCCATCTAATGTTCACTGCTGGTCTGTGTAAATGTCCCACACGGACAGTCACAGCCATGTAGCTTGTACGTTTGCATTTTCCCATAAAATTGGTGTTTTTTCCGCAATGGGCATGTCTAAACTGATTGAAAGTAGTGTGCAGTTCCATGATAAGAAGAGAGATGTAATCAAGTTTTTATGCTAAAGTAGCAAATTAGCATTTCGTATCAAAGGAACACAGACATGAATAAATTGAAGATGCTTGAGCCAAACCCACTGATGCCTATCTCAATGTAGAACAAAAAGTGGCTAAGTACAGTCAACTTTTTTTACTCTTTGCCACTCAGAGTACTATCTGAACACATCCAATTAATATTTTCAGAAGAAGGTTTTATCCCAAGTGAAAAATATTTAATCTGCCTCAGAACCTGTGCCACCAACTATTACATTTTGTTTCTGGAGGGGGTGTGGGGGATGGAAGAATAGTGGAGCAGAACAGGATATCGAGACTCCCAAGACAGGACATCAAGAATTGGAGCATTGTTTGCAGAAATACTTGAAGAGTTGATACAATTTATTGTAGTTTGCTTATGTCTTTCACTCTCTGGAACATCTTTTACAGATATACCAGTATACTGCTGGCAGCTATTGTTAAAAATAAAATTATATTTTCACTACCAAGCAGATCTTTCTCTTATTTCTGAAGACGACAGTTCTCACATGTGTAAGCTACGACTTGAATGTGGTGTGCTAAACTACAGAACAAAACTTTGTAGTAGTTATATTCTCAATTTTTGGCCTTCTGTTTTCTTCAGTGGTGGTGTGATTTAAGGCAGAATACATGTTGATTCTAACATTATAACTAGCTGTCGTGCCCCTTAAAGTTAAGAACTTAACTTTCTTAAGAATGAGTTGAGAAATACTGAATTCTCCTACAGAAATTATGAAAAGTGGGTTTTTTCAGATTTTAAGTGGAAACTCTTAAGAACGTAAATTTTGGTAGCTTGTTTTTCCATGGAATTCTAGGTTTTCAGAGTTAAACTGTGAAAATTGATTAAAAAGACATCAAAAAAATTCTCATGTTTGGTTCAACTTGTTTCCATCCAGATAATCCACTAAATAGCCATTTCAAGAGTTGAGACTGAATTGATCCCATCTACAGAATTCATGGATTTCAGACTCAGTGCTCTTATTCTGAGTTTCAGCTGTGTTTCCTTACTGTCTTTGGCTTTCAAGTGTGTCTCAACTAGCCATGGTAAACACCGTACACCCTTGCTTTTAATTTGAGTATGTTAACTAGGTAGTAGGTCTTCAGAGCAAAGACCACCAGCCACTAGTGGAAGTTTTCTTCAAAACTTCCGAAGCATTATCGTGTCAATCTCTTGTCTGTCTTATGAGTGTTTGAGGTGCATCTGGGGTCTGATTTTTGTTTTTGAAAGGAAATTTGTGGAATCCAGAAGACATTCCTGGAGCCTGTAATCTGGGACGCCATCATCTGAGTTTGAGCATGTGCAGGAAAGTAACAGACATGCTTGAAGTAGTAGCAAATCCAGCAATTAAACCCTTGGTAGGATTACATACCTGTATCACTCTATTATTTTACTGACTGTGAGGTTTGTGATCAGAGGTGGGTTTTGAAATAAGATTTGCAGTCGCCTTGTTTGAGTTTGGTTACATATTTCCATGAAATGCAACAGGGTGGACCAGAAGGTAATGTAACACCCTCTTCGTGTGAAGAGCACACTGAAAGGCAGTATTGTTGAGCTGTGAAGATGATGCTCGTCCTGCATGGCAAAGGCCATAGTCTTAGGATATGCAATAAGTATTTTGTATAACTATGATTTGATGCAAGAGCTGCTTTTGACTAGCTAATAACCTTTACATTTTTTGCTAGATTTTGTTTTTAAGATCCCTCAGGTGACTCCCCAGTCTGGTGTGGAAGGTTCCTCCTGGATGTCCTAGCAAGAAAGAGCTGGATTTTGGCTTCAGCGAAAGCTATGGAGCCCACTCCCAAACAGTTCTGTGTGGCTGCTGACAGTGAGCAATGGAAAGAATTTAAGAGCTTGAGGGGAGCTAGGTGAGGCTGAATGTTTCATACTTGTTTCTGACCACTGCATTCTCCCTGTTCTCAGGGATAGCTCTGATCCAAATGATTTTGAACTTGGCTCAAATCCAGGTTTCGTAGCTCTGGCTTACCTCTCCAAAAATGTTGCCATGTTCCCAAGGAAAACTAGTCTGAGATTTGTAATGAACTCCAGTGGTTTAGGATCTGGACTACCTAAACTGTGATAAGTAGTAATTGTGAAAGCAGTCGGTATCTGTTCACCTCATCGTAAGGACTGAGAGCAGCGCAGTCTGAGAATTGCAGTGACTACTGTGAAGTGTGTCACCCTTCTCCTGTGTCCTGTCCACCCCCCCAACATCAACATGCTTTAGCTAGACCCCAGTTACATTTAAGTGATGGTTTTCTTCCCGTTTGTACTCTGCCCTATTCTAAGTGAGTTAGGAAATTGCTGTCAGTCTCTGATACCAAGCCAGGAGGAGGTCTAGTGATCTTGAGCACTGGTTCACCTTGAGATGTGAAATGTGTTTTTAATGGCACTAGCCTTGAAGTATTGGCACCTTGTTTGGAAATACTACTTTAAATACTCATCAACTTATTTTTGTGATGTTTCACTAAAAAGTTCCTAGAAATAAACTAGCATTTTGTTAGCAGTGTTCCATTTTTTACATAGGGCTATTGGACACATTTCAGAAGGTTGAGCTGATTTGTCTTGGTTCATTCCTTTAGCAATTAGCACGCTTTGTCAGAGCTCCAGTTTTTTTTATTGTAAAGAGGCTAAAACACACTATTTGCTAGAAGCTTCAGTAATATTAATTGTGCTGTGGAAATTCCAGAAACAGTTTTCTAATTACTTCCTCAACTCAGTTTTCTTATAAACAGCAGCAAAATACAGTTGCTAAAAGGCTGAGGAGACCCTGCGAGTATCTCTGTTGAGTACTTGCTGGTGTAGGAATAAACCAATTTGTCAGAGGGTAGTGGGGATTTTTATGGAAGGAAACAGAAACCTGGACAAACCTTTGTATTCAGTGGGATGGAAAAGGAACTCATTTGACGTGGTTGCCTGAGGGCTTTTGGACACTCATTACAATGAAAGCTAAGTATGAGCTGAATGTCTAAACATTTTTGCTGTCTGAAAGTCTCCAGGAGAAAGAGGGTGGATGTAGTGACTCATTAATCAGGAACATGTTTAACTGTAGTGGTTCCCAAACTGCTCTCAGTGGATCACAGGTGGTCCAGGAGGCCAAGGAGAGCCTTTGATGGGCTTATATGAAGCAGGGGATAGTGCTAACAGTGTGAATGGTCCATTAGAAGTTGACTGACCGTTTAATCACAAACGTTTAGGAACTGCTGCTCGAGGGCTTTACTTTCTTCATTGAATTCATTCTGCAAAAGCAAGATTCACCTTGAACTGGTGAGTAGTTCACACCCAAATGCTTGGTTTTGTGGTGGTCTCCTGAAGTCAGTAGGCATAGTGGTGAGACTGAAAGCAGTTTAATGAAAAAAATGCAGCAACACTGGCAATAACAAAGCTCTTTAGTCTGGGTTAGTATTTTTCCAAGACTGCCAAAAGTGTGTGGTGGCTGAGCAACTTGGGGTCGTGATAGCAGTGTTCAAAAGTAACCAGAGATTGGGGGAGGTAAATTAGTCAAGTGTCTTGAGGTAATTTCTGAAAACTATTAACTTAAGGCGACGTAAAGAGCCTAGCTTTTAACTGTCTGTGAGAAATGAAAAGTCTGGAGGTAAGCAACCCTTCTCCCTGCAGATCCTACTGCACTTGGTCTTGCTAAATTTCTGATGAGCTCTCAAAGCTGGTGCTGGATGGTTTCCAGAGCTGGAAAAAGAGAACTCATGATTCTTTGACTCAAGAGAAGAACTGCTGTGTTCTTACCACTGGACAGAGAGATGAAAACAGTTGCTAAACAAAGATCAAACATGTGAACTTTATAAATAAACAAACAAAATTGATGCTAAGGGACGTCTCAACTCCTTTGCCTACGGCAAAGGGCTTGGCAGGACCTAGGAGAATGACTTTGTCAGTTTGCACATGGAATTCTTATTTTAAAGAGTCTGATTAAAGTGATAACTGCTCCTCTTAATGAGTTTGAAGGTTATGCTGGTTAAAAATGGCCTTCTCTGTCCATGCATTGGTTGAATGCAGGGTAGAGGAGAAAGCATTTACGGTGCTGAACTCTAGATGTAGAACATGGCAAAATTTTAAATTATGTGTGATTTAAAAAGCTGGTTGCGAGAAGCTACTGTTGATAATAAAACACTCAAAGGCAGCAGGTTTGATAGGGTGCTGAAGAGGGAGCTCAGTCAACTGCGAGAGGCGCCTGCAAGGCAGAGCTCGGCAGCGGAGGGCTTCCTGTGATCTGATGTGCATTTCAAGTATCCTGTTCAGTCCTTCCCATGAGGAAGATGGGACTGTGGGTCGCAGAAATGGGCTTGCTCAGTGTCTTATAAGAAGTTGGTGGTTGGAGTGGGAGCAGAACCCAGGAGCAGATAGTCATTATTTTTACCTTTTTTCCTTCTCCTATCAAGTTTGAAGAGTGACATGAACTGGGAACAGGAAGCTTGTTGGTCAGACTCTTGCCCAACATACAGACCTAGCAGTCTTGACTCCCCCTTCCTGTTCCCAGCATTAACTAACTTCCATCCTTGACAGCTTCTGCTCCTGTTTCTCCTTTGGTTCAATACCCCTACTGCCTGCCTGCAGCCTTTGCTGTGTGATGCTTTAATCTGGATGTGGAGGACAGCTGCAGCTGGCTCCTGTTTTTAATACAGAGCAGCCCACTCCAGCCTCCTGGCGAGGCAGCCAGCTGCAGTCAGCCCAGCACCGGGTAGCTACGAACGGTGCAGCACAGCCTTCTCCCAGAGGCTCGGCTGCTCTGGACATGTCATGCTGTATGTGCACAGCTTTCCGAGGAGAACTTAAACTCCTGGATACTCCTGCAGCTGTTGTGGGATGCCAGGCAAAATACGAAGACTCCGGTCTTCTTCCTGAACAATTTACTGCCTGAGGCTTGAGTCTCATTAGAGACTTACTGCCTTTAAACACAAAGCAGTAGAGCTGGGCCCGGTGAACAGCCAACAAGTCGAGCTATTACTCTGTAGCTGCACAATTGTTGGAGGTTGTTTCTGGGGTGAAGTTCTTGTTGGGAAGAGTGTAACGAGGGAGAAGGGTGGTCTAGACGATAGTTCCCTGGACTTGACTCTAGGGGCCATGAGTTCATTTCTTGTCTGTGTTGGGCAAGCTGTTTCCATTTGTAGTGTCTCAGCTTTGCTTTCTTAAAAGGGGATTAATTTCCTTTAAAAGATTTTGGTAGTGTTTTCCATCTGTAGCTACCAAAGAGGAAACTTAAAGAAGAAAGTATCATGGACAATCATCTCCCTATGAGATCCAAATGAAGACCCTTTGGAGGGCAGAGCTCAGCTGATGTACTTGCTGTCTGGCAGCAGAACTGGCCTAAGCACATGCATCGCTCCAGACAAGTCGCGGCGTTGCTGCACCTTGCCTTGCGTCAGGAGGCTCATGGGGTGAAGAGAGGAGCTGAGGTTGCTGCAGTAGAGAGGGGTGCTTGAGGACAAGGGCATGTGCCCTAAGGAAATTGGCTTTTTATTAGCTCTGCTGGTCACAATGACTTCTGTTTATCTGCTTCGCTGGCTCACTGAGAATGAAGTTACATCAGTGTAACAAAGCTGCGTTAGCGTTCATACCAATTCTGTGGCTTGTAGCTGAATTTTTTCATTTGATCTGGATGGGTTGATCTGTATCCGTGGGCTTCTGCTGTGGATATGTTTGAAACAAACCTGAATGATGAAGCTTGTGCTTTTCTTCTTGTCATTCAGGGTACTCGGGCAACTTAAACTGCTGTTTGCATGCCGGTGGCATTACCTGTGACAAATGAGCATGTGAAGCCAGGATGCACCATGCAAGGACATGGGGTAGGAAAATGCTGAGAGTTTTTACAGCTCCTGCTTGTGTATGTGGGTTTAAGGTGTAGGCAGGCATATGCTGCTTCAGCTACTTCTTAGTTTTAATTTCCTCAGGCAGTATTTCTTATAGGGACTGGGAGTTCCTGTAGTTTGTGTGTGTGGTGTGGTTTTTTTTTTTTTTTTTTTTAAGGCGCGGTTGGCTCTTTGTCTTGTTTTTCCCTCTCGCATAGGAATCAGATATACAACAGCACATGCACATTTACTGCAGGCATCATGCAAGGGGTTGGCGGATTTGAAGTGTTCAGCCTGAGATTTCTTCAAAGGGGTCTAACTAATTTCACAGTGTTTTCTGGACTTTGAGCCAGAATCAGCTATGCAGTAAAACTTGCCATGGGAAGGAGTGTGAAATAATGCTGCTCTGCCCATTGGGTGAATTCTTCTCTGCTAGATTCCTCGAGGAGAGAAGTTTTGCACACTTGTAGGCAACTCACAGGATGGAGATCGTCCCTGGGTCCCAGCTACCTGCCCTCTAGGCACACAGTGTATGACAGACCAGACCAGTTAGTCCGAGATCGAGATCCTTTTGTACTAGTGGGCAGTGAAAGATGCACATGAGCAAACTTTCTCACAGTGCGCCTAGCCCACGGGGCAATGCAATCCATAGATATTAGTGTGCAAAATCCCTTCTCAGGCTTGCTCTGTCCTTCCCCTCCAGATGAGACTTTCCTTATGGGTAGTTGCTCGTTACAGCAGAACTTGCTCAGCTTTCCCATGAAACTTCCTGCTGCAAACTGGATTTTGTAGTGGCTACTGCACTGGTCTGAGCCAGTTGGTAGTTCATAGTGGCTTTGGGAGGGAAGGATTTGGGGAAATCTGGGGTAAGGAGAAAGGTACTGCTGTGTAATGTGCTGTAGGCAATGAGAAACTCGCTGGGAGCAACTGAACGGGGGCTCCTCAGGGCAGAATCCTGCCTGTGCGCCTTGAGAGCTGAGATGCAGGTGCTTGACTGTGGGTCCAAATGGTTAAGGCTGTGCTTAAGGAGGGAGAGGCTCCTGAAAGTGTTGGATGGTTGTAAGAGAAGGATCCCGAGTATCATAACGCGGCTCAATGTATTGGAAGTCTTTGAAGTCTTCTCCTGACATCCATCCCGTACCAGCATCTTTCATCCTTCGCCAGCGCTTCCCCAGCTGAAGCTATTAAAGGGAAACTACAGAAGCCATAAATCCTGGCTGTTAACATCTCCAGTGGTAAGATTTCACAATGAGCCCAAGTTGCTGCAAAAGATAAGAGAAGACCTTGAAACCAAGGCAAGTTGTGACTGGTTCCCAAGAATAGCTGAGCTTCACAGCTTCGTTGGGGGTCCCTCCAGGTTACTCGCTTTTGGGCGCAGTAGCTGGCTCTGCTGCTGACTCTCTGGGTGCCCTTGTGTGAGTCACCCAGTGCGTGTCTACATCGTGCCGCGCAGCCTGGAGGAGAGATCCCCAGCTCTGACCTGACCCAAAGGCGTGAAGCTGTATCTGGGGTGCTGTATATAGGTTAAACAACCCAGCTGCAGTGCTGTCCTGCTGTGGTTACACTGCTTCCAAGGATTGATCTTATCACGRCCACCGGGAGCTGAGCTTATAAATGCACCCATTTCAATGGGGTGCAGGCACATGTCAGGGTCCCCCCATTGCATGCAGAGGGTGGAGTGCCTCTCCCAGAGTTTGCAGAAGGGCCAGGAAGGAATCCAGGAGTCCCGATTCCCCTGGATCCCTGCTTTGGCCGCACCGTCTGGTTGGAACAGGCAATGAAAGGCGAGGTCTCTTTGTGTCTTTACCTTGAGATAGTAGCCGGAAGGCTCCCTGCTTTATCAGGAGTGTTGGTTCAACAGAGGAAAAAAACGCAGCCTGAATTGCCAGACAGCAAATAGGAGCGATTCCTGGGAATGTTTCCTTGAGTGAATGGGAACATTGTTAGTGGGCAAACTGGAATCAATGTTAGACTCATAATTTTATTTACACCCTTGCTGTGATCCTGATCTCTGCCCAGCCTAGAGTGCGTATCTGTACAGAGTTCACTTCAGTATAAACACTTGGCTCCGCAGAATGTGTCGGTACATCAAATTGTCTGCCAGGCGCCTTCCTGAATGATTCTTTTCATGGGAGACTTTTTTTCTCATGTCGTCTTCACAGCACTRGTCTAGCAAGTCTCCTTTTTCTAGCAGCAGGCCAGCAAAAAAGTGACGGGTCCGCAGGGCAAAAAGTCCAGTTACCCACATGAGTGGGCTGGTGGCATCGTGGCAGAACGGTCAGAAGGTCTTTGCCCTCTCCATGTCAGAGGCTGTTTTCCCATCGGCATTGCTTGTTCCTGCAATTGCCACCCATAGTGGCATTGGGAGAGAGAAAACCTGCCTCTCGGTATGCTGAATGTTGTGCTGTGGACACAGCTGCTCCTAAGCCCTCTGAAGGAACGTCATTGTTACCATCTTGGTGAAACAACTTCGGCTGGGTAGTTGTGAGGGAACCTGTCACAGCATCAGCGCTGGAACACAGGGCTCAGCAAGACCCCAAGGTCTTGGACAGAGCATGGCTCAGAGGGAAAGCAGTGGTGTGGGGTGGAGGGACATGGAGCATGTCACATCTGGCCAATGTCCTCATATAAACGTCTCAGACCTGCAAACCACTCGCTCAGTCCTGCCACTTTTGTTGGCTTTGCTCTACTCGCTTTCCTCTTCCAGGCATTAAAATGAGTCTCTGAATAATCCTCCTTTTGATTTTTCCCGCTCTGAAGTCCTCCCCAGCATCACCAACTTACAACTGCCCTTCTGTTGGGGACATTGCCCACTGCTCCGGCCATGCACTGCTCCTCGGGGCCACGCTTTTCTGTTCCCGTCACACGCTGTGCCGCGGGGAGGCCGGTGGCTGCTGGCATGTGCGGAGGGCAAAGCAGATCCGCTTGGATGCCGGAGAGCTCTTGGATTTGGCGCTAACACCCAGACAAACCCAAGGCTTTGAGGAGGCAAACGCTGCGTCTAGGAATTCAGATCAGCAGCTGTTAGTGAAAACCTCAGCGAGGCAAGAGGCTTCGGAGCTGCCGTTGCCCTCCAGGGATGACTTTGGTCTTTGTCAGGGCGTACGCATTGCTCGCCCAGACCTTCTTGGAAAAGGAAGCCTCAATGTCAGCTACACCGACGAGATCTTTTTTTTTTTTTTTTTTCTTTTTGAGCTGAAAACCAAATCCTCAGTGTTTGCTGCCCTACTGATTAACTGGACATAGGATAAGCCCTTCCGGGCACTGCGTTAGTGCAAAGGTGCAAACAGCCCTTGCCTATCGTTGGTTGCTCTGAGCAGATGATGCGGATCTCAGGGAATCGGGACTCCTGGGTCTGCTCCTGGCCCTGAATTACTGCTTTATCTTCTGTGTGCAAAAGGGGTCCTCAGGGCCCTGGAAAGCCCYGTTAGAGCAACGGCTTAATGAATTGCTGTGAACCTTCCACTTCTGTGGTGTCCATGTCTCTCATAACCTCTTAATTTCTGGAACAGGGGAAGGCAGCAGTAGGGGAGATGCACAGGAAGAAGCCCTGGATGAAGCGGGAAGATGGAGAGGAGAAACAAGCCCAGGAGCTCCTGTGTCCTGAGCTGGCAGCTCCCCTGCGGAGCTGTCCTTGCAAGGACATGAGGCAGGTGGTCCCAGATCCCATGGGTGCCCGCTGCTTTGGTAACACTGGGTTGGTTTTGGTGGGGAAAGGGCCCTGTTTCTGTTTGCACGGTTTGGAAATGTTTTCCTAGTCCCGAGGAGGAGCGCAGGGCTGTTATGATCCAGCTGGCCTGTGGAGGTCAGCCTCGACTCAGGGAATCTCCCCGGCAGCTCCCAGGGAGAAGCAGGGTGGCCCACCTCCTGCCCCTCTGCACCCTGCCCAAGGTGGGGGCCATCTCTGATGCTGCACCTTCCCCCCCACCCAGGGTTTGGTGTGGCTCTCGCCACCCTCCTGCGACATCCCGCTGCTTTTTCTTAGTGGTCCAGAGGGAAGAATACAGAGACACTGGGGCGTGTTTGACTTCCGGAGAGGTAGAGAATGAAGGAAATGAAAAAGCCATAATGCTCTGTTCTGACCCCATTTTAACAGTGTGAGTGCGTTTGGGCTTGACTTAGAGAAACGTTTGTCCCCATGAGATCTGTGCCACATCTCCAGTGTGTCAAGCCACTGACACATTGGAGAGCTGACYTGTGTCTCGCACTTCTGAGGATGGAGGTCAGAGAAGACCGCAGATGGACATTGGGGCTGCTCTTGGTGTTTTTCTGTGCTTTTCAGATCCCTCCTCATCCAACAAGTGAAGAACACTGGAAATGGATGAGTGTTTGTTTGCTGTTGTAGGAGTCCTCATTGTCAAAATGCCACAAACCACTAAGCTCTGTAGCCTGGACAAAACACAGCTCTAGATGCRGGATAGTTTTTGAAGGACCCTGGGGAACTGAAGTCTCTGTGATGCCTCTCTCCGAAGCCTACCAAGCTGGCCAGTGGGACAAGCGTCTCTTCTTACGGCATTTTACAACCACCTCTTTCCCACAAGGTGTTTCCTTGGCCCATCCCTAATGGATCCCCACTGAGGATCCCGAAGCGTGGTTGGATACCCGGGTGGTTCCTCTTGCTGTGCACTGTCTGCGCAGTGCCCAGTGCTAGTTAGCAGAGCTGAGTTTAGGCTCCTGAAATGACCTCTGCTGCTGGGCTCCTCTCCTGCCCACGGGATGTGGCTTTTATGCTGCTTTTAGTCACTAATGACAATGATTGTGGTCATTATGGGAAATTGGGTTGCTCTGAAGCAAAGAAGGTCCCCATTGCAGGTGTGCAGTGAGGCTTTAGGGTCAATGGAGAACTGATGGAGAAGAAAAGTACCTCTCACTCCTTGATCTCTCCCATAGCACTTGTCAACCCTTTCTAGGAAGACTGTTAACAGTGAGAGCTGAAGGTTTCATGTCCCTGTTTTCCTGGCAATAGAGGGGACAGGTATTAAACCCAGCTTTCTTAAGTTGGTGCCTGGTGCTGCACCACAAGCCCTTGCTGCCTCTTCCACCTGACAAGGGCCATGTGGGAGCCTCTTCCATGCAGAAATACATTCTTCTTTTTTTTTTTTTTTTTTTTTTTTTTTTTTTTTTTTTTTTTTTTTTTTTTTTTTTTTTTTTTTTTAATGCTGAATTAGCCCTGTCTATGGCAATACAGAATTATCTGACATGGCGAGTTTGGAAAAACCAAGGATGAGTCGTCTATCAGGCCTTTCTTAGAATCTGCAGAGCTGTTCAATGCTGGACATCAATGATGCGCTCTAATGTCACATCACGGGGGATGAGAGCTTGGTTTAGGACAGTGTTGAAGGTCCTCACCTTGCTAGCCCATGCGGCAGTGGTTGCTGCCAATGCCCTTTGCTCTGGCCCTGGTGATGATTTGGGATAGCAGATTTTCCTCTCAGGTGTGTAGGAAATTCCCGTGGTGAAGGTCCAGGAGTTTCCCTGGAGCTGGGCACCTTGGGTCTTATCAAAGCAACAATTCTTCCCATTTCCCAGGCTCCAGCCCTGTTTCTCTGTGATTTGTATGCACATACTCGCTTATGAGCACGTTGGCTCGCCTATGCGCTTGCCCTAATCATGCAAGGAGAGCTTAAACGATGTGGATGCTGTTGGTGACCACAGCTGATGCTCAAAGACTCTGCTGCTCTCCGGCTGGGTAACTGTCCTCACTGCTCCCCAGGCTCCATCACAGCCATTAATATGCGGAGAAGTTGGCTTCATGTTTTAGACGAGCTCATATTCTTTGCTATTAGCAGGTTTCTATAGATGCCACAGAAAGCGTGTTATTAAGGCAGATGAAAGGCCAAGGAACGAGTTTGCTGTGCTTGTGCATGCCCATGGGGTAAGCTTTCTGCCCCTCCCCCATTTTTTTTATTGTATCCATCCTGCATCAAAGTTGCTTCGAGAAGCAAGCGAGCTCCCCAGAAAGGCCCTGCGATGCTGGTAATGGAGCAAAACCACAAAGTGTTTCACTGCTTGTGAAGTACCAGACTGATGGCTGGGCTGAGCCAAGCTGACAGGTTGATCTTTTACTTCCTGCAGCCTGTTGTTCTACCAAAAAAAAAAAAAAGGGGGGGGGGGGGCAGAAAGGCAGCCCCCCCTCCTTCCCAGAGCCTCCTCCACCTGCCCCGCTCGTTTGCTGACTTGTGCATTCCTCCTTCCACATGTTATAAAGATTAATCGCTCCAGTTGGAGCTTGGTGCGACTGGGCAAGGCGAGACATTCCTCTGTTGACATTGCTGCTTTTGACTAAGGGAGGCCAGAGGTTTTGGGCTCACCCCAGCCAGTCGATGTATGGGCAAGCTCCTCGTGGAGTTTGGCTGCTCCTGGTCTCGGGCACAAAGGGAAATAAGCCCCCTGCCCCGGCACGCACACAGTCCCTAGCAGGAGAGATTTCTCTTTGCAAGATGCACGGTTGCCTGTTGGCGTTGCAGATCCCATGGTTTTGCTCTGGAGGGGCAGCCAGGTCCTGAGCTTGGCCGGCAGTGGTCTGGGCAGGTTTGGAGAGAAACGTGACTCTTTGCTTCCTGCCTCGGGAATGGGAAAGTGTTGCTCTGCCGTGGGGCAGGAGTAGCTGCATTCGGGTAGCAGATAAAGCAACGTCTCTGTAGGACGGTGGGGAGCCTTGGTAGAACCATGGCCAAGGGTCTCGGGTCTGCTGCGGCGGCGGTGGCCTGTCCTCCAGGCTGGGTTTCTGCTGGCTTTGCAAGTGCTGGAGGCAGCTCTGTCTTTGTGCAGGCTTAGCATTGCTACTGGAGCTCTCAGGTACCTTAGATCTTGGAGAGCTTTTGGCTGAATGCACGTACCCTCTCTCCAGACCCAAATCAATCTCACAACCACACCGGATCTTCCTTCAGATCCATCCGTTAGGATCTCTAGCCCTAAAGAGAGGAATGTGGCTCCTGCCTTGCCCAGCTCAAACCGGGCATGGGAAGAGACGGCAGAAGCTGTGCCAGAGCTTTGGGAGAGCGGAGGCTTTCCCCAGGGTTTTCTCTGCCTCGTGCTGTCCTGTCCTGTGCACGTCTGCCTGGAGCTGAGAAGTCAGGGCTGGAGGCTGCAAGGTCAAACCTCAGAGGTAAGTGGCTATTTCTGGAATTTCATAGAAGAGAGGAGAGATCGGGAGCCTAGAGCAGGATGCACGAAGGGAACTGGTGCATCATCAAGAGAAACAAGGACTGGGAAGATGGGAGCCGCAGAAAGGAACTGCTGTCTGGGGGAGAGGAAAGAAAAGCTGCAAATTCAGGTTAGATGTTGGGGAAAAAAGCTCTCATCGTCTTGGCAGGCTGGGGAACCGCCACCACTGGGGGTGAAGGACGTGTTAAAGCACTCCAGACAGATGTTTGTCTATGTAAACACCAGCGTGCCTTGGGCGAGGGAACAGGTTCGGCCGCTCCTTGGGCTCCAGCCCTGTTTCTCCGTGATTTGTATGCACATACTCGCTTACCAGCGCGTTCGCTCGCCTATGCGCTTGTCCCACCATAAACACACGTTTTGGATCTGGAACAAAAGTTCAAATACATATTGCTTTTGTTGCGTTTTGTCATCTATTTCTAGTCTCATTGAGCGCTGCAAAACAGCTTCTGGGTATGAGAAAGATTATACAAATGAAGCTGTTGTAGGACTGTAATTTCAGAGATTTTTTTTTTTTTTTCTTACCATTAGTTTTTTCTTTTCTTTCCTTTTTCCTTTACTTAAAAAAAAAAAAAAACAAAAAACCTTCTTTTGTGCACTTTGGACCAAGCTTGTCATATTTCTTAGAGTCTCCAGTGACTCCTTCATACTACAGACTTTCTGGAGTCCTCCTTGTTAGACCAAGAACTGCATGATTCATTGTGTGCTGGAGATTTAATACTGCACGTAAAACATTCCCGGTTCAAATTTGTTTTCTTTCTTTCCCCCCCCCCTCCCCTCTTTTTTTTTTTTTTTTGTTACACCGTTTGGAGAAGTCACCATACACCTGAAAAGAAGGCTAGGAAATAAAAAAGGAGAGTTAGTTCAGTTCAAAGAATGGTCAAAATATTTGAGATTTGAAAAATTACTAGCGATCTCCTCTTTTTTTTTTTTTTTTTTTCTTTCTTTCTTGGCTTCTCACTTACATCCTGGAATTTTTTCACGAGATATAAAATAAATACATTCCCAAATATGTCCAGTAGGAAACGATCCGCTTGGATTTTTCAGCTGCTGTTTTAAGGCCTTAAAACAATTTGGTGCTGTTCAGCTTTCTCCAGGGATGGCTGTGCGTTGGGAAGACCACCTCCCGTCTCTCGTGGCCCTCTGAAGATGCGCATCGCTTCGTGAACAGCTCAGCCTCTGCGTGCAGCCGGGCTCCGGCGTTCGGAGGTGCGTATTGCTTACCGAAGACTTTTGGGGTTGCTTTTCCAATGGTGAGATGTAGATTTTTAGTGCCAAAAGGGATCTTTTTGGTTATTCAACCTGGCTGAATCCCATCCTTTAAGGTCACCAGCCCTGTGGTGGCATGTCCCATCCCGGCGTTAATCAGCAGGTGGTTCACTGGGTCTGTCTGCCGTCGCTGTGTACTCAACAGCCGTTCCAAGAGCGGTGGCTGGGGTCAGCTTCTTCCGAGGACAAAGTCCTCTGATGGGCAGTTAAGTGATCACCTGAACCTGGGAAGAATTAGTTGAAACCTTTCATTACAGGTTGCCTTAAGCCTGCCTGTAGCGAGGTTTATCTGTCCTGCCCAGGCTCCTCTTCATCTGCATTTTTAAAATTTATGGTAATGAATTCAAGTCCCTCTTAGCCATGACCTGAGAATCAATTTTTCAGAGGAGCCCAAGGCTGGATTGCCCGGGACTTGGTCCTGGCAATGGGCTCTTAGAGAGGCTCTCGGCCCTTCCCAAAGCACTTTGAGGAGTCTGATTTCCAAAGGGACCTCAGCACCCCAGCAGTTTCCATCAGCCATGCTGTCCACGGAGCCCATCCCCAGGGTGCAGCGTGCTTGAAGCAAGGTGGTCCTGCTCACTTCGCTGCCCGAGGATGTGCTGCCTGAAGCAGCGCTCGCGGCAGCGATGGAGTCGTATCGCCTACAGCTAGGGCGGGTTAGCTTGGGTGTAGCAGCACATGAAGACACTCTTGACTTCTTGCAGGCCAGGAGCACCTCCTGGTTCTGCACCGTGCCCTGGGGACGCGTTAGCCCGCTGGGTGCTAACGATCTTCTGCTGTTTCCTGGTAAGCGCTTGCCTCCATCCTGCTCGCTCGCTTCCCGCTGGAGCGCTAGTTTGCATTGCAGCTGGACCTCAGGATGCAAATCCCATGACTCTTCTCGTTAATGTGGCAATTTGGGCCCATGGCGGAGCTGTTATCTCTGTGCTCGAGTGACTTGAGCAGCTCCTGCGCGTGTGTGAAGATACTTATACGGCCAGGCAGCGTTCCTGCTTCTGTGCCTTGTGTAAACACCTCGGGGGTCTAACGCAATTCCTGGCTGCCATCACCTCTCTGCTCCGCTCGAGGAACTGCCTGGAAAGGCAGTGATAATCGTATGGGTTTTGCTTGACTGATTTGTGCTGGGACAGGCTCAGCTTGGAAACAAGGGCTGTCCGAGCCAGCCCGCGGCGGGACTGTGGGAGATGCTGCCGTCGGCCCCGCATCAGGCACCATCCCGGCAGGCTCAGCCAGCTGGCACCCAAAACCGCTTTTGGAGAGTGGATGTATTTTGGGAGCCCTGCTCCTGGTTCTCCTTCTCCAGGCGACCCCAAAAGAGACCTTTGCAGCACCTCAGCCTTGGAGAAGCAGGTTTGCCATCCCTCTCCGAAGGACTTTCAGCCACCCTGTGCGACCCTCGATACCCCCATGCTGGGATGCCCCAGCTCCTGGTCCCACACCAGGCTACCCAGGGAAGGGGGGTCCTGCCCCGCTGTGCCAAAACTGGGGAAAGGCAGGGAAGGTGGTGAGTGGGGACGTGGTTTGTGCCAGCTCAGTGATGGACCAGAGGCTGTAGGTTCAGTCTCACGGCTTTTTCCTTTAGTTTTGTATAGGGTCTCAGCTTCTTGTTGGCCAAGGAAAAAAAAGCGATCTCAGGGCTGTGACCACCCTTTGTACAGCCAGGAGGTCTTTTCCAAGAGCGGTCCTTCTGCAGGTGCATCAGCTGCATCCCCACCGGCCTCGCTGCCTCCTCCCGCGCCGGCGGTACCCGGGGGCTGCAAACCCCGCCGGCCGCCGGCGCAATCAGCCAGCCATCGCGCCGTGGAGCCTGTGGATCTGGCGGTTCCCGGGCTGGCTCGGCGGAGGAACCCAGCGCCGCTTTCATTCACCAGTCTGTAAACACGGTGGTTCAGGCGTTGCTTCAAGTGTGGTTCAGCCATCGCCGCTGTGGGGGCTGCAGCTTCCCGGCCGGGGTGGGGCAGGCAGCTGGGGGCTGTAATTGCTTCAGCCACCCGACTTTAATCCACCTCTGTTCGTGAGTCAGTGCCCCGAGGGGCTTAAGTTAAGAGCTTGGGCTCACTATATATAGTCAGTGGGGCTGCTAGGAGGCAATTCAGGAACCTGCCCCTCCCCGTTGGCTCCCCGGGTCCCAGAGGTAGGGAGAAATACCCCGAGATGGGGAGTTAAGCAAACCTGTTTTACTTAACGCTGGGCCCAGACAAGGAGCCCATCTGTGGTCAGTTGTTGCAGTTCATCCGTGACTGAGGCAACTTCTCAAACCACTTGAATTTGCTCCTAAGACGGCGTCTGACGGCGCTGTCTCGTGGTGCAGAGCTCGTGGGCAGATCGGCCCTGGGAGCCAGGGTTTGTCCTCCCACCCCAGAGGTTCACGTTCTGCTTCTAATTCGGGGGGGCTGCCTGCGTCTCCCCCGTGCCTGCAGCCCCATGGCCCGTTCCCGTGGCCCCACAGCAGTGCTGGCGTGGGGGACCAGGTGTCCCCGTCACCCCATTGCATCTCCCCTGCTATCGCAGCTGCACTTCATCGACTTTTGTTCCCGCTTGCAGAGGGCAAATATTGGAGCTCCTCTGCCGGCCGTGTCTCCTGCAGAGCCATCGCTGCACGAGGTGCAGCTGGCCTTTAGGGCTGAAGTTCCTGAGCACCAGCAGAGAGGACCCAAACCCCCACCCCACCAAGGTGATGGAGAAGATGGCTTTAAATCAGGGCTTCCTTTGTGCCCGGCTTTGCCGCCTTGGCTAGCAGCACTTGGCTGATCGCAGTGATGTAGCAACTCCCCAGCACACATGTTAGTGGTTTTGAGGGCTAAATTGGACCTTGAGAATTAGCAGCCTTGTAAGTCAATAACAACATGTCCTAATGAATGCAAGATGTCCCTAGGAAATGAAGGCTCCTTCGCTCGACTGGGATCCTGTGACTGGGAGAGGACCAGTAAACAAGAAGGAATGCTTCAACTGGAGATGAGCAGGAGATACAAAGTCGACATCTAGATTTCAAACACACCCCAAATGTGGGTGGCGGCGGGGGGGGAGCGCGAGCCATTTGCAGTTGTGAAACACGGCAGTGTCTGCCGCCCGGCCGTCCCCTGCATCTCCCTTTGGGCTCTGAAACCCGGCTGTTAAACGCCGGCCTGTCCCTCCTGCCCCTCGCYGTCACCGCGCGGGGTGGGATGACTCCCGCAGCCGTCCTGCCGAGCCCCAGCAGCCCCCTGCCCTCTTGCGCAAGGGCTGCATTTCCCTCTGCCCCCCTCCAGAGCCTGCCTTCAGAAACCCCTCCGTGCCCGTCGTGCGTCCACGGGCGACTGGGCAGCTCTGGATGTTGCCTGCGCGTTGCACGGCTGGGACGCACGGGAAGGCTGCGAGCAGCCGCTGTTGCAAAGGGGAGGTTTGTGTTTGGGGATGGAGTTGTAGGGGTCTGGGTATGCTGGGAGGAGGTGGAAGGGGCTGGTTTGCAAACGCTGTCATCTCCCCTTGGCTGCTCTGATGGCGGAGGAAGGAGCTGTGGGTGCGCTTTGCCGGGGGGACAGCCTGCAGGTAAGATTTGGGGGCTATTCCTGCGCCGTGTCCCCTCCTCTGCTGCTGCTGCGAGGAGCCAGGGCAGGCGACGAGGGCAGAGCATGAGAAGCAGCGGGTCTAGCTCAGCCCTCCCCTTGCTACAGCCTCTCCCCACCATTGGGGACAAGAAGCTGCCAGCCGGTGCCTGCAGCCCCCTCGCTCCCAGCGTCCCCGGGAGCTTGCCTGGCCGCGCTCTGAACCTTCCCACCCTCAGCCGCGATGCTGGTTTCACCGTTTAACTGCTCCGCGTGGAAAAGCTCCCTCTCCACGGGTTTGCGGACTCGCTGCTGGAGCCTCTCGAGCGTTAGCACTGTGCTGGATTAGGAGTTTAATCATCCCACTGCCTCGACGTAACRTTTGATCGTTCCCCTAATTGCACATGACACGACACAGCAGAGCCCCGTGTACAAGAAGCAGTGGGAATGTCTCTCTGTCCACGGCTCCAAGCCTTGAAGCGTTTGCTGCCGTGCTGCCTGCTGCTGACACCCCTGCTATAATGCATCCCAAATGTGTCCCATGTGAGGGCCGGCGTGTGACGACGGCCTCGCGGCGCGATGATTGCTCGCAGGCACGCCAGCCAGCTCGAATTAAAGCCTTGCTTGCAAGTGTGGGCGATGCTCAGGGGCAACTGTGTGCCTCGAAGGAATGGGAGTCTTCAACCCCCCCCCCCCGGGGCAGTGGCAGTGGGATTTTGGGGTGTGCGTGGTCCCGCACTCCTCGGCATCACTGGGAGTGCTGGGGTTCATGCTCTGCATGTGCGGCCGGGACGAGCAGGTCACAACGTCCTGGGCTGTGCTGCCTCTCCGTGCATCGTCCTAGGTCGACCGCCCCATCCTGCCCATCCAGTCGGCGAAGCGGCAATGTGGGGCTCTGCCGGTAAAACCGCTCTGGGAGAAGATCTAGGAAAAGGCCAGCCTGGTTTCACTGCCATCTCCTCCTCCTCGCTCTGAAGTCACCGTAGTTTCAGGTAAGTTTAACAGAYGATTTATATTCACCACCCATTAAAGGCAGCGCTCGCCGCTCTGTCCTGCAGGCTGGCTGCCTCGCGAACCCACATGGATGACAGCACACCGCAGGGAATTGCTCGTTGACCCCAAGCTTTCCTCTGCCAAATTATCCCGGTTAGCTTGCAGGCAGCCTCCCGAGCGGAGCACGGAGCAGGTCGCATGGAGGGGCTCGTCCTCCTCCGCTCCCGCCACCCTCCTGCTGGGAGCAGGGTGCTGGGGCAGGGCCAGCTCCTGGCCGGTATCAGCTCCTGGCAGCCCCAAAGCCGGTCAGGAAGAAAAAAGCTCCGATCTCTTAACGCCCCTCCAGCACCCGCTTTGGTGCGCGGTAAGCACCGACTGGGCTGGGTGCTGACCCACAGCACCCGGTGCAGAGTGATCCCCGGTCTGGCTCGCGGAGCATCACCAGTGACGCGTCCTCACGCCAACAGATGACTTTCTCCTACGGCCGTTGGCGTGAGCGCCTTGTGGTACGTGTGCCGAGCAGCCGGCCAGAGCAAGTGGCTGGACCTTGGGTTTTCTTCTGGGAGTTGGGACCTCTTGGGTCTTTCCCCTCAAACCAACTGTTTTCCCCAAACCTGCAGGACCCTGACACCTTCAAAACCTCACCCAGCTCCACCGAACCTGGAAATGGGCTGAAATTGTCCCATCGCTCTGTGTTTCCCATCCAGACGCCCCGAGATGGACGTGGGGATGAAACGTTGGGAGACCCAAGAGCCGGTGGCGGGTGGGGGTTGCTGCCACCACGCAGCCCGTGAGCACGCGTGCCCTTGGCGGGAGCAGGGAAGGGAACATGGGAACGGCCGCGTTGCCCAATCCACGCGCATGGAAATGAACTGCTTTGTGCGCAAAAAAAGTTGTCGTTTTGCAGAGGCGCTGGGTGTGTGCGCGTGTGGGTGTTCAGACTCTGCAGAAGCAACCTTGGATGCCTGGAAAAAATCTTCTTTGTGCATTTAATTAGTGGTAAATCCGATTTACATGCGAGATGCCTCTTGGTCTGAATCTGCTCGTTGATTAGCAATTGCAGCCAATTTATATTGTGTACTTTGTTTGCCTTAGACCACAACAGCACTACCTGAACGTAACAGATCTTTCTGCCTTTGCATTTCAAAGCCGGGCTGGTACCGGGGTGTTATTGCACAATCCGCTGGCTCTGCCCGGGGATGGGCCATGTGCCCGGGGAGTTTGGCCCATGCTCCCCCCACCCTCCCGCCGGCTGCAGCTCTCGCCTCCCCCTTTTCCCTGCGAGTTGGGGACGGTGCAGCCGCTCGGTGACTCGGATTAGCTCTCCCTGGTCCGGTGGGCGGTGGGTCCAGCCAAGGAAAACCAGATCGCAGGGCTGAGCTGGGCTGCAYGGCCAACGGCAGTGAAGGGGGGGACGGCTGGGGACCACGCTGCTCCCCGGCCACCGGCTGAGGTGTCGAGCAGACATCCTGCTGCACCGTGGCTCTCAAACCACGCTGGCTTCRCTGTGAAAGAGCAGCATTGGCAATGGGTAGGGGTTTCTCCAAGTAGAAAAAGTCTTGCTGAATTTTGGCGCGTGCAGAGGGGATGCCGAAGCAGCTTGGCAGCTCTGGCGCTGCGCTCTCGGAGAGAGGAGGGGAATGGGGATGCTCCGCAGTCGGGATGCGGTATGTGGTGTGCTGGGGGTCGGTGCATCCCTCCTGCCTTCCTGCTGCGCCTTTCCTCGAYGGTGCCGCGTCCTCGGCCGCGGGCTGGGCTGTGACCCCAGCGCCTTCTGCCCGTCTCGCCTGCCCGAGCGCTGCCTGCGCGGTGGTAACGGCCCTGCAGAGGCTGGCAGGGGAGGGCTGTCTGGACGTGTGTGTTATTTCCTGTGGTCAATGCAAACCATTCTCATAAACCAGCAGCGTGTGGTTTTGGTTCGGGTTCCTTTTTTCCCTCCTCTCTCCCCTCCAGTGCCTGCGTTAATCAGCCGGGTCCCCTGCCCAGGCTGCAGCCGGGTGCGGGGCGAGATGGGCTGYGCTCTCCTCTTGTCCTGGCAAATCCCAGCGGGGTGTCGGGGAGAGCCGAGTCCAGCCTGGCCACCCCCCACCCCCCCCCATCCATGGCTGGGTGGTGGGATGGGTCCCTGCGCCGGGAGATGGGGATGGGCGAAGCACGGCTGGTGCGGAGCGGGGTGCAAGCCCCTGGGGTTTAGGGCCCAAAGGGAACCGCTCCTGCCCTCGGTTCCTGGTCCGGCTCCCTGACACGGCTGGAGGGGCTCTGCAACCGCTTCTCCATCCCTTGGAGATGGAGTGAGGAGGGGGCTGATGGTTAGCAAAGGAGAAAAGGAGCTCCCCTTCGATGCCCAGATTTCCTTCCCCACTAGTGAAAAGCCAGGGTCAGAATCAATACTGTATTTCTACCGTCTTTTAGAGGAAACAGGGGGTTTTTTTTAGGATGTTCCCAGAGTTGTGCAGTGAGTGGATGTGGTGCATTGGGATGCCCGAGCCCGGTCAAATGGGACCTGGAGCGGCTCAGCCTTGGCACTGGCCCTACGAGGACCTGGGCGACAGCCCGTGCTCCAGCCCGCTCGCCGTCTAAACAAACAAGGAGGGAAAGAGGGGAGCGTTTAACCCAGTTCTGCAGAGATGGAGCGAGATGAAAGCAGTTGCCCGAGGTCATTCCATAAATCTGGGGCAGAGCTCGGCTCTGAGCGTGCACCTTCCCCGTCCTCACCCCAGCCCCAGCACGGCCGATCTGGGGCAGGTTTGTGTCTGCTCATCCTCTCCCTTTGTCTTGTCCATCGCTCCGAAACRCCCTCGGGCACTTTCATCTGCACCGTGCCGGCTCTCGCTGCTCGGGGCCAGCATCTCCCGGGGGCCGAGCCGACGGGTGCGAGCCCTGAGCATCCCAGGAAGGTCCCACCCAAGCTTTTTCCAGCCACGGGGAGGGGTCAGCCCTTGCCTGACCCGAATCCCGCGATGCTTTTTTGGAGTGGGTGGGAAAGCCAAGTCCTTGTCACCTCAATTAAAGAGGTGCCCGAGGTGGGTGGGATGCAGCCAAGGTCCTTTTGCTGAGCTGCGGAGCAAGGGGGCTTTCTCTGGCCCCCACGCCAAAGTGCTTTAGGCCCTTCTTGGGGAAATAGGGGGGAGTCAGGAGCCTCGTTTGGCTCCTGTTAATTGCCCCTGCTAGRCTGGAGCGGGATGAGGGTTCACTGGCAACGTGTGCCCCCTCTCTGCCCCGTGTCCTTGTCCCTTGCGGGGAGGGGATGGGTGGGCACCAACGGGGAGATGTCGGGCTCCCTGCAGCACCCCGAGGGTGGTGATGCTCAGGGTGAGCCCCGTGTCCCCAGCTTCAGCGCAGTGCCTGCAACCAAGCGGCTTGTCCAGCCTCCCAGCCTCGTCATAATTTTCACTGGATGGGGATATTCCCGTCGGCTTGGAGCCGCTGTCTGCCTTGTTCAGCGAAGCTGGTGCTACCTTGCTGGGAAAGACCCAGCATGGGCTCGTGCACGTTGCAAACCCTTGCCCATCTCAGCAAAGCTCTGTTCGACAACGATGCTCCAGCGGCTCCCTCCGTGCCAAAGCCATGGGAACTGGCCACATCCCGCCTGCCTGACTCAGCGAGGTCCCAGTTGGCCTCCGCAAGGCAAAAATCTGGTGGGAGGGGAGGCTGAGGCAGGGGAGGGAAACGAGCCTTCCTCCTCCGGGAGCTACAAACCCCGCAGAGATGAGTAATCCCCTCCCTTGCCAGCTGTCCCGGGTCTCTGCACGCTGGGAAATGGCTTTTCCGCGAGGCTGGTGGCCCTGCAGTCAAGGACATCAGCAAAGGCACCGCGGTCCAGAGAGGGTCCCTGCTCCCGACTCTGCATCCCTGCCGGCTTTGCTCCCGCTCCCGTGGGAGGTTAGGATGCTCCTGCTCCTCCTGGAAGGTTGGTTGGACCTCCATGACACATGTCCRTCCCTCAGCAATGTCCTGGCTGATGGATGCTGTTGTCTGGGTCCTGTCAGCGTTTCTGTCCGTGTGCTCAAGCGAGGCCGAGGCTGCCGTCTGGGCTCGCAGGGGAAAAAAAAAAAAGACAAAAAGGCCAGACCCAGCCCTGCCATCCCGGTGCGGATGCATCCTTCCTGGTCAGCCGAGCCTCTGCAACAGCGCATCTCTTACCAACGTCTTTCTGGGCACCTTCAGCATCTTCCTGCGGTGGCAAATAGCACGGAGGGGCTGGAATTTCCTCCTCCCGCTTGGTCCAGACCCGAGGTCGGTTCCTGTTCAGGAACGATGCTGGCTCGGATTTGGCCCCCACCAAAGGAACAGCGCTGCGACTTTTTTTTTTTTTTTTTTTTCCCCCCCCCTCCTTTTTTCTTTTTCTTTTTTTTTTAAACAGATGTTTATTTCCCTTGTGGTTTTGGCAACCCGAGCGTTATTGTACCGAGCTTGCCGAAGCCCGGTCGACCCGGGAGGGAGAGGCAGAGCCAAGGGAGCCGGTATCTCATGGGCATCAGATGGTGGCTTTTTGGGGCAGGGGCTGAGCTGGTGTCTTGGTCCATCACCCGCACGCCGTGGACACGTGGTCCCCGAGCACGGCTTGTAGCCGAATACATCCCAACGTGGAAAGCAAACGCAGCTCTCAAGGAGAGACCTCGAACTGAGTGAAAAGACTGATTTCGGGCTAACAGCAGCAGGGTGGGAACGGGGCGCGAGTTCTGACTCTTGCAAAGCTCCTCGTGCCAACGCGAGGTTAAAAAGGACCTTCTTTTACGGGCGCCAGCCCCGGCTGTTGCGCAGCAAAAAGCTCATCCTAAAAACCTGCAGCCTAAGCAGATAGGAAGGAGAGGGCTGCGCGCTGCCTTTGCACACCCGGGGAGGGAGAGCCTTGTCCAAGCCCTGCGGGGAGGTGGTTGCAGAGCCAGAGCTGGCTTCTGCCTTTGCTGAGGAGCCAAGGAGCGCGTCCATCCCCTGCCCTGCCTGCCTGCCCGCGCTGCGGGAAGCGGGCGGCCACGCGCCTGAATCGCGGGGACGTGGCGCAGAAGAAAACCAGAGACCCCTCGTCTTTGCAGCTCCCGGGGTCGCCTTCAAGCAAAAGGCTTGGCTGGCATTTTTAATTTGGTGTTTTGTTTCTTTTTTGTTTTATTATTATTGTTTTATTTGTGTTTATTTTACTTTCCAGACAAGCTTCGGCTGACAGGCTCGCTGGCATTTGTAGGCTGCTCCAGTGGAAATTAAACTGGACTTTCAGTGCCCGGCTTTTCCTTGCCAAAGTGCCAGCGCCAGGCAGCACAGATTCCCCCCCGACGCCTCACCTGGGGCTTCGGGCTGCGTTTCCTTCCAGCCGCTCATTTTTCATCTGCAGAGCTGAACCTTTTAATACTTTTGTTGGCAAATGCAAAAAAAAAAAAAAAAAAAAAAAAAAATTAATCCTCTCCTGTAAAAACAGCTGATTCAGATCTGTAGTATCTTGATGTGGCAGAAAGAAATTAGTTCTTGCATGTGGGCTGAGAAAGGCTGTTTGTCCAGGAGAACGGGGGCGGGAACGGCTTCCTTGATTCTTTTCTTTCTTTTTTTTTTTTTTTTWTTTAAATGATTGAAATCTCCCCGCTCGCTGTATGGGCAGGGGTTGTTTCCTTTAGCAGCGAGACGGTGCTGGGGAAACGTGCCGGGACAACCACACCGGCAGTGCCTCCTTCCCCAAAGCATCGCCCACCCTCACCCCCCCCTCCCCAGCTCCATCCCCGGGCACCCTTGGGTGGGCTGGGGACCCCCCCAGCCCCTTCGGTCTGAGAGCAGAGAGGAGCCAACGCCAACAGCTCCCGTGGTTTTGGAAGAGCCCCGGCAGCATCCGAGCAGTGAATGGAGAGGAAATAACTGGGAAATAATAGGATTAGGTCCAAGCCTCGCTCTCCCCCAAGGATGCTGATGCTGGCAGAGGGGGAGGAGGGTCCCGGCCAGGCTGGCACCTCGCTGGGCACAACCCTGCCGGGCCACTTGTCACGGCCAAAGGGTGGGGGGGACAGTATCTCACTGAGAGCAAAGCTCTACCCCATGGAGAAGGGGGTCAGATGGTTCCCGGGGGAGTTAATCCTGGTCCAAAAGTTGGACCTGGTTTGGTGCAGCTCTGTGGGCAGGTTGGTCCCGTGGCCCCTCCTGTGCCGGGGGGCTCGGTGGGGACGGGACAGGATGGAGCTCTGCCCACGGAGGACCACCGGCACTGGCGGATGCCTCCCCATCCCTGGGCTTGGGAGAGGTTCAAGCCCAGCATCCCATAAATTATTATTATTAACCTTTTTTTTTTTTTTTTTTTTTAAAAAAAACCCCAAGAATAAAAATTCCTTTGCAATTGTGAAGCAAGAGCCTCGCAGGGCTTCTGCAAATGTGCGTTAATCTGACTCCGGCTGCCGGCGGCAGCAAGAAGCCATTTCATGGACAGGCAAACCAAGTTGCCCGGTGAAGTGGGGAGTCTCCGTCCCTTCCATCCCCCTTGTCCTCAGGTTTTCTGCAGYGTAGGCAGCGGGAAGCTGGGCTTGAGCCTGATTTCCAGCCCTTTCCTTTAGGCCCAATTCCTATTTTTCTCTAAGCCCATCCTGAGCATCTCCCTGTGCTGCCGGAGCGGAGATTTGGTCTCCAGCCGGGAACRTCGGTCCCTTCCGGAGCAGCCCTGAGCTCTGCATTAGACCGGCAGCTTTCTGACTCGGAAGGTGAGGTTGGGGAGCAAAGAGTTAAAATTTCTTCCATCCACCTGTATATTTTCACAGGCCTTCAGATAGCAATCAAGAATGCAGGAAACGGTGTATTTAAGGGGTCTGAATTTGCCAAAACTGTGCCACAAGTCAAACTTTTAAAGCAAAGTTTATTTGTAAAGTTACAGAAGGACGAAGTATCTCCCGTGAAGGGGTAAGTCTCTTTAAAACTATCCTTTTTTTTTTTTTTTTTTTTTTTTTTTTTTTCCACCTCTGCCTTTTAAAATGATTGGGCTCGGGAAGAGGGAGAGGATTCATGAAGAGGGGCTTGGTTTTAATCTAATAAGCGTTTTTTTTTTTTTTCCCTGTAGGCAAGTGCTAGAGCTCATCAAGGCACAGATCAGCCCTGCGCCGGGTTATAGAGGGGCCTTTGACGTTTGCCTTGAATAATTTCAGCTTGTTTGGAGCCGTGCGAGGGACCCGACGGGGCTCAGGGATGCCCCAGCTGCAGCTCCCCATCTCTGGGGGGGCTCAACGCCGCCCAAACCAGCCTCTGCCTCCGCCGGCTGGGGGGATGCTGCGATGGTGCACGGCCAGCACACGTGCAAGGTCTTCAGCAATTAACCCTGCCCACCCCTGCGTGCTAATTAACGGGGATCTTTGAATCCGTAAAGGCTCCGTGAGGGTGATTTATAACCTCTTTACGCGCGGTGTTGAAGTGACAGCCGCAGAGGCGGTAACTGTACTCCTAGTGCAAGGATAACATTTATTAAAAGTTCATTATACATAAAAATATTAATTATGTGTGTATTTCTTGTAGTAGGTAGGAGCTGGGTAGCTTTTATTTGGCCGCTTGTTGCTCGTGGGCTCTCAGGGGGCAGGGAGGGGGCTGTTGGCATTCACATCTTAAAACGAGGACCAGCCACGTCTCCTTTGGACGATGCCTTTGGCTCCCGGTCGCTGCCCGTCGTGCGAGGGGAACGGGATGGAGAGGAGGCAGCCGAGGTCGGCGGCACCTCCTGCCTACGTGAGCTCCGGCAGGCAGGCACGCCTGAGCCCGGCTCTCCCCCACCTCCTGCAGCCTCGGCACCCGGGGCTGGGCGCTGGGACGGGCAGGGGCCATCAGCCCCCTGGGTAGGGGCTGGGGGAGCCCGGGGACACCCGAGGAGGGTGAAGGTGAAGCCTTAACTCCATGATGCTTCCCACCCCTTTGATATACTGCAGCCCGGCAGCTGCCTGCAGGCAGAGCGGGCTTGTCCCTGCCTGCAGAAGAGCAGGCAGGAGAAGCCCCGTGGCCAGGCATGGAGCCCACCTTGCCAGCCCCCCGCCCYGGCCGCTGCTGCTCGGCCGGACCCCGCTGTCGTGCAGGGACACCGGTGCGGCAAGCAGCTACAAATCCATCCGGCGGCTGCTTTTCCGAGGGCGTCGGGTCGGTATGGCGGGGCTGGAGCGACGGCATCCTCGGGGCTTGGCACCCATCGCCTCCGTGACGGCGTGTGCACGGCTCTCTTGGGTTTATTCAAATCCCTCGGCTGCCTCTAATCCCTTTGGAAGGAATCGCTGATAAATACGGGCTGGGAGCACTACAGGTGATCCCTCGGCGCGGGGCAGCGGGGCCGGGCACCCGCGGTGGCACCCTGCCACCGCAGACTGGGTGGCCCTTTCTTGGGTGGTGACTAATGACTCTTGTAATTGAGCTGAGGCTTTCATATACACCAGCAGGTGAGCTGACAGAAGGGAGGGGGGGGAAAAAAGAAGCAGAGATAGGGGCGAACACGGCGTGTCTGGGTGAAACGGGTGCTGCTCAGCCAGCCCGACCGGTTGAACCAGCCCGTGCCGGGGTGCTGCATTTCGGCACAAGCCGCCCAGGGCTGGGCTCGCACCTCCTCCCCGCCGCCGCGTGCCCTAACGCGGCACCGAGATGCCAAGGTGCATGCAAGGTTTGGGTTTTTTTGGGTGGTTTTTTTGTTTTTTTTTTTTTTTTTTTTTTATTCCTGCAAAAGAAAGCACAAAGTCACCCGAAATGCCAGCTCGGTTGGGGTTTGCATGGGGAAGGTGAGCGCCGGCTCCCGGCGAGGTCTGGAGGGCAACGCTTGGGGTTGCGACACGGCCTGGCTTGGCCGCAGCCAGCGCCGCGGCACGGCCCTGAGGAGCCGGCTGGCTGCACGGCTGGAAAAAAAACTCTTTGCAGAGAACAATGCGGGCGGCCGGGCCCCGGGGACACCCGGCACAATGGGGCCGCGCTCGGCGGGGACGAGCGCTGGCTCTGGAGGGGACGTGCGGCTGTCCCAGCCCAGCACCGCAGCAGAAGCGCAGCATCACGGGGCTCCTCGGGCATCGCTGGCACCGGGCGGAGGCGGGTGCGATGGGAAGGGGAATTTTCCGCCCCCCTGGCTCTCTCCACTCGAGTCCAACCCTTTAAACCTCACCTTCCAAAATGTAAAGGCCAGAAACCTACTTTACAGCCACTAAAAAAATTAAAATAAAATAAAAGGCTGATGCCGTGTAAAGGGGCATTTCGCAAAGCCACCAGCTGGTGCATCCAAGGAGCAGCGATGTAACACAGCGATAAAATAATCTCTTTAGGCGAAGACAATGATCTCCATGAAGCCAGCGATGACTTAGAGGGCTGGAAATACCTCTCTGCTCCCTGACGATGGTGCTCAGGGAGGTACGTGGGTGCTACAAGTGCTGAGTGACCCTGCTTTCTCTCAGTGGAAAGAAGAAAAAAAAAAAAAAAAAAAAAAATTAATAAAAATCCCCCTTTAAGAAAATTCCTGCAGCATTTTCCACACCTTTCTTTTCCCCCCACATGGATTATCTCCTCTGCTTCCAAAGCCACAAGAAAATATCATCGTATTTTTAAAACGAAGCCTGAAGGTAAATAAAGGCAAGGGTTTGCATCCGCATTCAACGCTCGCCACTTCTATTGCCCGGGCGGGGGGGGGACGGAAAACACCAGCGCAGTTTTCTGCCGATACAAGATAGAAAGGTGGAGAACATTTTTTAAATGTTCTGAAAACATTCCATCATCTATAGGAATCAAAGCCCCATTGAAAGCTACAGAACCCCTCACATTCGAGGTTTTTAATGAAAACCAAATTTTTTTCATGCCCTGTGTTTTTCTTTGCGAGGATTTCCAGGGGAATACAACTGAAGCGGGGGGCGGACTTGGGGAACTTGGCTGGAGTTTCTCCTGGCCCAATAGGGCTTTCACTGTGGGTTTTTTTTTTTTTTTTTTAATGGTTTAAAGATAATATGGCCCTCGTATTTTTGGACTTGTCAAAGTGCTCTCTCTTGCCCTGGATCAGCCCTGGCTTATTTTTTACTGGAAAATAAATGATGGAGAAGGGGCAGGAGGGGAGATGGGGGTCTCGGCCGCTTGCCGGGAAAGGAGGGTTGCCATGATCGGGCTGCCAGGCTGCAGGCAGGATAGCAAAGACCAAATTTTGGGCTTAATATTTAATGGTGTGGAGCTGGGTGAATCCTGCTGCGACGAGAGGGGCCGGGTGCCCAGGGGCCAGCCAGCGCCTGCCTTCCGTACCTGGGGAAAACATCCCACGTGCTGCAAACTGCCCGGCCCTGGGAGCGGAAACCTCTGCGCACCCTCCCCGGAAAGCAGCGGGGTTTTATGATGTCCCCCCCAAAAAATTCTGGGTAGAAAACCAGTTGCTTYGGGTCAGCTGAAARGCCGTTGTTAAAAAACATCTTCTTTTTGGTTTGGGKTTTTTTTTTCCCATTTGCTTTTAGTCTAACTCCACGTAGAAGAGAGCCATCGTCGTGATGAGGATGCTGGCGAAGAGGGGCTGGCAGAGCTGCCGCAACGGCCCTGTCCCGCTGCAAGCACCTTCCCTTGGCCGCCAGCACCCCGAAAACCCTCCGGAGCCGCTCTGTGCCCGGCGGGGACCCCGGCGGGGTGCGGGGAAGGCGAGGGGGCGAAGCGCAGCCGCCCACCCAGGCGGGGACAGYGGAGGCTTGGCCAGGGGCCGGGGGTGCCGGACCACACAGCTCCGAGGCGGCGCGAGGGAGGGGTGCGGGGAGCCCTAAAAGCGCCCGGCGGGCAGGCAGGGGCGGCCGGGGACCCCCAGGTTTCACAGAAACATTTAATCCCCTCGTTAACATCCCCCATTAGAACAATTCATTCTTTCACTCTGGCTTAAACACCCAACTTTACTTTACAGCTCATTTCATTTATGACTGAGAAATGAAATTACTGTATCGATTTCATGGCAGACAGCGAAAAAACCTGGGTGTTCCCGGCCGTAATAAACCCGCCGGCTGCAAAGACAAACAGCAAAACCTGCCAAGGGGGGGGACCGGGCTGCAGCCACCCTGGGGACGGCACTGGGGACGGCACCTCCAGGTCCCCTCTCTGCAGCCAAACCCAGCTCTGCTATGGTTATTTTCCTCCCCATCTTAAAAAATTAGCTGTATATGTTTGCAGGGACCCGGGGGGCTTTGCAAGTCGCTAGAATGGAAAGGAAATACGCTGCCTGGTAGCACCGGTGTGAAATATCCCTCCTGGAGCTGAGCCAGAGCCCAGGCGGGGGCTGGAGAAGGGGTTCAGGGGATCACCGGAGGGGGATCAGCAGAGCTCTGTGCGGTGATGGAGAGCTGGACCTGGTCCTTGGCCGCCCACCCGCTTGGCATCACAGCGCGGACAGAGCCAGGATTTGGGTAATCCAGCCCAAAAAAGTCATTGGTGTTCTCTTGTCCCTCCCGCTTTGCTGCGTGGTGGGGCTGCGGGCAGCACTGTGCCATGGGCAGGAGGTTAGGCAGCACCCGGGTGCTTTCACCGCTCTCCGCCTGACCGCTTTGCTGCCCCGGTGCCATCCCAGGGTCGGTTTGGTTGCTCAGCCAAGAGACCAGTGGGATTTCCAGCCCCGTGCTCCCTGGAGCGCAGCGTCGGGCTGGAGGTGAACAGCACGCTGTCTGCCAGGAGCCCAGGGTATATGAAAAATGTTTAAAAGCAGCACCCGTTTAAGCACCCTGCCTGAAGCGCAGCAGGACACGGGACTGACCCCTCAGGGGCCGGAGCAGCCGGGGGGGTGAYGCTCCTGACCCGCTCCTGGGGCCGGATCCTGCCCCACAGGAGCAGAGCATCCCTGGGGCAGCAGCACATCCCCGGGGGGATCTGACTGGCAGGAGGTGGCGGGAGGTGGCGGGTGCCGCCGGGTGCCGCCGGGCACGCGTCCCCCCGCCACGCGGACATGCCCCGTCACGCGTGTGCGCTCTGCCCACGCAGGCAGGTGCACGCCCGGGGGTGCTCACCTGGGGGGTGCGCCAAAACGGCACCACGCGCGCRCACACACACACACACGCTCCCGCCGGGATGCAGCCTCGTCTCCCCTGCCCGCCTCGGCTGGCCTAATTAAAGCCTGCTATCGCCCCATCTAATGCGATTCCAAGGTTAATGAGTCCTCGCTCTCCATCCTCCCCCTGCCCCGGCCCTTTGAAGTCAAGCTGCTTTCATTGCCCGGTGTCTGACGGCGGCGGCGGGAGGTGCTCGGTGGAGCGAGCCGAGATCCCAGCACCGTGTCCCTAACATCATTTTTAGCCTCTGTGGGTTAAGCCAAGAATAAAGACTCACAGGGCATGAGCCTATTTTAATTTAAACTCTTCTGATCTCCCGGCCCAGCCCAACCTTTGCACAAGAAAACACCTTCCCTGCATCTCAGCCTGCTGCCGTCAGGGAATTAACAGTTATACAGGCAACTTGCTTTGCATGGGTTAAATAAAAAATAGTATATGTTACTAAATTACAGCCCTCGTGCAGAATGGCACATAAGGTGCTTGGGGGGGGATTTCGAGATGTGGCTGCTGTTCTTGGTGCAGCTGCCACCCGCGTGGTGCAGCCAGCCCCGGCGTGCGGGTTCGGGTGCCATTGGGATGCGCGCCCCGGTGACACGGCCCCGCTTGGTGACATCCCTGCGGGGCGGGAGGGATTCGAGTAGGATGATGGGGAACTGGGTTTAAATCTGGCACCGGGAAAGACTGGTGAGCTGTGCAAAAGTATTTGGGTGCTTAATTCCCACTGTCTTTTTTGTCTGTTTTAGCCCCAAGCGCAGCCTCGATCCCACACTGGCTTTAGGGAGAGATTTCCAAGGTGGGTACCTGGGATGGCGTTGTAGAAGCGCTCCAGACCCACTAGAAATGAACCCAAACTGTTCTAACTGGACCATTCCCCACCCGGGAGAGCCACGGTGCACCCCAGGAGGGGGATTAGCCCTTGCAGCCCTGGCTCCCCCGGCAGCCCCAGCCTCGGTTGCCCCTTCCTCCCCGCAATCCGGCATCCAAAGCCCCGACRTGCCGCGGGGACAGCTCTTCCATACAGCCGTGCCTCAGCCTTATTCCCTGCACGTGGGCTGGGCTGTCCCAGCCGGGAGCAAGCAGGCGCCGGGGAAAACAGGCGTCCTGGCACGGGCCGAGCAGCGAGGATTTGTTGTTGGGAGTCCTGTTTGCGGGAAAACACAGCCTGCCTTTTTTTTTTTTGAATCGGAGAGTCTCCTCTGCAATACATGGAAAGATTTGGGGTTGATTTTAGCTGGACAAGCTGTGGTTCAGAGCTGGATGGTGGCGTTGGGACTGGCCAAAGCTGGGGAGAAAGAGCTCAGCAGAGGAGCTATAGCGGACCTGAAAAACGAAACGTCCTGCCTGCAGCTGAACAAAAACAGCTCTTGTGACCCCGGAACGATGTTTTTTATTGGGTTGTTTTTGTATTGCACCAAACTTGAGAAATTCTGAGTGATCAGGAATGAAGGATTGTTTTTTTCGGGTTTTATAGTTTGGGCACTGAACCAGCCCTCCACCCCCCCCGCTCTTCTCCCAGCTCCCATCCTCGCCAAGCCTCTTGCCAGCCAGCACCGAAGAAACAGCCAGCCGGGGCTCGCTGCCAGCAGGTCCTGGCGTGGCTGCTTATTTGCCCTTTACGGGCCTTGGTTTAACAGCTCCTGCCTTTTCCAAGCGGGTGGGAATGGCAGCGGTCACCTCTCAGAGATGCTGAGCATCAGGGCTGGCCCCGGAGGGCTGGGAAGGGGGCAGAGCCCCAGCGAGGCCGGGCGAAGGGGTGGCAGCTCCGCTTCGGGGGGGGGTGAGTTTTGAAGAGCCTGTGAGAAGCAAAAGGGCTCATTTTTGCGCCTGTCTGGGAATTGAATGGAGAGACACACACACCCCCCCAACCCATATATATAAAATATATATATATAAATATATATCTCCCCCAAGGCGCGAGGTCCCGCTGAGTAAGTAGATGTGAATGACGTGTAACCTAACACTTTCCCAGACACCCTAATGAATTTTCCATGTTTTCCACCATTTAGCTTCTAAATAGGCAGTATTCAAAAAAAAACAAAAAAAACCAAAAAAACCCAAAAAAAMCCAAAAAAACCCACCCCAACTTCAACAAACCACCCATCCTTTCCAGCAGGACGGCCCTGCAGCAGCATTAACCCCCCGAGGATGCCCAGGGAGATGATGCCGAAGCGGGAGCCGGTGGCTCCGTTTCACGCTGGTCCAGGCGATGGGCATCCGCGGGGGGTTGTTGTGTGCAGGTTCAGGGGGTCCCCGGGGGTGCGGGAAGGGTGCTGGCACCTYGCAGGGCCATTTGGCCCCACTATTTCAGAGGAAGAAGATTGTGCCTTAATGATGCCGATTTGCTTATTTGTGCAAGGTTCGTTAAGGGCTTGACGAGGGAAAGGGATGGTGTGGGCAAGGCGAGACCCCCCGGCAGCAAGGCAGGCTCCTTCCCCTGTGTCCTGCGGAGCTTAGAAACTTTTTGCAAGTTAAAAGTTTATTTAGTAAGACAGGCAGTTTGGAGACAACACAGTCATTAAAATAGAGGCTGGGGTTTAGAGTTTGGTCTGGAAAGAGAATATAATAAGATTTTTGCTGAGACTTTTGTTAGCTTTGTTCTCGAAGGAAATATTCTTCATTTTTCCTAGGAGATTTTTTAGCCCAAACTCTACTCAATTTAATATCTGAATGTTCAAAAAAAGTAATCCAAGCTCCAGTGATTTTTTTTTTTTTTTTTTCCCCTTTCAGTTTTCATTTGCAAAAGAAAAACCAAACATTTCTGCTCTGGCTGTCCCACAGTATTGCTTTCTGCCCTGTTTTTCAGAGTTCCCCTGGAACAGCGGGAGCCCTCGGGTGCTCGGCTCTGCTGTCTGGCAGAGCCTGGACCGGCATCCACGGCCGCTCTCGGCTCTCAAAGGGCCTTTGGGAGAGGCTCAGGCACCCCACGTCCTGCGCTGCCAGGCTGGGGTCCAGCTTTCCCATTTAATTCATTAAATTGGTGCAAAACCTGTGTATAAGCAAAATGCAGCCCCAGCATCCGCGGCACGCTGGGTCCTGTGCTTGGTAGGTGGCCTGTATAAAAATAACACCCATATAAAAATAATGCCCATATAAAAATAACGCCCATATAAAAATAACATCCATCTGGCCCTCAGGTGTTGGGTACATTTAACACCATCGGCTCGCTGAGCTACTTGAGCCTCCCAGCTATATTTTAGCTGCTGCCGTGTCCTCCCCGCACTGGCTTGGTCCAGCGTCGCCTCAAAYGGCAGCGCCTGATCCAGCCACCACCTCACCCCTCGACGGGCATCGCCCCATCGGCACCAGCACCGAAACCGCTTTGCAAAGGGGCTGCACCCCTCGAAAGCCCCTTTTCTGCGGGTGACCCAGCGCACGTCGGTACAACAAAGCCCTTTTTATTTGTCTTCTTTTTCTTTTCCCTTTCCTYCTTCTTCTCTCTTTTCATTGCAGCTTTAAACGAGGCTGCGAGTAAAGCGTGGATCAATTTGGAATGGAAAGTTCCTGTAAATAATAGCTACACCTCGGGGTGTTTTCTCTCCCAGTAGCTGTGAAGAAAAGGCGGGTATGTCTAGGCTTTGACTTGAAACATATTTCCGCTGGCCAGGGCTGCGGAGCCGGGTTCTCACCCATATTAGCATTTATTGTGGTTTTGTTCGGGCTTTTTCTTTGGGTTTTTTGTTTTTTTTCTCTCTCTTTCTTTTTTTCTCTTTCCGTGCAAACGCCGCTATGGGTTACGCTTACAGCGATGCTGCAAAGGAGAGGCAGAACATCGGCTCCGAGCCCTGCTCGATGGGGAAGGCGCTGGCATCGCCCCGGCACGCCACTGCCGTTGCCTTTGCCGAGCTCATGAATAACGCTTGCGTTGAGTGGCTTGGCTCCTCRGCAGCCCCCAGCCTACAGCACATCAGCTTCAGACGCTATTGTAGGCTGGGATTTTTTTTATTTTTGCTTTTCAGCCATCATTTGGGTTCTGGAGGCAAGTGGTGAGTGCTAAGGGGTTTGGGCTTGGACCGCCTGGGAATTTGGGTCCTGTTTAGGATTTGTGCCGGAGCTTTTGTGTCTCGGGAAGCGGCGCGGCGATGACAGGCGGCGGTCAGGGCGCAGGATGCTTGGCTGGGGATGCAGGGATCACCTGCCAGGTCTAGCCTGGCGCAGTGTGAGTGGTCCAGATCCACCTTGGAGAAGCCTACAGGGGTTTTCTCAGAGCTCAGAGCCCGGGGTCCCCCCCATCCATCACCTCCCGGCATCCCTGTGAAGGCACCTCCCTGCCCTCCTCCCTGGACACCCTTGCAACGCCTGCTCAGGCCAAACTGTGGTCGAAAGCAGCCGCGAGCCCCCYGCCAGACACCGGATCCGGGCACCGGGATGCTCGGAGAGGTGCCAAAATTAGACCCTGGAGAAAGAGCAGCGTGATGAACCTGCCTCTGTACCGGGGCACAGATCTACTCCCCCCGGTGAGAAGTGAGCAGGCGGAAGGCACCGGGAAGACTTGTAACCGTACGTTTATTATTCCACATGGAAAGTCATTAAAATGATTACACGGAGGCCTGACGATATAATCACGTACATTGGATAAGAACATCGACACCGATAATAGAAAAGCAGAACTGACCACTTTTTGCTATGGCTTCGTACCAACGCGATTTCCACCCGCTCACGAAGGAGCCCGACTCTGCTCTCATTGAAGCCAGCGCAGCAGAGACGTCTCCAGTGAGAGCTTCTTCCAATGACTTCAACAGGAGCAGACCCTCCTCTTCCTCTCCCTCCCTCCCCACCTCCCCCCTCCCCAGTGACAAGTGCTACAGGTTAAAAAGATGGGCTACATATTAAATATAGGGCATTACCTTCAAGTAGGGCTGGTATATTACACAAATAACCACATTATTTGGTATCACTAGCATTTTTTTTAATGTCCATCATAAGACACCATTAAAAAAACCAACAACTTTAGCCTTCTTTATCTACAATGATCTTTGTTCTCATCTCCTTAGTTGTTTGCTGTTATTTTATCCTGCACATACAAGTATTAGAAGCATTATTAAGAATCGGATCCTTCAACACATTTAAGAATTATATTATTATAACAAATAAGACCAAAAATTAGATTTTATAGTTAAATATTCTGTGAGCCAGACAAAGGGGTTTTACTGTACAAGCGATTGTGCATTCTTTTAAAAAAGCAAATTATAGTGCAAAGCAAAAAACGTTGGCCTGTCTTGTGACCATTTGCATACAATAGAGGTGCCTATATTTACACCTTCACATGACAATATGTCATAAAAATAACATCGTTGCCATTCTTTTTATTAATTTTAAAATTCACTACGAACAGTCTTAAATTAACCTAGTACTACGAATGCCTTGTTTTCTTTGTGCTTTCAATCAGTGGCGCGATCGGATGATAAACGTAAATGCATCAAAACACAGGCTGCCGTGGTCCAGTTTCTACAGCTGGCAAGCACCGGAGAGGTGCTTGCTGTCGCTAAGGCAAGTGAAGGTTGCAGTTTTGCTGGGGTAAGGCTTTTTTTTTATTATTATTATTTAAAAGAGTTGTTCTTCTTGTTGCTTATTTAACTCATGAGTGGTCATCGCAGCTTTCCAACGAAGCCAGGATGTCTTGCTCCAGTCTTGACGTGGTAGTGCAATTACAACGCTCTGTACCTCAACCGAGTGCTGACAAGCTGCCAACTGAGATTTGGTGATAGGCGGCGCGGCTGTAATGGTGTAACTTAGACAGAGGGGCTGGGAGGGTTTCAATTTTCTTATGCTCATGGGAAAAAAAAAAAAAGGCTTGGTTACTGGTGGCACTGGGGGCTGGGGTCTGACCCTGTCCCCTCGCCACAGGGTAGGCTCCGGAGGGCACTGGKTACCACAGTGACATGCTCCCCGGGAACCTGCCCACGCACCCTCAGCCCTGCCGGCGCAAGGAATCCCGAATCCAGCCCGAATTCCCGTGCCAGCAGAAAGAACAGCCGGCTTGCGGGAGGCGATGTAACCCTGCGGTGTGCGTCAGAGCCAGGCCACTGACCCGGCCTTGGGGGAGCCCCTGCCACCTCTCCGGCTGCCTACGACCTCCCGTCGTGGTCCCGTGCGGGTTGCAAACCCTTTGGTATCAGCTACGAGGGTGTGTGGTGCCCGGGAGACCTGGTTCCTCCGAATGCCACGTGATGCAACCAGCTACCAATGGGCTGGCGGTACCTTTAGTGCCCCTTCTTCAGCTTATTCATCTACAGCAAGATACCCGTGCTCTGGGTCACTTGGGGGAAAGGAAAGGAGGGTGAGGGGATGGAAAATGCTAGAAAACATTGCTTCACAATATTCCCACCACCAAGGGACTGGGTAGAAACTGCTCCTTTCTCCAAATCTCAGTTAAAGCTTTCAGTATGAACTGACAAGTGTAAGTCGTTTCTTAATAAAAAGTCATCATGTGTCAATCCGCTCTGGGTGAAAACATGGGAAAGAATCATAAGAGAAATATGATGCTTTGCCACCAGCTGCATGTGTCGCCACTCAGAGAGGATGAAAGGAAGACCCAGAGACCGGTGGCAGGGTCATGCCAAAGGCTCCCGAGTCCCTTTTGCAGCTAACGCGCTTGGAAGTGCATCTCATACATCTTGGATTGTCCTGAACGCCGCCTTCGCTTCAGCCACCATCACTGAGATTTGCTAAGAGGAGCAAAGAATTGAATGGTGAGGTCAGGACAAAAGAGCAAACAAAACGAAACAAAACACGTCTCGTAAAAAGTACATCTCATATGTAAACATACAGGAAAGGGGGGGTCTGTCAGGCACGGGATCAACCACGTTACTGTTTTAAAAATGACGACAATGATAAAAATGAACAATACAACCTCTGTCGTCAAAAACAAATAATAATAATCACATCACAGCTCTTGTTCACATGGCTGATGCCGGCCGACCCGCGAGGAGCGTGCAGCCCCTGCGCGTGCCCGAGTCCCCGCGGTTGTGCTGTAAACCAGACTCTCGCGTGCCACGTGCGGCTCTGGCGTCGTCCCGGAGCTCTTCGGTGGTCAGGGGCCCTACACTGGTGGGGAGGGAAGGAGATGAGACAATGGGGGTTTTTTCTTTTTTTTTTTTTCCTTTTTTTTTTCCTGCACTGGCAGAGAGATGGCTTGGATGACTCCCTGGTCTTTTCTCTGAAACATTTTGCAGAAGAAGGGTGAGCTTTTTGTAACTTTTGAATGCTTTGTGTGGGGAAGAGGGTGCGAGTGAGATGACTGAGAAGTGTTCTGCAAGAAACAAACATCTGATTCCACACGTCCTTTTTTTTTTCCCTATGTACAATCCACATACTTAAAACATACGAAAGAAACCACATCAAGCGACAAATTCAAGCCTTGTGGACGTTCGTCTTGAAATGTAACGTAGGTCCTGGTCCATCTTCGCTTGATGTTTGCCCATGCTTGCATGCAGAAGATCCTGGTTTGCTTTTGGTTTGGGAGACTTTGGTTTACCTTTTCCCTAGGCATCATTTTGCTCTATTCACTACCAAAAGGAGTAACGTAACGGTGGCTGATTAAGTTAAAGCTATCGGTGCCCAGTTGAGTTCCTCCTAGTAGGGTCTCCAGACCGACTCATCCATCCTCCCAGTAGTCGTCATGGTTGTCGGCGAGTTACTGTGGCTCCCGTCCGCATCCACCCCGTCGTTCTGATTGCCCAGGTTGGGATTCATTAAGTTGTTCCCCGCTGAGGCACTTGTACAAGAAGAGAGCATCCGGGTGGGGGAGCGCTCGCCGCCCGCCACCATGGAGAACTGGTAGGAGCCCGAAGACGTGCCGTAGTACAAATGGTAGGGAGAGGGGTTGGCCTGGAAGGGTCCACTTTGGTTTTGCGTGGAGCCGGGGTAGGGGGGTGGCAGGTAAGTGTGGTGGAAACGCGTCGTGGTGGGCATGCTGGTCATGCTGATGCCCCCAATGCCCGTGGCGGAGGGCGTCGCGGTGTAAGGGAAGGCAGCAGACATGGCGCCAGGGTAATGCATGCGCGGGTCGGAGAACCTGGTCTCGGTGAGAGCCGGCAGCGTCGGGAAGGAGCGATCGAACTGCCGGGGGTCAGAGAAGGGGCTCAGATCTGACGTGCCTGTTGGGGTGGAGGAAGAAAGCGGGTGGTTAGAGCACTATCCTTGCGGCTTGTAGAGTTTGTCCTATAGCCTGGGCCATCCCCTGCCCAAGGAATTAAAGTCAGAGGGAAAAGCATCTCTTGGATCTGCAAGGGAAGAGAGCTGGGGAACTTCAATACAAAAATCCTAAACCCATTTGTTTAAGTTGTTCCCATTTCCTGTCCTAAAATTTGTTGTTTCCTATCCAAGAAGGGACACGACTAAGCTGACTTCTCTAGGGGTCTATTCATCTCTGGCAGATTAAAAAAGCACACCCCATAAACACAGAAAAAAAATGTTTAGCCATTACATCAGCTGTGTAGTAAATAAATGGATGCAGGCCCCAGACGGCCAGTCCCTGAGATAGTCGGTGGTGTATATACACACACGGAGACAGAGAGGAAAAGCTGGAGTCCAGACCAGCCTGCTAAGCCTTCTTGTGGGTGGCCTATTCGTGCTGATACCATCAGGGGATGGAGCTGATAAACACACAGCTGAAAACTCCCAAGCTAGGAGCCACAATATCCCTCTGCTTGATTTCTCTGTGTATTTTTCTCCTTCCAAGAGGATAAAGAGAGTGAGAAATTCAGGCTTTCTTCTGCTGGGGGAAGGGAGACTTGGGTCAGCATGGTGGGGACATTACCCAGCTCCCTCAGATGCCGGAGCCCCCCATGCCTTTTCTTGGAGGGGGGTTATAAACCCAGAGGGGGTCATAGCCAGCCAGCCAGCCAGGAGAGGGACCTCTGCCCAGTGCTGCCGGGTCCTGTCCTCCTGCGGGAAGCCCAGGTTAGAGAGGGGAATCCAGACCAGCAGATCCTTTGAGGACCTCAAGGCTTTTCTGTGGCTACCTCAGCTGTCCCGAGGTTGGTGCCATTTCCTTACAGAGCCCAGCACACCGCTGGCCTTGGCGCACCTGASACAGAGAGAAATGAGTTTTGCTCTCCAAGGAGAGATGCGAAACCAAACCCCTGTCCTCAAGACCTCAGCGGCCCACGCCGAGATCTGGCACTGGTTATGCAGGAGGACGTGGCTAGAAACGCTGCGACTGTGCCTTTCTCAGACTTTTAACACCCCTCATGAGATGACAATCTCTAGGAAGAGCAGTTCTAGCCCAAAGTGCTTGGCTGGTGCACCGAGCTCAAAGCCTTGGCCAGCTGGAGGTGGCTCTTCATCGTTTCTGTTTACTCGCAAGACCCGTTTTTCCCTTGTTAAAAGCAGGGGCATCGCACCTTTCTGCTTTGGTAGTGGATGTCATCTGGCCTCAGTGACTTTTTTCTGTCACATCGGCTGGATTTTGAATCGACTCAGAGCAAGAAAATGTGTGAGGTGAGTATGATAAGCATGCTTGTTGGTTTTAGATATGCATATGTATATAGGCAYACACATTCATATGATTCTATATTTGCTATGCATGCATAAGGACGTGTGTTTTATATATATTTATTATGATGAAGCATTTTTAACTTCTCAGGGCTGGTGTCCAGGCCCTGCAGCATTTCCCCAGGAAAAAATACTCAAGCTAATCCCTTCCAGGTAACTAGTGGCAAGGGCATGCTCTGGAGAAGCAGGTAGGGAGGGGATTTGATCTGAACCCTCTTTCTCATCCCAGGTGAGTCCTTCAGCCATCGGCCGCTGGAAGGAGAAGGGGAGGGGAGGTTCCTCCCTCCCCTGCAGCCGTTTTGCGGGCGATCGGCAGCGCCTGCCTTCCCACGCAGGCTCCACGGAGGAGAAAGGTGGGGGAGCACCTGGTTTGTGAACGTGGCTGCGGCTTTGGTGCAAGATAAGAGCGGAGCAGCTCAAAGCTGTCACGAACCGCACCGTTCTGCACACACCCGGGGCTGGATGCAGCCGAGCCGAGCATGGAAGCGGCTGCCCGGCCGCAGGGCCGTCCCTCTTGCATGCTATGTGGAGGGGTAGCATGCTTGGGCTGGCTAGAAAAGCACAACGCTGCAAAAAATGCTCACAACTGACCAAACCAACCTGATTTCACATCTCAGCCTGGCAGCAGGACGCTCTGCCCCATCCCAAAGCCATGCTACTGCAAAAGCAGCATCAAAACTGCTGTCAGGCTCTGTGAGCTGAGGTTTGGAGACCAGCTCTGCAAGAAGCAGCTTGACCAGAGCTCGTAGCTTTAGCAATCCAGCAGCATCACAGATACGATCACGGGACAAAAATCCTGGCTGAACTTGGACTGCAGAGAAAAATTACTATTTTCTGAATACCTGCTCCTTACACGCATGCAGCCCTGCTACTGTGGTCCAAGTAGCTGGACTGTTTTGCCATACGCTGAGAGAAAGCAGGCTCGAAATCCCCCTCAGCCCCCAGAAAACCCACTGCTGCTTGCTACCTTCCTGAGAGCAGATGACAATCTCCAGCGATCAGACCGCGCTCCTTCGTTAGCTTTCACATGCCCATAAATAATATTCCATAAAATGCAAATGGAAATAAAACCTAAGTGCTCAGGGCACATTTCCCTTTTCCTCTATAACACACTCAAAGGGTTTTTTTTTTTAAAGGCTACGTTTTATTGGCCTGAACTTGCAACGTTTGGCAATGGGTTCTTGCTACTAATTTAGACGCAAGCGTGTCAGAGTGTTAATTACAGGCTGTGTGTGTGACGAGCAAAGCACAGCGATACCGTCGGGTCTCGAGACACTCCGGCTATTGCCTGCAAAACACCGGCGGGCAGCGGGCGAGCTCTCCAGGTGCCAGGCTTTGAACCCCCCCCCCCCCCCCGGGTCTCTGACAGAGAGCACTCTGCAGGGCTGGGCCTCTGTAGGCTGAGTGCGTGTGGGTGCGAATCCCTTGCAAAGCAAATCCCTCGGCCGTGCCTGCCCCGGCCAGTGAAATCCATGGCCCCACGGAGCAAGTGGGGCATCTAAATGACGGTGACCAACTCGCTTTCATCTTCTCTGGGCCTTGGGCTTAAAGTCTGGCCCAGAATAAAGCTCCAGCTTTCCCTGACCAGTCTGAGGCTAAAAAAAACCCAAACCAACACAACCCCAAAAAACAAAAACCACTTGTGTATTTTGTCTCGGTGTTACCTGGGGGGGGGGTATGGCCTTCCCAGGCTGTGGCAACCAGACAGCAGGCTGCTCCGCTGTATAATGTCGGTCTCTGTTTTCCCGTGGCCCCCAGCAGCCCCGGGGGAGGCGAAGTCCGTCCATCCCCGCTCCCCGCCACGACACCCAGGCGGGAGAGCCACCCCGGCCGCACGGGGCTGAGGTGGCCGTCGGCGGGCCGAGGCACGGAGCTGCCTGGCGGAGAGCGGTCCCCCCCGGGGCCTACTCGTTAACCACCGCCATGTTGTCCACGGCCCGGCCCGCCGCGGGGTTCGGCAGCGACCCCGCCTCCCCGCAGGGCCCAGGGCGGGGGGGGAGGCGGCCGCGACGCCCCTCCGCGCCCGCCGGCTGAGGGGAAGCCCCGGCCGGGGTCCGTCCCGCCACCAGCAGGGGGCAACGGCCGCCGGGCCCGCGGCGGGAGGCGGCCGCTAGAGGGAGCCGCGGCCGCGCCGGCCTCGCTGCCGCCCGCGCTCGGCGGGGGGAGCCGCCAGGCGGGGACCGACACCCGGGGCGGCGGGCGCGGGCCCGGGCCGCCCTCACGGCGGGGTCCCGCCTCCACCTCAGCGCCATCACCTCAGGGCTACCCCTCCATCTCAGTCCTCGCCTCAAGGCTGCCCCTCCATCTCAGCTCCTTCACCTCAGGGTCGCCCCTCCATCTCAGTCTTTGTCTCAAGGCTGCCCCTCCATCTCAGCCCTTGCCTCAAGGCTGCCCCTCCTCCCATCTCCCTCACCTTAGGGCTGCCCCTCCATCCCGTCTCCTTCACCTCAAGGCTGCCCCTCCATCTGAGCGCCCTCGCCTCAGGGCTGCCCCTCCATCCCGTCTCCTTCACCTCAAGGCTGCCCCTCCATCTGAGCGCCCTCGCCTCAGGGCTGCCCCTCCATCTCGGCTTCCTCACCTCAGGGCTGCCCCTCCACCTCATGGATCCCTGCGGGTTGGAGCTACACAGCCCCATGCCCACCACCCCGTCCAGGGGCATCGGCCGTCCTGCCCTGCGTCCGAGGAGATCCCCGCTGAAATAGCCCCAGCAAGGTCCAAATAAAACATCACCATTAATACCCTCCATAACCCCCTAACTCAGCAGCAAAGCAACCCTCTTGTCACGCTCACCCAGCCATCAAACGGCAACCTGGAGCAAGCAACGTGCTAAGCAAATGCCAGGGAAATAGGAGCGGGTGAAGTTGTACCCTCGGGCCTCGCCCTCCCTTCAAAATCACAGTGACAACGTGCTTTAAAAACCGCATCTCGCTGTCCCCTTCCCCAGCACGGGCAGAGCCCAGCGCATCTCACACACACATCTGCGTGGTAGTGCTGCCTCGGAGGATTTACTACGGTTTGCTTCGCTTACTCGCTGTCCAGCCCCCATTTGCTTTTTTGGACCCTGGCAATCTGAGCTTGAGTATTTCAGTTGTCCAGTTGCCAATCAAAATATTTGAAGGAAATGTTTATTTTCTTCTCGAAATCACACCAGCTGCTGCACTAACTGAATAAGCCCATTTAGCTGTAAGAATTTAACCATTGTAAGAGTGAATTGAGTCCCCCAACTACTCCAAAATCTGACCCAATCTATCAGCGGAAATGTCAATGTTTTGGATGGGAGTTTGGGGAAGTGTGGAATGTGTATTAAATAAAAGCCATGTAAAGGTCAAAGCCCTGATTAGTAATGCCACTGTCTCCTCGTTAGGGCTGTGCTGCCCAGGGGACCGTGGAGGCTGGGACACACCCCGTTATTTAATTGTGCAGCTGCAATTTGCACCTTTTGAGGACCCCCAAGTCCCCCCGCACGTGGAGCCGGATAGAAACAGGCTTTCAAAGCCGCTCAGCCCCTTTCCAGATAAAACAACCGCGCTCAAGTGACACAGCAGCTTTCTTTTCGCCTCAGAGACAATATGGGTCTTTTCTTGGGTGGATGGCAAGGAGATAAATGGAGCTGCCTCTGAGCGCCTGCGTGGTGATGGGAGCTAAACCTCGGCTGGTTCGTGGCAGAGGCGGGCAGGGCTGGTCGTGAGCGTGGAGGTGGGGAGGCTGGTTCGTGAGGCTGCCAACCACAGAGGTTCATAGAGTCGAGGCAACGGACCCTGCAAGAGGTTTTAAGGACTAACGGCACTGACGTGCATCCATCCCTGCGAAGCGGTGGGGGCTTCCACTGCCTCCTAACCCAGGAAAATATCTGTTCTGCCTGGAGAGAGGAAAGGGCAGCAAAAGCAATGTCAGGACCTCTTCAGTGCTGCAGCATGGAAAGAGCTTTGAAGGACAACTAAACAACAAGCTCACCCAGGGCATGTGCACAGAGCACAGCACTGGGGCTCGACGTACAGCAGTAGGAGGAGATTATCAGATCATCTGGGGCCGTGCAGTGACGTATGGAACCTGAGCAACTCCACAGCACCCAAGATATCCCTCTCTCGTCCTCATTTTAGAGATCTGGGGAACATGCAGTGACTTATTGAATAAAAAGTCAGCAATAAACCTAAGCATGTGTGTACATTACACAACACACACAAATACACGAAGTGTGTGGTACGCACAGAGAGAATAAAGGAAATTTAAAGGGAACTTGATAGTGTGGAACTCTCCAAGTGTATGGAATATATAAATATCTTCAGCCTGGCCATATATCACTGTTTTATTTATATGCATATATGTGCCTTGCAAAATTGTCGTGAAAAATCTACCCCGGGGGAAAAAAAAAACCTCCTTTCCTGTCTTATGCCATGATGATTGACGACAATGTAAACACTAATGATACTTTATGCTTATGTATATAATACACATGCATGTGTCAGACGGAGCGGGGATAGAAATTCTCTCTCTGTATATACCTCTAGCTATTTTTTCTCTACTAGTTTCTGTGATGCTTGGACCTCCAAGTTGTCTTTCAGCATTTTTCTGACCTCTCTTCCTCTCTGCTTCCTTCCCCTGATCATAACGGCTCCATCTGGGAGCATGGAGAGGCAGGTGGCCAAAGATGGAGAGAATCTGCTCTGAACGGGAAGGTGCACGACATGCATTTGATCTCTGAAGACCCAGCTCATCTCTAAAGAAGGAGCCGCTCTCCTCCCCACCCACGCATGCAGGCACGCTCTCACGCCTCTGTCACATATGTGAACAAGTTCATTCGTTTCCAAGTCAGAGCCAACTAAAAAAGAAAACGGCCCCTTCCTCCCACCCCATGAAAAATAGAGCAAAATTTATTTTGGGGGAGGAGGGGAGGTGTCGAAAAAAAAATGAGGGTGTGAACAGCATCCGTTGTTACACACCCATGGAGCAATTGTTCTGTATCTGATATAACCAGCTCACGAACTGGGTGCAAGTACTTCCTCTGCAGAGTTTGGAAAAAAAAAAAAGAAAACCCCAAACCAAAACACAACAACACACACGTCGCTTATCACAGCATCGCCAGGCACCACCTCAAGATTGCCGAGCAGGCTTGCTGCTCGGTTTTCTAATTCTCTTCAAATACCGTGTGCTGCCGTGCAGACACACACTCAGCCCCCCCAAACCTACCCCGGTGAGCATCGCAAACCTTAACTCAGCTCTCCTGGGTCCGCTCCCAGCACTTTCAATCAGACCCCAAATATGCTGGGCAACAGCCTCCCGGTCTATACGGGCGGGCAGGGCAGTGAGGCAGGGAAATTCCCAGGTATTCCCAGCTCAGTGAATCATGCACCACATCTCAACCTCCTCTGCAAACCCTTCAAGGTCCGTTGGGATGCTCCCAGCCATGCGTTGGACCCATCCTGCCCTTCTGGGAAGGACCCTGCTTCTAAAATCCAGTCTGGATTTATTCAGGGCCAGTTCAGCCCCATCTCCTGTGCCAGCACTGTCCTTCATAGCTTACATTAGCTCTTCTCCCTCCCTGATGTTTACCCCCTGGATGTATTTATACAGAGCAATCAGCTCCGCTCCCAGCCTGCCTTTTGCTAGACTAAACAAGCCAGGCTCTCCCAGCTTCCTTTCCCGCAACAGCCTCTCTCTTCCCCTTGCCATCCCCAGATCCCTCCTCTGCCCGCATCCCCCTGCCCGGCACGCACCGCATCAAGCTCAATCCCTGCCGCTCCATCCCGCAAAGCTAATGAGTAAGCTAACGGTGCTAATTGGAGCGGGTGGGTGGGCTGAAAGGGAAACGCTCCCTTGATTGCAGGCACTCCCTCTGGCCCGCCTGTGCTTTGCTCTTTACCTGTATTCAAAGGGTATTAAAAAAAATTAACAAGCCCTGACTACATAAAAGGAAGTTGCTGAATTTACAACCCAGCCTGCAGCTAGACCACCTTGCCTGCCGAGCAGGTTTGGACCAGGCCRAGTCTGCCATGGGAAACCCACTGCGGAGCGGCAGGCTGATAGGGGAGGCTGATGGGGCGATAGGAGATAGGGCTCCAGCCCTGCTCTGCCGCTCCTGGGCTGCACCGCAGCCAAGCAGCCCGGCAATGAGGGCAGTGCCCTCCTGCAGCAGGACCCCGGGCTGGAGGCTTCCCATCGGCAGTCTGAATCTGGCAGTGAGGATCCCAGCATAGCGAAAATCCCACGTCAAAGGCAGGATGGCATCCCTGGAGCCTGAGGCAAATTCAGCTGGGCTCGTTGCAAGCTCATCTGCTATTTCGCTCGTCTGCTATTTCGTAGAAACAGCAGCACTTCGGCACCCTGAGCTGTGGCTGGGAGACGGAGGCGGCTGCACGTCAGCGGCAAAAGCAGCGGTYGCGGGTGCTTGGACTCTCTCTTGGAGGATGCTCCCGTCCAGCACTGGCCTGTGGTTCAGCTTTGACTGTTACATGCCAAATTCATTTAAGGGACATCCACTGTGCAGCGGGCAAATGTAATTGAGAGGAGCAGAAGAGCAGTTTAAAGATAGGCACAGAAGCCTGCGGAGCCTGAAAGCAGGCAGGAAACCCATCTTAAGCGTGTTCCTTCCTTTGAGGCTGAAGCTGAATCCCACAATATGTTTTCTTCCCACTAATGCTTGCCTGGCTTCCTTTGGAAACAATTTAGTCTCTGCCCATGGTAGAATGTTTTTATCCATTAAGAAACGGATATTTTAAAGAAACCATAAGTCGATCTGGACAGGGATTAGGAAGCAGCAATTCAGTGTATTTGCTGGGCCCATAATTCAGGACTTAACCTCAGAGCAGCCACGTTGCATTTCGGAAACAATAGGGCACTCGCTGCCTATGCCAAGAGGCTTCTTAAAAGTAATGTAATACTTTAAAAATGTATATTTAAAAAGAAAAAGAGAGAGACGTTTTACTTTAAATGCATATGGTGAAGCATTCTGCTGATGACTGGCCTATGTTAAAAACGTTGCACTGGCTTTAAGTAATGGATTGGAAATCAAGCTGGTTAAAGCTGAGCTGTTTCCAGATCAGGAGGTCTGAAAGCTCTTCACCAGCAAAGACAATGTCTCCCACACCGTTCAGCAGACACTAAGGCTGGGAGAGGCAGGATGGAGTTTGCAAAAAGGATCCAACGTTTACTGTTCTCCCTGTGAAGTCAAGGGAATTTGGTTTCGCTGGAGCAATATGAAGAGTGTGCAAGGGGATGTTAAGTGCATTAATCAAAACAGCTTGCTCTGTTACTGAGTAGATCAAATTTAAAATCACTTTGCAATTGTCCTCATGTACACAAGGCCCCTACATGTTGCCGGACAATGCATACAATTGCTTTTGAGTGGTTGAAGATGTTTCCACCACAAAGCTAGAACACAGGAGCCGGCTGCGTGGGCGGTCCTCCTCTGTTGCAATGGGAATAAAATGGTTCAGCATGAACCACTGCTGAAATATGGGCAAGGGCAAAGCGTCGCGCGGAGAATTGGGGGCTGCTAGAACCATCCCGGTTCTCCCCGGGAGGACGTGTGTCTGTCACCATCCCACTTCCCCAGAGCAAGGGGGCCCCGAGAAGCAGCCGAAGGCAGGCAGAAGCAAGTTCCTCTAACATCTTGCTTCACTTTTGAGAGCTACTTGATTTTTTTTAAGCTAGAAGACAAAACTCGAAATGAAGCAAGCACGCAAGGCTCTGGCTTCATGTGCCCCATAATAAGGAACCATTTCAAGCCATCCTAATGACAGCTTGGTGTCTCGCTGTGGAGACGGGAGAGCCGGGATTTCAAAACCTCAGATTTTCCAGACCTCACTGGAGAAGTATTGGGCCAAATCCTCAACGGAGGCAAATGGCTCTGCTCTGCTGAAGCCAGGGAAGCAGCACTGGCTGATGCTAGATGAGAGTCTGCCTGTCCTACCTGCCCGGCTACCGGGCCAAATTCTCATCACAGCTACACTGGGGTGAACCCAGAATTACCCTATTTTCTCCCCAAAGCAGTAGAAATGGGAATGAAATCTGGTGTGTGGAAGGCTGCAGAAGTCTGTCCCATTTGCAGGCAGGCATGGGAAGGGATCGATTCTCTGCCCATCTGCATGGGGTAATGCAAGACTTGAAGCCACTGAAATACAYTGACACTGGGCAGTGGGAAACCAGTGCGAGAGCAGGATCTGACCCGCTCGGCCACGGTGCTGAGCGCGCTCTCCTCCCATGTTTCCTGGCATGCCCTTCAGAAACGATCGGTTTTCTCTTACCGGGAGGTTTTTGGTTTGAGACCATTTAACCTCAGGATGATCATTTTACATGGGGGCTATTTATAACCTCTGGGGGCTGCTTTACTGAAAGTCTTCTGCAAATGGCCGCGGGCCAGATTCTTCTCCCATTTACACCAGCGTCCTTGCCGTGATCTCCACTGCAGCCACAGCCTTCGCTCCCGGGGAGGAAAGATTGGACTGGGCCAGAGCAAACACATCTCCAAAGGACCCCAATTCCTCCCAAAGATCAACACTGTCTCCTACGTGCCTGTCTGCTGCAAAGCCCAAACTCCCCGTGCTGAGTTCAGGGATTTGAGGTGCCTGAATCCCCCCTCAGTGGCCGAGGCTGTTTCTGAGCATCTCAGCTCCCCAGCCTGGTTTTGCCAGAAGCGGATTAGGAAGCGTTCACGCAAACTGCTCGGTCAGCAGAACCGGGAGGCCAACCACCTCCGGCACATGAGCGGAGGGCTGCCGGGTGTAGGTGATCGTGGAGGAAACCTGCCTCTCTGCCTCTCGCTGGCCCCCTTTTAATCCCTGCACAGGGATGCAAGGATGCTAAAAACATTAAGGTTGGGAAGCACCCAGGTAAAGGATAGCGGGGGCCAGATGAACTCCAGCCTGCCCCGTTCGTCCCTCCTAACCGATATCTCGTTATGCTTTTTGCTAATCGGCTTCTCGTGTGTGTTACCTAAGAACGTGCCAAGTCGTGAGAATTACAGGCCTGTTAACTCCTGTGTTATTCTTGGCATGGGCCAGGCTCCACTTGCTTGGGTAAAAATTATGATCTTTGTGAATAAGCCGTGTGTGTGTGAGAGAAAGAGGGGGTTTTTTATTATTATTATGATTGGTTATAGTCAGCGTTGTGTCAAAAGGACAGGGCTGAGATTAAAATTACTGAGCTGCTTCTGCTCCCAGTTACGCTGGTAAGAACCCACAGTAATTTTAAGACAGTTCCTCCAACTTGGGAACAAGGGAGCCAAGAGCAGAGCGTGCATGAACTGCCTTTTGCAGCATTCCTGGTACTTTGGATTCACTCCGCAGGAATGATTTTAGATGGCTAATTTTGTGTGTCTCCACTCCTGCTGTCACTTGACATTTGGGAATTTGGCACRGACGGTAGCTTGTGGACAGTTTCATTTTTTTCTTGTTGAATTTGTGTCATCACCTGATTCTTTGCTCCAAACGACGCTCTTTGGGTTTCTGGCACTACAGGGGACTGTGCTAATTTAAAATACGCATCTTTTTTTCTTCCCCCAAGAATCTCTTTCTTTATTATGCAGCCAATGGGACGAGCCTATAAAACTCTTTCTCTCTCTCCCTCTTGCTTTTTTTAACAAAAATCAAATGATAATCCTACACAAAATGCCCGGGTTCTTCTCATAAACTGTGCTAATATCAATGAAAATTCCAAGCATAAAGATTTGCATTTCAATGAGAAATAAATTACATTTTCACTGTAATTTTGGGTTGGGAGGAGCGGGGMAGCTTTTACAGTTCGGGTAACGTTTTCAAACATGTTTTTGCGCCTGAGACACCCTCTTTGCCAATGACACTGAGGTTTTCAAACATCTACGTCACTTCTGAAAATGCAACCCAAAGGCTTTTGGAACTTTTCATACGAAACCTTCCAAGAAGGGCCACTTTTCACCAAAACTCAAAATGCAAACAGCTTAAATACTATCCCTTTCTGCTGATTTTCAAAGGAGAACACCACCGAGATTAAAAATGCATGGAAAAGGAGCACGTCTCATGTGCGGACAGGAGAACGGTCTCTCAATACATCTTGGTGGCATGTGGCTGTGCTGAGAAGTGCAGCAAGCTGGGAGCAGCAAGGCAGCTGGATATTTTCAAATGCAATGCTTAGTTTGGGGCTGAAATTCAGGTGCGAGGGAATCAGCAGACTGACCTTGCTCGGGTAATTCTGGTGGCAATTCCTACCTCTTTCCTGGCAACAAGCTACAATGCAGATTCACGGGGAACGCCCGAGGGCTCAGCTATGCTGATGGCAAATATGGGAAGAGCAAAGCCTCTGTGTGTGTGTGCGCACGCGTGCACCCATGCAGGTGTGCATACGTGTGGGGAATTATGCTGGAGTTGGGTGATGGATCACCGGACTTGGCATAAACACAATGCAACAAGATAAGAAACCATTTGGATTAGCATGTAAAGTATAATACACCCTTTCTAGYTGCTGCTTAACCGTCTACGCGGGTGCCTTCATGTCAAAGAAGCTACTGGATTCAAAGTATGTTGCTCTGATCTCCCTCGCGTTCCTGCTGAAACCACTCAGTTTTTCCTAAGACCCCATATCGAATGGTGCAGAACGAACTTGCCTGGGTTTATGATTCAGCAGCCGCCTGCTGATTTAGTGGGTGCAAAAAGGCGTCCAGGGTCAAGAAAACCAACCAAACCCCTCCCTGGCTTGTCCCCCAGGCAGGGCTCTTTACCCAGGGGAGAGCTGGACTCCAGCCCTAAAATACCATCCAGAGGGAGGCTTGCTCGGCCGGGACGGCTCCGCTCCCTGCCCGGCCGTGTCGGGAGCACAAGGGTTCGGGGTGCGATGCCAGGCTGGGGCACCCAGCCAGTTACCTTGTATTGGAGTTTGAGCCTGGGACCCAAAGTGGCTTGGGGTGCTGAGGGATCCGCGGGGGTTGGGTGTTGTTGGGGTGACTCTCATGGACTGGCGCAGCCGTTCCAGCTCCCCGTAGCGGTCGGTGAAGGGTTTGGCTTGGTCTTCTAGCTTTTGTCTGTGCCCTGGAACATGATAAGAGAGTCTGATATCTAATCAGTTACCCTTTGGCTAGAGCACCCAGTTAAACACAAAGTCAGCGCAGCCTCCATCTTCACGGTTTGCTATTATTCGCACGGGGGTAATGCGTGGCGGCCCTGGCGGAGATCAGCTCCCCGGGGGCTTTGCACGGCACATACACGCGGGAAGAGCTCGCAGTTCAGACAGATGAAGCCTGCTGAAGAATGGACGCAGACTGACCCATGCCGGACGCCCCAGATCGTGCGGCAAGTCAGCRTCCGATCAAGGAACAGGATGTGGGCGCCGGGGTCAGGATGTGCCGTGCCCGAGCGACCAGCCTACACCAGCCCTCACTCGCTCCGAACAAGGAGGGGAGACACATGCAAGGCAGGAGAAACCCTGTCTCCTGGCAGGGTGGCGATTGGGAAACCAGCAAAGGAAACATTGAATTTTAGGTATTTTCTACAGTGTTTGCTCAGTGCACAAAGAATAAACTCTTGTCTTACTCCAGCCCCCTCCCCAGCTCTGCCCACCCAATGGGGCCAGAGCCAAGCAGGGCTGGAGAAGGTGCAGGAAGAGGGAAGGGAGCAACCCGGCCATGGCACCACACCTTGGCCATCTCACTTGGCTTCTTTCTGTTCCTCTTTTCCTACCCATAAAATGGGGAGACTATTCACCTACCTCCCCCAGGCAGGGCAGCAACTAATGAGCGTTTGTAAAGCGCTCCCAGCTCCTTAGGTAGCAGCTGCTGGAACAGGGCAATAATTATTAAATTTATGCTAATTGTCCTGAGGCAAGAGGCGCATGAAATACACTTGATACATAACTAACTTTCGCATTTTACTATATTAATCATCGCCGAACGGCTTCACTCTCTCTGGGCCGGATTCCAGTCTCAGTTACACCCGCACAAAGCTGGAGGGACTCCAGCGAAGCCAGAGCTGCTTCAGTTTTACATCAGTGCCGGGTTCAGACCTTGGCTTCTCCTTGCTCTTTACCTGCTGCAGCCAGACGGCCGTGCAACACCCCCAGCTCTTTGCACCTGTCATGAAAGGACCTTCCCAAGGTGGCAAACGCCTTATCCCAGTGTAATCGAGAGAAGAGCTCGGGGGCACTGGAGGTGTGCAGGCACGCCGGGGAGGTAGGAGAGGAGCTGGGAAGAAACCCTTCTGCAGCTCTTCTGAGAGCTGAGCCTTATCAGATCCAGCCCTATGGCCAACATCCACCAAGTCAAGCTCAGTTCTCAGTGGCTTTTAAGAAGAAAAGCGATGCATTTGAAAGGTGAAAAACGCAGCCACCTCTTGCTCACACCCTCCTTCCTTCCCCCCCTCACATCTGCATAGCGTGAGCTCAGTGTCAATTTATAGCAAAGTCACAGAAAGTCCCCAGACTTCCCCCTCTTTAAATTTGATGTCTGATATCTTCTGATCTTGCATTTGCTTGGCTCGTTGTGCTCAGGCTGCACTTGCCAGGCTGTCTGCAGAGACGCTGGATGGCTCGGACGGGAGGGGAGAGCATCAACTCCGGAGGGGATCTCGCGCTCCCAGCCGAGCTCCCTGCTGCGGCGATGCTCCACGGGTGTCCCAACAGCAAACCGCCCCCAGCCACAGTTTTTGAGGGGCTTTGACCCTCCTCTGGGAGCTCCACATCCAGGCAAGCCCCACCATCCCCCCCAAACTCTCCAATCCCCAGGCTCCCGGGCGTGTAAAAGTCCAAACCGAACGAAAACGTGCTGACGCCAGAGAGCAAAACTTGGTAAGGACAAACTCCCAGCAGAAAGCAAAACCCAGTGGTATTTTGAAAATGTATTTTCCCTGCTGTGTCAAGTAAACCAAGGAAACCTCAAATCAACACCATAAATGATCTCTTCTAATCTCTGTGCGTCCCCAGACCTCGGGCATCCCTGCGTTATCTGAGGGCCTTCGGAGACGTGACCAGCATCTGTCACATGGTATTTGTGCTTTTCCCAAGGGGCAAAGCATGTGCAGTGAGGTGTCTTGTTTTGGTCCACATTTTATTATTTCAGTATGCATTTGAGCACAGAAGAAGAAAAATAGGTTTACGTTTTTCTTTTAACCGGTTTTCTCAGGCAGAGCTTAGCAGAGAAGCCAAAAGGACTTCAAAGACCAAGTTCCACAGAAGTTTAATGGAAATTAAATTCTCTGCCTCTATCTCAGCTGAAACCCTATCCTGCAGTAGTATCTGGCATGTAACGGAGAAAATCCTGAAAAATAAATCAAGTGATCTCTATGCTGATAACGTTTTTAAAGATTATTCAGCCGTACGACTTAACCGAGGGCTTCATGTGGCTGCATCATGCTGCACTGCGGTTGCTCCGGTCCCCACGCTGTCTGAATGCGGGCACAGCCCCGTGGTGTTTTTAAGCCTCAAGTAAATAGCAGTGCTGTACTTACACCTTCTAAAAGGGGCTGGTTTGTGGGGAGACCCAGCAATTACCAGCAAAACCCCCCAAAACCTAAAACTATCCTGATAAAAAGAAAGTAGAAGACTCGATGCAAATATAAGTCAAGGCAAACACAGGGGCTCATTTAGGAGTGAAAGCCCAGAGGAGAGCTGTGGTGGGATCAGGACCTTTCCCAGCTCTCCTAGACMCTCTCCGGTTCATATCCCACCCCATCTACATGGGTGGGACCGGGCAGCGCTAAACTGCATGGAACAAGGCAGCGAATGAGTTAAAAACCACCAGCTTGGCCTGCCAACCCCCTTTGGTACAGGCTGTCTCCCCAGGACTTCCTGCCGCTTGTCACTTAGAGCTAGGGACGTCAGACTTTGTCACGCAAGAGAGAATCGCTATTAATGGGTTTCTTTCATCAGAACAACCTGAGCTTTTTAATTTCTGCAGCGGTTGGCTTCATTAAAAGCCCTTCCCCATCTACCCACAGCTGTCACGGAGAGGAAACCAATGCCGTCAAGTGAACAATAGCTCATACCTTAGAGAAGAGGAAGGTGGTTTCTAGCTTAACCCAAGGACTGACTCAAAGCCTCCTGAAGCCAGTGGGCGGATTTTCAATCGACTTCAAACAGCTCCAGACCTCATCCCAAGAAATCTGTCTGAGAAGTCTTAATCACCCCGACCTGTGAATTTTGGGGCGTGAAACCTGCTGTTGGGTTGGAGATTTTGCACTGCGTTTCCAGCTGTGCTAGCACTGGCTTGCAGGTCAATATTTATGGAAACAACAGTCCTTAGTACTATAAAAAGATGGCAGCTACTGACCTTAGGCACTTCTTGTCAACAGCGCGAGGGAGGGTTTTAACGCTGGATCGGGTTTCCGAATCAGTTAACTCCGATACTGAACATGACATGATGTAAACACTGACAGATCACCTACGATCCTGATGTAATAACAAGATCTGTATCAGCATATCAAACAAACGATCCCATTGAACGCTTCCCAGCTGGAAAAGCTGATGTGAATTTGACACTTTAGGCCAGTAATAAGAAGCATACTCGAAGTTTTGGGTGTTTTCTTGGAATGCAGACAGCGAAACAGTGTGTGCCGCACTGGAGCTCAGGCCCTCAAAGCTATGATTTAAAAACATGCTTTCTGCATTAAAACATTTCAAAGACCAAACAGACCCTGCTCTTCCTTCTAGGAGTGTGCAACCTGATGTGGCTTCCGAAGCTGGGACCTGGATGGGGTTTCCAGGCAGTGGGGGGGGGTGGGGGTGTCCACGGTGTTTACCAAAAGCAGCTTATTTCCCCAGATTACTGAGATRCAGAATATAAAGTTGATCAAAGGTAGAAAGGGGCTCCAGGAACTTAATGGTTTGAGTAATACCAAAATCTCAGAGCTGGCAGATTTGATTTGAAAAAACACCTTCTGRGGTGCCTGGGGGTCCCGGTCCCCTGATTTATCTGTGTTTAGATGCATATGGAGTTACTGTCGGTAGAGGCAAGGAGCTCCACAGCCTGCTCTCTGCCCTCGGCGGGTTCGGATTTGGGTGTCACGTTCATCCCCGTCCCCTGCCGTAGCCCCACGCTACCAAAGGACGGGAGAGCAGATGGTGGGAAGTGGCTTGGCCCTCCCCAGGCGTCTTGCTGCGAAACGCTGGCGGCAAGCTGGAGCGAAGGAAACGCGGAGCGTTTCAGCTCGGGGGGTGGATGTTCATTAACACACACATTTGCAGATCATTTCCTTAGCTCCACTGAGGAGGAGACAAGAACCAGGAGACGGTAGCGTGGGCTGGGGCAGCAGCTCGAGCCGAGCCATCAGCGGCCGCAGAGGCTCCCACTCATCCACCTTGAAAGCAAGGCTCCAAGCATCCCACCGGCAAGCTCCCACCATTCTTCACCCAAGGCTCTGCTCAAATACGAACAGCCAAACTCTACGGCTTAGCCGAGAAGGAGCTTACCAGGAGCAGCCCGTGCAGCCATGCCGCACACAACCCAGTGGCTTAGTCTCTACACGTCCGTGAGAATGGACCACAAGAAAGCAATCAGCAGTGGATAAAACTCCGGCTCAATGCGCAAAACACCTTTCAAATCCCTCTTGTAGCCCTCAAAATAGGTACTTCAGAGAGACGCGCCAATCCTCTACAGAGGGTTGAATTTTTTCCCAGTCTGAGTCTCGGCTAGACTATCAAGTCCCAGCATGTGCTCCAGAAACAAGCCACATGTGAAACGCTTGTGTTATGGGAACAGCGGGCCTGTCCCTTACAGCAGATGTTGGGGTGGTTTCATCTTTGCACACCTATAACACAAGACGTGAACGTCCCTCAGGTTTTCCCTGGAAACCGACCTCCAGCTCGAGACTCGCCATGGGAAATTCCCAGCCAAGAAGAATTTGGTGGAGCCCCACAACCAGCGAAGGAGGGAGGGGAGGACAGCGTGGAGACGGGAACCCGGCTGCCCGCAGTGCCAGCAGCTGGAAGGGACTCAAACATGACGTCTCCACAGAGGACGATGGAGATCTCCACCGAGCTYCGGTGAGCAGCAGCAGCCGGCAAGTGCCAGCGCTACTTCAGCCCACTTCTAAAAGTTGAAGCCCAGAAGTTCACAGGAGGGAGCAGGAGGAAAATGTTAGAAGGAACCGTCTCTTCTGCTGCCGAACAAAGTCAAGCACAGATAACTCATTATTCACATGTTTGAAGTTGGCCTGCTTACGCCATTTGGAAAGAGAATCAGTCACGGCGAGGCTTTGCTTTGGTTTCCTCTGGCTTTCGTGAGACACTACCGCTACTGTCTTTCTCCAGCTTGGAGAGAAAGGGGAGTGTGTCGCAATGCGCCTCGGCTCGCATGTCCTGGCAGAGGATTTACACCGACTTGAACAACGAAAGGAAAATAATATTTAAGGGGGTGGGGGAGAGAAT
>JAYKAV010002766.1:0-42265 GCA_035582835.1 Phoebastria nigripes | reverse complement strand
CGGAGCTGCTCGCCCGGCCCGGGGGAAGCGCGGGGAGCCGGCGGCGCTGCGCGGCCGCGGAGGGGAGCGCGGAGCTTGCGCCGGGCTGGCGGGGAGCAGCGCCCCGAGCTCCCAGCGCCGGGACGGCCGGGGGAAACCCGGTTTGCAAACCCCCACCGGGCTCCCCGGGACTCCGCTGCCGTCCTGCCCGGCTCCCCCCGCCTCTCCTCCCGCTGACTTTTTGGCTTTGTTCGCCTCGGCCCCGTTCCCCCAAGCCCCGGCCCCGGGGGGCGCAGCGGGGATGCCCGGCCCGGGGGTGCCCCGTCGGGTCGCGGGAGCGGAGCCGGGCGGCCGCAGGGAGCCCGGGCAGCGCAGCCCGGTGCCGGTGCTCCAGCTCTTCGCTTTCTTTTTGCAGATTAGATCTCCCTTCCCTGCCTCTCTCTCCCTCTCCCAGGAAGGTAATTAACCTCCACTCTCATTAAACTTCAAAGTTGCCTGAGAGCTCCTAACTGTACGGAATATCTAAGATGCTGTGACCGCGGGGCAATGCGGAGACTTGATTAAAAATAATAAACCGGGCTCCCTTGAAGGTGATGTCAGGGGCGAGTTAAAGCGAAAGGGGCGGAGGGAAAGAGGCGAGTGGGTCGGGGCGGAGGGCAAGCCCGGTGCCGAGCCGGTCCCTCCGAGCCGCCGGGGCTCCCTGCCCGGCCGCAGYCCTCCCCGGAGTTCACGGCTTACCTTGAAGGCGACGGGCAGCGTCTTGTTGCACCTCCAGTGGGACGGCAGCACCGAGCACAAGAAGTTGGGGCTGTCGGTGCGCACCAGCTCGCCGGCGTGGTCGGCCAGAACATCCACGACGGAGCGGACTTCGGGTCGAGCCCGGGCGCCCGGTGCGGGGGCCCCCAGCGCCCCGCTGTTCTCGCCCATCTTACCGCAGGGGAAGGCCGTGGAGGGGGGTGTGAAGCGCCTGCTGGTGCTCGGGTCTACGGGAATACGCATCACAACGGCGGGCGTCAGGGAGCCGCCGCGGCCGGGGGGTACGAGGAGGGACCCGGCGGGGCCCGGCGCCCACCGCTCGGCTGCGGCGGGGCTCGGTGGCGGGGCGCGGCGGGGGCAGCGGCGGCCGGGCCCCGCGCTGCCTCGCTCCGTCCCGGCAGATCGCCGTCCTCGGCGGGGCGGCGCGGGGAAAGCGGTGCGGGGTGTTCGCTCCCGCCCGGCTCCGGGGCTCGTCCCCGGCGGTTTCGCTGCGGTCCCGTCCGCCCCGCCCGGGGAAAGGCGGCGCGGAGCCCCGGCAGAGCCACGTCGCGGCCGGGCGCCCTCGGCTGCAGGCGGGTCCCCTCCGCCGGGCGGCCCCGAAACCAGCTCCCAAGTGTCAGCCGCGCCGCCCGGTACCGTATTTACTGCCGGCCCCGGGGGGGCGGGCCGCGCCCTGACGGACGGGGCGTCGCGCCAATGGGGAGGCCGCGGGGGTCCTTCTCCCCGCCCACCACCCGGCTCCTGCGGGGCGAAGGGGCGTGACCACAACAGAAAGGGGCGTAGGCAAGGCTGAAAGAGGCGTGGTCTACGCCAAAATAGGCGTGGTCGCGGGGAGCCACGCCCCCGCTGGGCCGGCCCGGCGGGGCGGGCGCGCGTCGGGGCCCCGGTGGCTCCTCGCCGCCGCCGCCGCCGGCGGAGGGTTTTGGGGCGCGATGGGGCCGGTTTGGGGCCGGAGCCACCGCCGTGCAGAGCGGCTGGGAATACAGCACGTCCTTCGCCGCGAAGCGCTCCCGCTGCCGCTACCGGTGGCCCGGCCGTGGCGGGACGGGGGGAGCCGCGGCCGCGGGGCAGCCGCTGGGGACAGCCGGCACACGCGTCCCCGACGGGGGCGGCTCGCCCCGCGGCCTGCGCTGAAAACCGCTGCTCCCCAACCTCCGCCTTCTGCCTTCCCCCCCAAAAAAGTGAAAACCGCCTCGATCTCCGGCGGTCCCGGGCCGCCCGCAACGCCCGGCGCCCCCGGCAGCTCCCCCGGGGCTGCGGCTGCGGGCAGGGCCGGCGGCTCCGGCCGGAATCGTTGGCGAGAAAATTCGTGGCGAAGCCACCGGTTCTGCGGGAACACAACGAAGGCGGCTGTTCGCTCCGCTCCGCGGCTGCCCGCGGCGCCCCGGCCGCGGAAACGCCGAACCGTGGGGCGGGCGGGGGGCAGAACCGGGGGGCGAGGCGGAGGTTTCTTTCCCCGCGCTGCCCGGCTGTCTCCCGGCGGGGCTGAGCTCCGCCTGAGCGCTGCCGGTGGTGTTTAGGGACCGGGACGGCCCGTCGGAGCGGAGCCGGCCGGGCCGCAGCGTTCCCGGCGTCCGCGCTGCGCGGTGTGAAACGCAATTTTCCTTAAAACAAACAAACAAAAAAACCCCAACCCAACACTAAAAAAAAATTTCTCCTTTTCCTGAACCCCCTCCGCAAGCTAATGAAACATTTTCCTCCGCAAGCCGCAGCGCCCGGAGGGGCGAGCCCGGGCCGGGCTCCGCATCCCCGCTGCTTTCAAGACCCAGAAAAACCCCGTGTTTGTCCAAAAGAAAAAAAAAAAAAAAGATATTTTTGTTTTAACTAGGGGGAGCGGCGGTTCCCTCGCCCAGGGAGGCGTTAGCAGCCCAGGCAGCGCGGGTGGCTGCGCCGGCCCCCCGGAGAGCCGCGCCGGGAGAGCCGGGTCCGTCGAGCCGGTGCCGGGAGCAGCTCCGAGCCCAACCGGCCCCGGGGGCCGGGGGGGGCGGCCGGCAGCCCCGCGTGTCGGGCCGTCTCCCGCAGTTACCGGCGCTGAAATCCTGCCCTTTTTAGGTGAAAGCGGCCGCCGGGTTTAGTTCTATTTTTCGCCCCCCGTTCAGCAGCGGGGGGGACCCACACAAAACCCGGAGCAGGGGGCAGAGCTGCGGGCGGGGATGACCTGCCGGGCCGGGCTGCCGCGGCCCCACACCGGGGTTTGCCGAGGGCTGAGTACATCCCCATCCCGGTACCCACCCCCGGTACCTCCCGGGGTGGGGTGGAGGGGGGCACGGAGGGGATGTGCGGCGGGGGTGTGTGTGTGGGGGGGTGTGGTGTACACTGCGCATGCGCATGCGCTGCAGTGCGGCGGCGCGGCCGCTAGTTGGCGCCGCGGCTCCGCCGTGGCGGCGGCTCCGGCCCTCTGCAAAGCGGAGCCTCTCCTGCCGCTTCCCGCTGCTGAACCGACACCCCCCTCCCCGCCCCGGGGCTACCCTGCCATTGCCCCCGCCGCCTCCCTGCGCTGCCCTGGAGGTGTTAGCCGGTCACCCCCGCCCCCGGAGCTGCAGTCCCGGAGCCGTGCAGGGCGGGCGTCCCCGCACGGGCTGGTAGAGCTAACCCCCACCGGGTGATTTCGGGCTCGGTCCCAGCAGGACAGAGCTGCTCCCCTGCAGCACAGCATGATGCTCGTTTCCAGCTTTACATCTCCCGCCTTTCCAGGTTTGTTTGCTTCACCCGCTCCCAGCCCCGCCATCCACGCATTTCTCTAATCCTTTCTTATACTGGGAGCAACCCGTTAGGGAGGGCACCTAATCACATCACCTCAGTGTCCTCAAGGTAACATACAACGGCTTCCCAAAAATATCCTGAGTCAGTCACTGAGGTATTCCCAGGTGTGCAGGGTCCTGCTCCCTCCCCAAAAGCCACTCTCTCCGGTACCCTCTGCCCTCCCACCCTGACTTGTTCTTGACTTCAGGGCGACGGGATGCAGACTCACCCCCATAACCCATTGCGTGGCCCTGCTGCACTTCTCTGCTGCTAGTCGCTGACTTGCAGCAACATAAACCTAGACCCAAAACACAGGGCAGTGGCAAACCAGGCTCCCCCCAACCCCAGACTGGCTGGTGACCCCCAGAGGTGCAAAGCCCAGCAAAGCAAGCCAGCGGCTGCTTCTGCAAAGAGGAGTTCAAGCGAGCAAAGCCGTCCCCAGGGCTACGGGGACCCGCGGCACCGTGCCCTCGCAGGAATTATCTTTCTTTTAAATTATCCTTTTCAGCACAGCAGGATTCAGAGTCTCAAACAGGGGGCAAACCTCACACTGCTCTGGTCCTCTGCAAACCAGGAGACATCGACACGTGGGGATTATTCCTCTGCCACCCTCCCTGCGCTCCAGAGGAGGTTAACAGAGTATAAGACCCAGGATTTGCATGGGCCTCTTTTCAAATACTTAAAAGCTACTGTTTGCATCGCAGGGAGGTCAGCGGCTCTTTAAATCATTACTCGCTGGGATTACTTCCCTTACAGGCTCCTCTGTAGTTTTTAATTCATTTGAGCTGCTATTTAGCAACAGAGCCACTCATTTCGACGGCAAGGAAGTGAGCGCAGAGGCTTATAGGAAGCTTTCTATTAAAAATTCATCGCAAACTCTGCCTCAGACCTCTCAGGAGCACGGCGCTCAGTAGGGCCATGCGGGTGTCTGGATCTATTTTGTAGTTAAGGGAAGGGGATCTGAGAGCAGCATGCAGGGAGGGAGCGTGCTATTCATTCATAAATCAAACAACAGATGCTGGGTCCAATGGGGTGCACAATGGTGACAATTTTTAACCCCTGAGTGTCACCGCTAAAACGGGCTCCCAGGGGGCAATTACGGGCACTGCAGGCAGAGGTTCCTGCGGGAGGAAGCTGCGGGGCTCAGGGGAAGAAATAAGGGGAAATTGGGGGGGAGAAAAGGCAGTGGCTGCCCCAGACATAAATCAGGGGGAAGCCTGCGCTTGGGCGAGGGACCAGCTGCGAGACCGGCCTGTTGACGACTCCAGCAGGGCTGCACCGGGCTCTGCTTGGCGGCCGCTGCGCCCCGGGGTTGGGCGATACCCGCAGTGGGGGAAACCCTTCTCAGCACCCGCTTCCAGGGCCAGGGCTGCAGCCTGACATCAAATCCTAAGCCGGGACGTCCATTAACCCCATGGGAGCCACGGCTGCCCAAATTCACCTTGCTGTCTGCATACGCAGCCCTGGCACCTGGTGTCCAGGATCCTTGCTTGGGGCAGCAAGAGGAGGAGGAGGAGGAGGAGGAGGAAGACTTTAGCAAAAGTTTCAGATCCTGGCATGAAATTCTGTCCCCTGGGAAAACCAACACGAGACTCCCACCTGGTTGCGTGGGACCAGGTTTCATTCACCGTCATTTGAAGAACTAGAAACGGCCACGACCGGAGAAGTGGTTGCTGATTCTGCCTACAGCTTTGGGGCTAGCCTGTCCTCCCAGTTCTCCCCATTTTATACCAGTGCATTTAATTACCAGTCCTCATTTCAATCAGCATCCCCAGGGAGACATTCYGCACGTGTGTGCACCCGCACGCGCATCCTCGGCCACTCAGGGACCAGAGCGGTGAGCCCCAAGCGCACGCACCGGGGTGAACCAGGAGCGATGCCGCTGCCCTGGGGGGATTTCTCGCCTCTCTAAATAGTGCGCGAGGGGAGCCAGGATGCAGGGCTCCCCCGGCACCAGCCTTTGCCGGGCGCCCTGCGCTCTGGGCATAGCACAAATACTCGAGCGTGTGCAGTGCCGACGGGATGAGACGGGGTTTTCAAAAGCTGCAAAGTGACTTAGGAGCACGAGTGCGATTGACGTGAATCCCTGCGGTTCTGAAGTCACGAAAGTGCCATTCTTCATTGTTCGGGACTGCGATTCTCCTCTCCCCACAACGGCCTGACAATGAGGAGCATGTTCAGGGCTCACATCCTCTGTGCTATTGATAGCACGGCCGAGCTTTTTGGAGCGTGGGTCCCATCTGCCACTTCCACTCCTTTTTAAAAGATCCTAATGACTGTCAGATCCTTTTAGTTCTTAATTAATTTCAGAGTTCAACTGCAAATAGGAAACAAGGCAGCTTTTGCCCTTACGCATATGAATATTACTGTTCCATTTAATGTGGTTACTGGTGGAATGCTGTTATTCATTCCTGCCTGCAATAAAAGCCACATGTTTTTAAAACTTTGCACTTGAAAAAACTTTTAGGAAAGAAATCAAGTATGTTTTGTATGCATGGCATGAGATAAAAACTAGTCATAAATATTCAAAGAACAGTTAGAGCTTTATGCTTGATTTAAACAAGTGAACAGAGAAGTACGACGGTTGAAGTAAGTGGAGAATGAAAGCCCAATGCTCCTTTAAGAATGTGCTTATGCAGAGAAAAGGAACTATTCATGCAAAGGTTATGGAGCACCTAAGGACATCCCATCTCCTCCAAAAATGCCCAAAGGTGGATAGCACAACTGGAAACATTGGGCTTTGTTCAGAGCTATTCAAGTTCATGGGAGTTTCTCTCTCTTCGGGGGTTTCAGAGGAGTTTTAGGGGGGCGCGATGCCTCGTGCCAGACCCGATGGGGAATGAGGACTCTTATTGCATGGAGATATCTCCAACGTGTCCGTTCCCCACGTTGGAAGGCAGACGGTTGAAGTCATGGTGAGCGTTTTGTGGGGCTCCTGGGACCCCTGGACAGACCTTCCCCGCAGCCCCCGGAGCCCGGCACAGCCGACACCACGAGGGAAGGGACTGAGCACCGGGGCCCCGGGCAGTGCCCATCCCGCAGCCGTGCCGCCAGAGCCCGGGACGGTGCCGAGCCCTTGAAAACCCAAAACGCGACAGGGGGAGAAATAAAAAAAAATTCCAAAGGAAAGAAAAAGGGGAAATGTCTGGATGGTGGAAAGAGGAACCGAAAGGCACATGACGACGAGGAAAGTACAATGGGGTGGACGCAGAAAAACACAATATGATTTCTAATTGCAAGGAGAGGTGCTCAGAGGAGTTGCTATCACRGAAGGGCTCCCGGGCAGAGTGCCGAGGGCCAGGGTGCAGGGAAATCCTCCTACACGTGCTGAGCAAAGCACTCTTGCAACACGAAAAGGCTGCAGAAAGCCGTTTCTTGCCTCGGAAAATAGCTGTGCATTGGCAAAACTGCCCCATTGCTCATCCCCATTCCTGGTGGGGTGGGAAAATCGACCTCCTGTCCCCGTACGGCAGCTGAATGTGCAACGGGGTTTCCTAAAGAACATTTTTTGCTGCTGTTCCCTACAGCCTGGCCCAAAATGTTGGGGTGATGCTGGGTATCAAATGGGTGCTCAGTGCTCCCGTGCTATGCTGAGGTTTGCAGGGCAGCAGGGAGCCTGCAGGGACCCTTGGGGCAGGGTCTTGCATCCACACACCAAAACAGCGGCCGGGGTACGTGCTGGAGCCCTGGCAGGGTGAAGCGAGGCTGTGCTGGGCTCCRGCTGCCGAGCGATCCCTTTGGGGAAGTCATACGTGAAGGGAGAGAAAGTGAACCTTGGGAACCGCTCACGTTCCTGCATGCTCACCTCCCTCCCTGCAAAGGGCACCCGGCTGTTAGCAAACCTCGGCCAAAGGTTTAGCTGCTTCAGGGCTGCGATGTCTGCAAATATCCCTYGGATGCGGGCAGAGAAACGCAGGAGGGCAGGAGGGGGCTGCCTGCGACGGGCGCTGGCATCAGACAGGGAACTCCAATTTCCCTTTTGGTTCAGGTCTGATAGAGCATCTTAGGGTCACGTCTCAGCAAAAGCAACTTTACAGACAAGTGCAAACACACTATATCTGTTTAACTTCCCGGTGGGACATCAGCATCGCAAAGGGAACCCAGCCCGGTCACCCTGAGGGCACCCCACTGATTTGAGAACCCTGGATACCCCTTTAACCAGGCAGCCCACAGATGTGCTTTCCACTGTGGCCTCGTGCATCGTTTGCATCTTGCTCCAAAGAGGATGATGGGGTTGTGCCACCTCACGCTGGCTGACCACAGGGCAGCGGAGATGCCTCGTGGCAGCTTTGCTAAATTTCCAAAGCCCTTCCCGGAATATCCTCTTGCTGGAGGTGGAGAGTTTCCCCCCCTAAACCTCAGCCTGTGACGCCTCATCAGGAGAGCCACCGGCATGCCGCGGTGGCCGGCGGTGACACTGGCATGGACATCTCCTCCCCTCTTGCCTCAGCCCCAATGCTTTCCCCATCTTCCCCCCGAGGTGGTTACCCCATTTCTCTTGCCTGGGCTGAGCTCTGACGGAGGCAGAGCCGGCGGGTTGGGAGGGAGGCAGATCACAGGAGGTGCTTTATAAACGCGTGGTTTATAAATGTGCCTAATCCACCAGCTTTCATCCATGCAAGGGTTTTCCCCACAGGGAAAACTGAGCTTTGCAGAGCAGTGCCAGTGCAGGGTGGCTGATAGTCATTCTCCAGCAAGAGAATGGTTTGGAAAAGCCCCCAAAACTGATATTTAAAGGCAGAGGTCAGGGACGGGAAAAACAGGACCGACTGCAGCAATGGAGCCCAACGAAGCTGCAAGGTCTGCACCAAGCAGCATCGCATACAGCTGGAGAAATGCAAACGGGAGGCTGGCAGTGCATTTCTCCAATCCATCGCGATGCCGCTTGGTGTGGAGCATGAGCAAACGGCCGGCAGCGCACAGGTCGCCTGTGGGCAGCTGCCTGCTCAGCCCCGGGGGCAGATCCTGCACCTCTGCGTTCAGTCGTCACCCCAGGTCCACCTCACTCGGGTTGCTCCTCAACCAGCTTGCCCATGAAATCATCGGCACATATAGCTCATTAACTCTACCTTATAGCTCAAGGCAGAAGATACAGATGAGGTTCGGGCTGGCTGGCAGGCCTTTTGCAATGGCAGTGCCATGATCGCACCCCAAACATCTCTGTCAATGCAACGCATTGGCCGTTTTCCAGGAAAAATAAGGTCCTGAGCAAGGACCAGCTCTTCCTGTGCGAGGCGTTTATCATCCCTGTGTGATCAAGCCCTGATTTCTGCCATCTCTGCCAGACCACGTGGCAACCCGTAGGAGAAGCAGTGAAGATCCTCCAGCAGCGACACGGAGCAACCTCAAACTCTGCTGTCGACGACTCACCTACTGCAAAGTAATTCTGAGAAAACTGGCCGCTGGTTCCAGTTGCAAATTGTCCTGCAGGTCCGCACCATTTTTTCCAGGTTCGTTTGCCTTTTGCAATTATTCACTACTTTCACTTCTATGAATAACTCTGGGTGATGCTATTTCACAGCAGGGCTGCGGTCGGGCCGCTTTGACTAGATGGGCTCCAGGTTGCGTTGCTTCTGCTCCTTCCTCGGATTATTTTTTCCGGTGCAAACGTTTGCTTTCATATTGGCCCTTCCGTAAAGACTCTTATCGGTGCAAGTTTGCCCAACGTCCCTGACTGGTAAGTTTGGTAGTTGTAGAGTAGCTCCAGAAAACAAGCCCCCAAGGGGGTTCAGCCTGCAAATTCACCCAGCACTTACGCATCCCTTTAGGCAMAGAACAAAGTCCCGACTTAGAGGAATTAGTCACAGGCTAAAAATGACGCAGAAGGTACTTTTCTGGTTTCTGGCTATGAACTCAGACAAATCAAACACGATGTTATTTAGGAACCGCTGTTAAGTCACTGGTTGCTCCTCATCCATCTCCGGCAGCTTGGAAAGGGAACCGCGCCTGCTCGCCTCCATCAAACCCCCAGCCCTGCGTTCATCAGCATGAGCTCATTTTCTTTTTTTGCAGAAGTTTCTTATAAAAGTTCGTATGCAAGCAGGAGGTGCCTGTCTGCCTGGGTCAGCTGGCTGACACCACGAGCAAGGCTCCTTGCCCCAGCCCAGACAGCAGCCTGGGAAGTTGGGGCGGTTCAGCAGCAGGTTGGGGCTGGAGACGAGAGAAATGGAGAACTTGCCCAGACAAAACGGTAGCGGCTTTCGGTCTCACATGAGCAGCCAGCTCTGTGGGAAGAGAGGGGATCTTATCTGTGAAACACAACCTCAGACGTGTCCTGGGGTCTGAGCCGCTCCGTGCCTGCCTGACCCTCCAAAACTGGTGGGTTTTGTGAATGTTTTTACATTTTCTCCTCCAACCGAGCAGCGGGCCCTTGCTGGCAGGAAGCGCGGGCTCTGGGAGACAGCATTGGCGGGGGAAGCAAGATGTCTGGATTCAATCCGCAGCTCCGCCGCAGCCTTCCCCAAGGACCCCGGACGCGCTGCGCGGTGGCTCCCCGGGCAAGTGCTTCGGTTCCCCCATCTCCCACCCCTCGGCCACAGCAAACCCCCTGCACCAGACCCTGCCGTGCAACACGGTCGCAGCACCACGTGCGCATCCCACCTCCGGCAGCGAGGAGCCCCCRATTTCAACCAGCCCCCCCAGACGTGACGTTAACCCAAGAAAAGCCCCGCGAGCCCCGGCAGGCTCGCATTCGCATTCTTGGCATTTCAAAACACAACGGGGACGAGCCCATCCTGCTGCCAGCGAGCACTCCCCGCTTCCATTGACGTCAGTGAGATTCAAATGGGTTGGATTCCGGCAGGATCGGGGTCTTTTCATCTCCCAGCGGCGAGGGTCGGCTTTGCTCGCCCATTGAACGGCGGCAGTGGAACCACAGAGGTGGTTGGGGACGGGAGGTGGGATGTCTCCGGTGAAAGTCTGGGGAGACAAACTGTCAATTCCCCATCCTGGGAGCTTATCCCAACGCCCCAGCTCTTATCAGATGTGGTGAGGGCATTTCATCTCCTCCGACACGGGGTGGGACAGTGAGAGCGACCGCCCGAGCAATGATTTCTGTGGGGCGTTGGGTTAAATGGTGTCTGCTGGCTGTCGAGGTAGAAAGAGGTTTGAAATGACTGAAAGATGCCACCTTAAGGGCTTGGCTAATCCACCTCCTACACCAAACCATGTTGACTTTCCAAGCTGTGCAGGAGGAATCCCAGCACTGCTGTTTAACACTTCCTGCAAAGGGCGTCCGGCTCTCGGTGCAGCCAGGATGGAGGTGCTGGGAGCCGGCATCGTAGGCGACCTGCTTGTCCCACCACAGATGCAAAGCTCCAACTTTGTGGGTCCCAATCCCTCCCACCATCACAGATTCAACGTTTTTTGTGGGCTCCCTTCCTCACTGTTAACCAACCCCATTCATCTTCCGCCTGGCCAGATCTAACCGCAGCGTGTAGAGCCACATTTCTCAAGGATAACGTCCCCTCTGGCCAGGGCTACCTGGGCAAAACAAACCCTGAAGGATGGATGGGCACATATTTCTAGGAAATACGAGCAATGTTTTTGCATGTTAATAATATCCTATACTACTGTCTCAGAGTAAACGAAGATGAACTCGGGCATCATATATATAATAAGGGGAGACCTTATTGCAGCCTTTCGGGGGCTTATAAGAAAGATGGGGACAGACTTTTTAGCAGGGCCTGTTGCAACAGGACAAGGGGGAATGGTTTTAAACTAAAAGAAGGTAGATTCAGACTAGATATAAGGAAGAAATTTTTTATGATGGGGGTGGTGAAACACTGGCACAGGTTGCCCAGAGAGGTGGTAGATGCCCCATCCCTGGAAACATCCAAGGTCAGGTTGGACGAGGCTCTGAGCAACCTGATCTAGTTGAAGATGTCCCTGCCCACGGCAGGGGGGTTGGACTGGATGATCTTTAAAGGTCCCTTCCAACCCAAACTATTCTATGGTTCTATGATTTTATCACAGCAGGAATGAGCCCCTGCAAATGACAGGAGAAAAATGTGTGTTGGTGGTGCCAGCTAGCACAGTTCAGGCTCGAAAGAGTTAACCAAAGCGTGGGCTGATCAGGAACTATCTCATTTGCATCTGTTATCCAACTGACCTCCATCTGAGGGAGGAAGGTGATGGGGAGAGTTGCGGGATGGAGGACTCAGGACTGAACTGCCCAGCTCTGGCTCCCAGCAAGACCCTGATGCACACCGAGGTGCCACCAGCACCCGCTCCACCATGAAACAGCTCCATAATCCCGACCCAAACTCAGCCCTTCCTCCAACAGACCCAAAATCCCCAAATCGATAAGAGAAAGCAAGCGGTGATGGATTTCAGCAACCCCCGGGCTTGCAAGAGCGGGTCAAACCCCTGCTTGTGATCGCAGGGCTGCCACGCTTGCTGAAAGCAGAGCTAACAGGGAGCAGAAACGTGATATTTTGGGAAAAACCAAGTGAGGTGAAGCTCTGTGCCCAGCTCGAGGCACAAAAGCAAATGCACGACGCTAACACGGAGGAAATGCGGGTCTGAAAGGCTTTGCCACTTAGAGGTCCCTATTAGCTCGAGGTGAGGAAGGTTTAAAGCACGCGCATGGGATCCAACCCCAATGGGAACGGGRCCGAGGTGCTGGTGGGTGTCCCAGCACCCCGCTCAGGGACGAGGAGTCGGGGCTGGGGCTGCTCCTCCCAGCCTGGCAATTTTGCTGAGTTTGATGGAAAAAAAATGGTAGGCTCGCTCATTCGGTGAGATTTTCCAAACCGACCCAGGGCTAATAAAAAAAGGTGTTTAATTACAGGGTTCAAGGTAATTGGGCACAAAAGTGGCCAGTAAAATGCAGCGTGGTGCAAAGGAGCTGCAGAACAAGGGCTTAATTTTGGAACAGCACATCTGATTTAGTCTTTACATTCTCTGGCCAGCACTTTCTCTCTCCTAATGAGGGAAAACAGCATGGCCTTTCGCAAAACCCCGCTAAGTAGTTTATTCCTGACTTCAAGTCACTGAAATCACGGCACCGTGCTCTGTCCTTAAATTATCTCCATGCATATGCTTCCAGTTTAAAGGGAAACGGCGCAGCCCGTGTCTGGCATTTAATGTCTGCCAGGCTGTGAAGAAACAGCCTCCCTGGCTTTTCCGTGCACTCCATCGATGTGTGGCCCCGCTCTCAGCTCGAGCATCTTCTTGCCACTCGCTTGCACCCACCATCACTGAGCGTGGGATGCAGGGAGCAATACTCCTTTAAATATTTTGTAAGCAATATGAACAGGAATGGAAATAGGCAATTTTCGCGGGAGTTTTTAGTATTTGTAATTGAGTGTAGCTTCCTCCTTGGCTTTTTGGCTTCTCACTGGGAGAGAAATCGAGCTACAGCTGGGGATATTCCTGTAACAGCCCCGCTAGCGGCAGCGGCTGGACGGGAGGCGTGTGCGGGCTGCGTTGCTGGTTAGGAAACGTGCCGCTCCCGGGAATAACCCACGTGCTCGCACCAGAGATCAGAAAGCAACCGCTTCAGTCGCTTGCTGAGGTTTTCCTCCAAGAAAACTCCCCTCCAGCTGCAAGAGAAGCACTGTTTAACCAACACCCATCTAACGGACACATGGACCCCGTGCTGTCGGCTCCGTCCTGGGATGCTGGTGYTGCAGCCGGAGCCAGGCGGGAAACCTCTTGCAAAGCCCCGACCAAGGTTCGTTAACACAATGAGTATCTTTTAACGACCAGTTCACCCTGTCCCACAATCACGGGCACTGGCACGCTCTCCCTCGGCACGCGGAGAGTTTGCGACGCCCTTTGTCTGTCTGTCTGTCTGTCTGTCCCCGTGCCAGACTGAGCCCTGGCCGGGACCCAAGAGGCGCAGAGGGTGCGAGAAGCCAGGGCAGACTTTGGTCCAGGGTTGTGCCGCTAACATCATTCCTACCATTTTGTTTTGATTTTTTTAGAAGCTATTTTAACAAAAACCATGCCGCCTTGTGAAATCACATCCCAATATAGCTGCCATAAACACACACACACAGAGCGACTGGAAAAAAAAACAAAACAAAACAAAAAAAAGCAGCCCCGGAGCCCTAAATCCCATCATTACCAGGAGAAAAGACCCTCGGAAGGTGCCTTCTCCTGACCGGGCTCCCCGCGGGCACGTGGCTTCCCCGCGCCAACAGCTCGTGGTTACGAGGTCAAACCCCGCCACGATGCCGAAGGCACCGGTGAAACCTCAGCGAGGGCGGTCGGTGCCCCGGACCCCGGCGGGGCGGGCTGGGGGGGGGGGGACGACACGTGGCCGGTGCTGGCGGTGATTCGGGGCCCCGCTAGCACATCCCTCGCCACCTGCTGCCCCGAATCGTGGCCATGAAACCGGTGGCACCTCGGGGACAGGAATCCCTCGTGGGACGCTGCTCGCTGGGGCGATGGGACCAGCCAGGGTGGCAGGAGGTCCCTTCCCAGCCATCACGGGGAGGGCTGCATCTCCCCACGTAGAAGAACAAACCCAGGAGCCTCTTATCCCTCATCCAGGATCCCGCCATCCCAGTGGCAAAGGTCAGGTCTCTACGGGGCCCTCCTGCACAACAGAGATTGTTGAAAAAAAGCCCAGTTTTCTGTGTCTCCCTTCCCAACTGAGGCCTTTTTTTTTTCTTTTTTAAATCTCTCCCTTCTCCTCCTATTTTGGTTGTTTTTATATTTTATTTTACAATAGCTTGAGTAATACGTTCCTCATGTTCCAAAAGCACTCGCTGCTTCCAGTGGGAATGGAAAATCATTGTTTCTTTTTCTTTTCCCTTTTCTTTTTCTTTTTAATATGTTTATGTTATGGAAAATACCCCCAGATTGCAGACGCGTCGGCTGTCCCACTTTCTTGGAAAAAAAAAAAAAAAAAAAAAAATTAAAGCATTTTTAGAAAGACAAGAGCCGAGGAGGAGGAGGATAACGCTGCAGTCAAAGGCTGTGCCTGGCACCCTGCAGACCGCTGTCGTGGCCAGCTTGGGTGTTGCTTTAGGTTGTCAGTGCATCGTGGCGTCACGATGGTCCATACAGCACCCGGTGCGCTGGGGCCGCATCCTGCCCTCTCAGAAGCGGCCGAGGCGGGATGCCGGTGCCCTGCGTGGGAGGTGGGTGCTCTCCGTCCCCTCCTTTCCCACGCGCCCTTCTCTGCCAGGGGGTGCCCAGGAGGGAGCTGCCTCCCGGGGATGCTTCTGTGAAGGGCCTCCTCGTCCCCACCGGCTGGGAAACCACATCCGCCGCCGGTGCGGCAGCTGCCCTGGCGAGGCCAGGGTGGCAAAGGGAAGAGGCAGAAAYGGGTGGAAACGGAAAGAAATTTTTCTGGACAAGGCAGGGAGCAGCAGCAGGTCCAGAGGGGGGAGGAGGATTTGTGTTTGCAACCAAAAAGGCTGAAGCATCCATGGTTTCAGCCGGCGCTAACGCTGGGGATGCTTCCCCGTGCTCCAGCAAATGCCGATAGCCCGCACATAACCGGGGGCACCGTATCAGATTTGCAGCGCATCTTCACTCGTTTTTCCTTCCCACCCAGTGCCACCACCCCCYGGGTGCTGCCGTTGGCACCCCCCAGCCTGGTGGACCCGAACATCTCCCCTCTTACAACACAGGGCACGTCCCCACCCTGAAAAGAAGCTCTTCCTTCAGCTCCCCGCTCCCTCCACCTTCCCCTGCAGCGGAGCATCACGAATCCCCGTTCAGCAAGACGGACAGCCTCGGGTTCGGAGCGGCGTCAGCAGAAGCCGGCCGGCGGCACGGRGTCTCACCTCGCCCACGCTCACCATGGGGTCCGCAGAGGTTATACCAGCGACAGGGCAAGGCTAATGTTTTTTGGCCAAGAATTAAAGTTAAAGGCTGTTGGGATCTCTGGGATGAAGGGGCCAGGAGCGTGGTTTCAGCCCCAGCCTTTGCGCCTGCTCCATCCCCGGCACATCAGGGATGAAGCACCGGAGCCAAGGAAAATGAAAGCGTGATGGGAAGCCCTGGGGGAAAGCTCAGCCCTCTGGATCCCGCATCACTTGCACAACTGATGGACATCACCCCCGCAACGACATTTTCTTCTCACYGTGGAGATACCCAGGAGCAAAATCGGGTGCAAAGGCACCCTGCAGCAGGAGGGAGAGGGGACGCCCGTCCTCAGGGCTGAGCCCCAAGCCCCCAGCACCCCAATGCCACAGGAGACCTCCTGGCAGGTATTTCAGTGTTCTCCCCTCCGTTGCTCAGCCTCATTCGGGCAGTATTGACGGCATGGCCCGTGGCTCGGGCTCGTCGCTTCGGATGGGAAGTCACATTCTTGCTCCTAATGCCGACCATGTGTGGATCTGAGCCTGCAAACATACAGCTCATTCTTTGTTTCCCAAACCGTACGCGGCCAAAACAGTGGACCGCAAACACTGACGACATATCGGAGGAGATCAAGTCTAAGAAATCATCATGAATTAAAGTGCTCAGCAAAGGGGAACGCCACTGTCTCTCTACCCCTATTAGATCATAACAAGGTGATGAGAGACAATGGATTTATACCCGTTCCCACACACACACACACACACAAATATATTTAAAAAAAAAAAAAAGAAAGAAAAAAAAGACATGCCACCAGTCAGCGGGGTTCCCTTGGAAAAGGCAAAGCCACTGACAGTCGATCAGGAGCCGGCGAGCTCTGAGCGCACAAGCCTTCCCCGGGAGGGGAGGATGAATGGAGGCAAACCAGATTTCGTGGCCACGTGGTGCTGCACGCCGGGCCCCTGGCACGTGGGCGAGCGCATGTGCATGGGGCCGGGGAGCTGGGGGGGGCAGAGGGAGGGTTTGCGCAGGGGTAGGGGCGTGAAGGGACCCGGGGTGCTGGGTGAGAGCAGGGTCCAGCTGAGCTGTGACTGTAGGGGAGCTCCTGGGTGTGCAGTGCTCATGGGCATGCAAACATCCATGGGGAGTGCAATGCTCATGGGTGCGCAAACATCTGCGGGGATTGCAATGCTCATGGGTGTCCAAAAGTCCACGGGGAGTGCAATGCTCATGGGTGTCCAAAAGTCCACGGGGAGTGCAATGCTCATGGGCGTGCAAACGTCCATGGGGAGTGCAATGCTCATGGGCGTGCAAATGTCCATGGGGAGAGCAATGCTCGTGGGCGTGCAAACATCTGCGGGGAGTGCAATGCTCATGGGCATGCGAACATCTGCGGGGGCATCCCTCCCCTCCCCAGCATGCCAGCTCTGCCTCGCTTCTCCCACCTGCAGGCACAGATAACGTATCCGGCTGTGGGCAGGCATGGTCCATGTGCTCGTGTCTCCTGTCCCAGCACCCGATCACCACAGACCCCCGGTGCAATGCACTGCTGTCGTGCTGGTGGGGAGCTTAGTTACCCATATGTAAAAAAAAAAAAAAAAAATCACCTTGGGTGGTAGAGGATGAGACAAAACACCTGCCTTTAGGGAAACACGGCAGCAAAGCTCGGTGACACCACTGCACATGCCCGGTGTTACCCGGTGCCCGCTCACCCAGCCTCCACTGCAGGCATTGCCCAGAGCACGGCRTGGCAGGAGGAGAAAAAAAATGACTCGAAATACTGTCAGGGTTACAGTTTTCTGTGGTTAGGAAGAAACACAGAAATCCATTAAAATGAAGTTTGCCGAGCGGGAATCCTGCAGTGGCCAGTTACGGGAAGGGTGGAAAAAGAAACCTCTGCTTGGGATGAGCTGGGGCCATCACCTCCGCCCCGGCAGGCGAGGAAAGCCGCCGGTGACTTGGGGGTGCAGAGGCACYGTGTCACGGCGTGGCCGGAGCACCGGGGTGGCTTCCCCACACCCCGGGATGCGCCAGCCCCGGCGCGCAGCGGCAGCCCGAGACCACAGCCCCCAACACAGCAATTGCGAAACTCTGACTAATCCGTGCTTGTGGCAAATGGGGGAAAGGCACGGATGCAGCGACCTTCCAGAGAAGAAATGACGGCTGCCCGCCGCACCAGGGCAGTCGGCATCGCCCACTTTCAGAAACCAAAGGCGACCAGCACCGGCTCCGCTACCGCAGGGTTTCCTCCTGCTCCTCCTCCAGCATCTGCTGGGGCAGGTCCAGGGTCAGGAGAAGTCAGTTTTTCCATCCAAGCTGCCACGTTTCGGGGATGGCATGGGTCCATTTCTTCCCCTACGGGGTGGACAATGTTCTCGGGGGGATTTCAGACCCCCCCAAGGCTGCCCGGCACGGGGCAGCAACCCCACTGCCTTCCCTGGGGGCAGAGCAGCTCCACAGGGACCCTCCGAGCTCCCACGCTCCCTGCTTTAGGCAGAACCCTGCCTGTTCGTTAGGCTAACGAGGCCATGAAGGGCCAGCAGGGACCTTCAGGCTCCCTACGCCCACATGGACCCCCCCGCTCCCTTTAGCAAAGCAGAGAAGGTGGTGCAGAGACAGGAGGAAATTTGCCATGATCAACTGGAGGCGAGGACCCGGAGAGCCCAGGAGAAGCAGCAAAGCAGGGACAAAACCCCAGGATCAGTCCCAGTTCCTTCAGAGCAACACTGAGCACTGCATCATGGCCAAACAGGGCTGAGAGCATGCCTACATTCATGCATTTGCAAAATAAATAGTAAAATTCCCTCCTTGGATGCCAGGACTGAGGCTTGGTGCCCTTTGCATCCTGTGCAAGGGCAAGAAGCCACCTGGGGAAGGCGATGGGGTGAGGGCAGCTGCCCACGAGGACACCAACGTGATGGAGAAAGAGGCGAAGAGAGTGACATAACACCGTTCCGTTTTCACTGGGGAACGTGGATGGACGGTGGTGGTTTACGAGCTGTTCCTGCGTGCTTTTAGATTTACGAAGGCCAAGGAAAAAACATCAAACATCGGCGACCTGAGCTAGGGAGAGGTGAACAAGCCCAGCATGGACATCCCAAGCAGAGGAGCCAGCTTGTGCCACCAGCAAGCCATCGTAGGGCTCACCCCGAGGCAAAATAACTCCTAACCCTCAGCTGAAAGATCTGAGAGCATCCGAGCCGCCGGCACCTCACTCCTCCCTCAGTGGCCCCACGACCATCGCACCCCGTGGCCGTCCCTGCAGATTTCCACTGAAGACACAGCGGCGGATGTTGAGAAACCAGCCCCTGTGGCTGAGGTCCCCCCATCCTGATAGCCATCGGTAATGAAGAACTGACTCGCGGATGTGACATTTGTGGTTTGATGACTTAGAGGCAGCCAGCTGCCACCGGGATGGTGGCTCTGGAGGTCCCAGGAGGGCATGGTCAGACCCAGGAGCCGAGCTGCAGGGTGCTTGGATGGAGCAGAAAAAGATGCAGTTATTTTTTCCTTGAAAAAAAAAAAAAAAAAAAAAGGGATAGAAGTGTTTAGCAGCCCCACGGAGGAGCGTGGCTGCGGCTCGGTCTGGTCCCACGTGCTGTGCTGGGAACTCGGGCTGGCACTGACGGCGGGGTTCGGCTGTTGGGAGCGGCAGGGGAGAGTCTCCCCTAGTTCAGCCCAGTTTATCTTACAACTTCTGGCTAGTCTCCAAGAGAAGCGAGGGGACGCAAAGGCAGCCCCAAGGCCAAGCTGGTCTTGGCCACCAAAAATGGGGTTTATATCCCCAAAACCGTTGACTGGAGGCAAATTTATTTCAGTCCCCGCCAGATTATTTGACTCGGTTGTGAATCCGGCGCGTGCGAGCGGGGATTGGTGCCGCTGTCCCACGTGGGGCTCCTTCGCCCGCCCCATTGGAAAGCCGAAAAATCCCTTTTCTATTAAAAAAAAAAAAAAAAAAGCTTTTCCAGACTAACTAGTGAATACCTTTGGGATTTTTCGTTTCATTCCTTAAATATTTGCGCAAACAAACACCCATTTTCATAGATGTGCCCAGAAAAGCAAACAAAAACTATGAATGCGGTTGAATCCCCCAAAGCCATGAGGAATTTAAATGAACATTCGTGAATGTTTTGCAGTACTCACCCAAATCTAGCTGGGCAGGAGAAGACACACTGAGCTCCTTAAAGAAAACAAGGATTTCTTGTCCTAATACTAAACAAATGTTTCACCATTTGGCCATATTCCATCCTTGGTGCAATGATTTAATTCTCCCCCATTTAATAAAAAATTATGTCTGAAACAAAGATGTTTATTGCTTTTATGAGTTCCTATTTGTATGGAAATTGCATACAAGACGTGATATTTCTGTTGCTCGCTCTCTTTTTATTTTTAAATGAGCAAGCCCAGTTAAGCCCCGACATTTCTTCATCTGGCTTGCGGAGGGAGAAGTATAGATTAAAAAGAACCATGCAAATGTTTTTTATAAACTTCTCTTCTTTCCTTGCCATGGGACTGCCTTTAATTAGCTGCATGAAGTACAAAGGACATGTTTATAATGCCACCATCTCCGAGCAGAGGGCATTAAGATGAATGTGGCTATTTTGCCTATTCGCCCTCTGCGCCGGCATGGTGTATGCGTGCTGGGGCTGGGGAAGCGGGTCCGGATTTACCCCCCCATCTCCATCCCCAGCTCTGGCTCTTTCTGCTGCCTCTCCAACACCCTCTGCTCAGAAGAAGACTCAAAGCCACGGAGGTGCGGTGATGCAGGTTGACACCACCGATCCACCTCAAAAGGACGCGTAACCTTTTGTGTTCTCAAAAATCGGCCAAAATCTGGTCTGGAGTGATGTGTTTCTGGCTGACCTGCTGCATTTTGCTCTTTGGGTAGGGGTTTATGATTACCCTCCCCTGATCTGCTTGGGTTCAGTGYGACGTGCCGAGCCATCGCTTAGGACCTGGCTCCTCGCAGCCATGATCAGCTCAAGCTTTTGCTCCTGAACCGCATCAGGAAGGGAAAAAGCAGAGGTTTGCAGAGCTCTGCCYGATGCATTAGCAAGCCCCCAGCTTCTTCTCAAAAAGGTCTTGGTGCATGCCTGGGAGCCGTGGTCCCAGCAGCTCCAGCCCACCCGCTTCACCCCGAGCAGCCCAGCTACAGAGGAGTTACGACAAGAGGACAGCAGCTGTGAAATGAAGGTGGGTTCAATTCCRGGGACATGAGGTCCTGCTGGGAGCTGGGACTGAGCGGAAGAGAAATTTGGGGAGAAGTGACCCCCTCTCGCAGGCAGTTTGCCCGTCCCGAGGCAGCCGGGAGGGACGAGAGCGTCGTGTCCCGGGGTGGGCAGAGAGGCCGGGAAGAGCAGGTTGAACAAATTCATCACCCAACAGTTATATATTTAGTAAAGCACTATATACAGTTGCTGTGTGTTTTCATATTTAGAGTATTATATATAAGTAAATACATAAAATTGTAAGCTTGAATGCAGCCCTAATCTCCCCCAGCTCTTCTCTCCTTGCAAACCGGTTTCTCTTTAGAAGCAATTTACGTTTCTGCAGATTTTTGCTCCCCCCGCACGGCACCTTGGGCTGCACCCGCACGGCACCYGGCTAACGACGTGGACTGCAGCAAACACATCAAATCAACCCCAGCATCGCTCAGCCCCGACTCTTCCCAGCGCTGCAATCGCGCGGGAAAAGGRAAAAAAAAAAAAAAAAAAAAGGGAGCAAACCACCCACCAAACCTGGACACACACAGCAGCGGCCCRGAGCATCACAGAGCCAGCAGAAAACCCCGGCAGGCAGCGGCGAGGAGCGAGGTGCGAGCAAAGCCGCGTCAGAGCCCGCTGCCGGTTTGCTTCTTTGCAAAAAGATAAATAAAATAAATGCAAAACCCGACGACGTTTCCTGCTGCCGAGGAACGAAAGAGCCCGGTCTGTACTCACCGCGCAGGAAAGCGGAGGAGTAGGTGGCGAAGGAGTCGAAGATGCTGTTGGAAGCCATCTCCCTCGTCCCGTATCCCGGCTCCCCTGGAGGAGCCGCTGGCCGGCGGGAGGAGGAAGAGGAGGGATGGGAGAGGCAGCAGTGAGGAAGAGGAAAACCCCGCCGGCGGTGCAGGTAGCCTCCAGCTGGCTGGTGGTTCTGTGGTCGGGCACGGCAGAGCCGCCGGCTCGGCATCCGCTGGGTGGGAGAGCGGCGTCACCTGATCCGTGGCGTCAACGGGCCGGCGATATCGCTGCGGCTTTGGGGTGCTGGGGTTGGTGTTTTTCCCCACCCCCCCCCTCTATTTTTTTTTTTTACTAATTATTTTATGGTTTGTAGTTGGTGGTTCACAGGAGGCTCGCTCGGACTCACGGCTGAGTGACAGACGGGAGCGGAGGAGACATTTCTCTTTAATTAATTATATTGTTGCCTTAGAAGAAACGAAGAAGAGAGCCCGTAGATTCCTAATTGGGTGATTGAAGTAATAASCCATTTACATGCCGTGGTTTTCTCCTTTTAACTGCCTTTTCTCCCACATTCACCACTTGTCTGTATCCTAATTTTGAGCTGTACACGGCTTTCCGACTCCCAGCTGGGTATGGGGACTGCGTGCCAAGACTGTTTCCATATGTGTAGATGGGTGGTTCTTCTTCACAGGGATTTTATGTGAATTAGTATTAAGCAAAAATATGAAGCACATGCAGCAGAATAAACAGCGCTGGCTGTGGAGGGGGGACRGGAGAAGGTGGAGAGGGCTGGCGAGGAGGAGGAAGAGGAAGAAGGCAGTGGGTACRGCTGCCCTCCTGCTTTGCCCAAATAACGGCAGATAATTTTTGTATATTTTTTTAAGTAATAAAGCCGATCCAGTAATACAGCCACAGCAAATTTCCAGGAGCACCTAAAGATGCCGTTTCTGCTGGACCACAGAAACACCAGCACCCAATGGGTGCTCACGCCTGGAACAGGAGCCGCCGTCGGACACTGCCTCGCCTGGGGCTGAGGGGTTTTCTCATAGAAAATTGCCATTATCACCCTCAGAGACAGATTTTCCCTAAATAGGAAGAAATGTCAAATTGAAACATGAGATGATATTTGTCCTTTTCTTTTTTCTCTCCTTGTAAGAAAAAGCAAAGGGAGCTCTCTGATGGAGTAAAACAAACGCAAACTAAGCCTGAGTGACCAAAACCCGCAGGCAAATAGGACCCAAGGCAGAAGACACCGGCCATCAGGGCACACAAGTACGATTTCAAGGTATTTGGAGAGTTTGCTGTTCATCGCGCCTTACTGCTCACCGCTGTCATTCTCCATTGAGTTTTTCATCCGATGGGTGTTGGCAGTCGGACGTATCGAGATGTTATCAGCTGAGACATTGCAGATTCCTGCAGCGCTACTAGAGGCTGGGGGGGGAAGAGCTGCTCGCATTTACTGAGGCTGAAAACTGCTTGTTTGCTGCTTTTAAACACAGAGGGGGGGGAAAAAGTGGTTTCAGAGTGGTGAAGGGGGCAGAGGTTGTGCAAATGCTGGCACAAAAGGAAAGGGAAAAGCAACCCAGCCTGGCAAACGCCCGCTGCTGCACAGAGCGGGGTCTGTGGCACTGAACAGCATCGCCTTGTCTCGTTTGCCAGATACCCACCGCAACCACAGCTCCGACCCCGGGATGTGAGGCTGAYGACAGGCAGCAAAGTCGTTTCTACCAGAGCGGTGGCATCGCTCCCCTCCAGCTCCCCGGCAGCAGGGGGATGTGGTTCCCTGGCCCCCGCCGTGGTCCAGAGGGCAATGGGGCGGCTCAGCCCAGCAGCATCCTGCTTGCCACCCCTGCCTGCTTCAGCCTTACAAGCCTCTTGGGCAATATTCAGGTTTTTTTTTCAGGCTATTTTTGGATTTCATGGCTCCTTCCCTGTGGAAAAGGGGTGGGAGTCTCAGCCCTCACCTGGCTTAGGTCCCACTGGGGTTGATGGGGAGAAAAATCAGGAGGAAGAGGAGGAGGAAGAGGAGGAGAAGGTGCTTTTAAGGTATCTTCCCACTCCCCATATCGTCAGGTGCCAGATGGGAGCTCTGATTCAGCTGTGCTGACTTACACYCTGACCAAACATCCTTCAGCAGCACTAATTGGGGAAGGCTCTGGATGGGGCTTTTCTTCTCCATCACCCTCCCACCACCCCCTTTTCCCTAAATCATGGCTGTACCACCCCACAGACATGGTCCTGAGCCCCTTTGGCACAGCCAGGTCCTGGTCATCATCCTCATGTGATCCACAAAATCAACCTTTATCATAAAATTTCTCTTCCTGCCCCTTCAAATCATGGGGTTTGGTTTTTTTTTTCCTCATGTGGGCCTTTAAATCGAAATGCTCCCAATTGCTCCTGCAGTCAGATGTAAGGGGCATTATGGGGCTACAACCTGCTGGGTATTCCATACGTTATCTAGGCACGGTACCTATATGGTGCCCCTCAGGGGAGATTAACGACCGGCCCAGGCAACGCACTTAATTACACACATTTATTTGCATCTAGGTGAGAGTCACGGACATCCCCAACTATTTAGTGTTCGCCAGTACTTGTGGAGATCCAAAATTCCTCCCCGAAGCCCCACGAGGCTCCAGAACGATTTGAGGACCAAACCCAGGTTAAATTCTTGCCCTTTTACATCCGTTTGCAAAATGGGTCCTTTTTTGTTAGCTGTGTTACCACGGGAGCTGCGAAATGGAGCCAGGATGAGGTGAAACGCCTACCCTATAGAAAATACAAGGGAATATAAACTGATCGAAGGAGCCTTTGGTTTTAATCTGGCTTCTGGGATTAAAGACATGGTTCTATTTGTACACGCAAACCACGGCTCGGGAATGGGCGCATTTTAAAAACAACTGATTAAAAGCTCTTGTGCAATTAATCCACCGCTGGGATGGTCCCCCCTGTTCAGAGCCTGGTGCACAGCTCTCCCCCGCAGCCGTGGTGTGGGGTCGGCTTTCGGGTGGGTTTGTTCCCTGTGTGTCCGGGTAGAGCTCCGTGCCGGCTAGAGGCAAGTGGGCACGTTGCAGAGGATGAATATTTCCTGCTAATAATAATATTGAGAGAAAAAAAAATATCAGAGACCCCAGCCCCAAACCTTCCCCCTCGCTCTCACCACCCCGAAGCTCTGGATTCGCTTTGTGGGCATTGCTGCGAGCGAAGGGCAAACCCAAAAAGCCACCGAGCCTTAATGCTCCCCTGCAAACACAGCCCCAGCCTCGAGCCAGCCCGGCTGCAGCTGCACGCTCCCAACCAAAGCGCAGGTACAGCAACCAGCACTTGTGCCCTCGCTGCCTGCACCCTCGCTGCCTGCCAGCCGCAGAACCACCCAGGCATTTCTGGTTTAGCAAACCCACCGGTTTTACCCCCAGCAAAGAGCTGCTTCGAAGAAAGATGTGACGGTCCCTGCAGCAAGCGGGTCGCTGTACGTCGCTGTACGTGCAGCCGGCGCCGTGCGCTGGCGTGGCAGAGGGGCTTCGCAGCTCAGCCGCTTCCGCCACGGCTCAGCCGAAACCACGGCTGGGCGCAGCATCCCGCCTCGTCCCGTGCCACCAGCTCTCACCTCCGGGAACGGGGCGGCCAAACTCAGCTCCCAAAGGTTCAGGGAGCGGGTCTGGCAGCGCCGTATGCCCACAGACACACGCACACACCTCCCCGTGCAGCCCAAGCGCTGGCACCCAGACACTGGGGAAAGGCAAGAATTAAGGGCTTTAGCACCCACAGGTCTGCTCCATAGTGAAAACCGCTGCAATGCTTGGTGCGTCCCGGACAGCATCACTAGCACAAGGCAGGGAGGCGGGATGGGGCTTCACTTTGTATGTGGGAAACTGAGGCACAGGGCGATGGGGACTAAAACGTTCATTCGTTTGGGGAGATGACTGAAAGCACATCAGTCATGCCCTTAACAGCGCACAGCCCGGCACGTCTGCGATGCGCTGTATCATTTCAGCACGCAGTATTTTAGCCAACCCAGTCGCCAGCATCTTACCCAGCCGTCCCAAAACAGAGGGGCTGCTCGTGACCCTCTCCAACGCCCCGGGCTGATGGCGGTGCCCAGCCGAGCCTGGCCGGGGCAAGACTCGCACRACGACGGCACGTCCCTGCTCCACCGCCAACCCCAGCACCCAGCCCCRCGCTGGCTCTCCCTGAAGCCATGGGAAAGGAGGCCTGTGATCGGCTCCATAAAAACTGTCACGACCTGGGAATAACTCACGGTTGTGTCTGAGCTTCACCCCGGCCCTTCCTCGCCGGCGCCAGGGCGCTCTGGGAATGCCCGTGGCCGGTGCACAGCATCCAGCCGCGCGGAGCCATGCGGGCACGTGTGTGCGGTGAGCGGCACAATGCCGGCATTGTAACCCTGATGCCGGCGGAGCCATGCCTCCTGACGCCRGAGCAGGGACCAGCCACAGGATCTCTTCCATCACGGCTGCCTTGTTTTCCCTGTGCATCCCAAGGGGTGCAAGGGAAAGCACCCGAGCCTGGGAGCCGTGGGTGCCGCTGCAGTGATCCAGGACCCTGGTGCCGAGCTGCTGGTGGTGCCGGAGCCGAGGAGCGGTCGAAGCCAGTGCGGCGGAGCCGATGGTCTGGCGGAGCTGCCGTCCAGCGCCTGCAGGAGCGGCCGGGGAGGTACAGGCGGACGGAGTCTGCAGCGGGTCCGGGGGGATTGTCCACAGAGGTGACCACAGCCCTGGGATGAGGGGGAAAAAAAAGAGAGAAATGAAAAAAGCAAATTTAGGAGGGGACCAAGCGTCTGAGGCAACTCGGTGGTGCCTTTGGGCACAGACCCGGCGCCTGCCCGGACATCTCCAGAGCCCAGAGGGGCTTTGGGGACAGAGGTGTTGGCAGGGCAAGGGGGCCGGGCCGGGCTGGCCGTGCTCCTTCCCACTCCCGCGGGACCCCGAGACTGCCAGGGAGGGGGTGCAATGCCAGCAGACCCACGGGACGATGAGCAGCTCCTTGGAGCAGTTCACAACACCCACCCATGCACCRGCCGAGCCATTTGCAACCCTCTGCCACCTCACCGCAGGCACCCAGTGGGTCCCGGGGTGTTTGATGGGGCGAGGGACATCCAGCCCCCCGGAGATAACAGCCAAGCAGAGATGTTTCAGCTGAGAGCACGGGCAAACCCGAAGGGAGAACCCCGCACGGGCCGGGGTTGCGCCATCGCCGGGTCACGCCGCAGTCACAGGCCGGCAGAGCGCGGTCACGCCAGCGCCCTGCGCCTGACCCTGGGGATCACAGGCAGGCGCCGGGGAGGGCTGGTGGCATCCTGGGGGGGTGACAGCCCCGTCCCGCCATACGCCCCGTCCCGGCAAGCGCCGGCCCCTGTCCGTCACCGGGATTAAGGGGATTTGTTGCATTTCCAAGCAGGATGAGCAAAAAAGTAGCGGGGCCAGCAGGTCCCCACGGGTGCAGCCACGGGGCCGAAGCCACTTCACATCCAGCCCCGCAAAGGGAGAGAAAGTCTAAAAATCCCCCAAAACCTCAATTCATCCACCGAGCACAAGGAAATTCGCTTTCCTTTTTGGGTTTAGATAGATCTGCCCATTCTGAAATACCCGGGGGATCACGCAGCCATCGYCCACCCATTTTAACTGCCGCTCTTGCAAACAGCAAGGCAAAAACAACCAACGATTTATGGCAAAGAACGTGAATTTTTGTGTCTGGTCTGTGGTCTCGGAGCGTACGTTCTCCAAGAAGAGTTTCTTGCAGAAGCCAAGGAAGCCGAGACAGTCGCTGGTGGGTTCTCACTTGACACGTCTCCCATCAGGGATGACCACACCAGAAGTCAACCCAAGTTTACCAGCACGGAGGCRACCGGGAGCAGCCTGAGGTCCATTCCCCACCGTGCTCAGTGTTATGGTCCCACCACGACTTGCACCAAGAGCAGGGGGGTCCTGCAGCAGAGGCCGTGGAGGGAGGCTCCAGGCATTTCTTTTTAAGAGTGTATTTTGCAAGATTGGGCATTAATAAGGAAAAACCATCATCTGGAGAGCTTGGGGGAAACTGCCGTCACCCTCCAGCTTCCTTGTTTCCCTCCCTAGGAGAAAGGGTTGGATTTACTTTATTAAACAGGAGCAATAATTCACATTTCAAGGGGCACCTGCGAAGCAGGAGCGACTGGGCTGTGAGCAGGTAGGGAGGCTGGGGCTCAGCCAGGGCACGTTTTGGGGCAGCGATGAAGATGGGGGCTCCCAGGAGGGTCAGGATCCCGGCTTTGCCCCCCGTGGAGGACCCGCTGCCCTTGGTAGGACACGCCGGGTCTGCGTTTCGTGGCCGGCCACTGCTTCTTTCTCTGCTGCGTGGGCTGCAGCTCGTTATCGGGGAGCTTTTGGAGTGGTTAGAAAAATGAGTATTATCGCCACAGCCTGTGGGCAGAGGTGGATTTGGAGACATTTTCCACCTTGAAGAAATGCAAAAAAAGATAACAGAATTCAGCATCGTAGTTTCAGTATAGTCACCAAATTGATTAAAAAAAAAAAAAAAAAAAAAAAAAAAAAAAAGAAAAGAAAAAGCAAACCAAGACATGGAGACGTCACCACCCAAGGGGGAGCTCAGCAGAGCCGTTGGGCTGACACGGCCTCGGTGGGTACCAAGCATCCATCCACGGGTGATGGAAACCCTCCCGCACGCCTGCCTGGGGAGAGGAGGATTTGTGTAAAATACCAAAATAATTAGTCTGGACTTCAGAAGAAAGGTGGAAATTGCAACCCCTGAACACTCAGCAAATCAAGGACACAGTGGAGGGGGGGTCCCTAAACATACATACATATATATATATTTTTTTTTTTTATATGTATATATATATATATATATTTGTCCCAGTGCCCCCCACGCTCCTGCTTTAAGGATCTGATCTATCATCGGGCTCGTCGTTCTTTCCAATTTTAAAATCCACGACCAAATCAAAAGGCAAAGATGTGCTGGGAAATTTTTTGATGTATGGTCACAAAATAGTAGAAAAGACTGGTATATTAATATAGTCATGGAATTGTGGAAGAGAGRCCTTGAGGAGTCACCCAGCCCCTTCTTATAGGGCATATATATACACTAACAAGCATGCTTTTTTTTTAATATATATATATATATATTTGAATTTCCACAAAATTTGTAAGTGATCCAATTGGAATTATTACTTGGCATTTATAGAGCATTTCACAATGAAGGTGTCTCCATAAATAAGATTCACATCTTTTTTCATTAAAAACTTTTAGCTGAAAATGACCTATTTAAAAAAAAAAAAAAAGCACGGGTTGTCATTTGGCTGAGATTTGGTTTTTTCCACAAAAACCTCATTTCCCCCCCCCCTCCCCATTTCTTTCGCTTTTAAATAGAAAGTTTCACCTTTGTTTTTTAAACTGAAAACTGAAGTTATTTTTGTTGGCCTGTTTAAGAAAGCCAATTAGCTATTGCTCAAATCATTAAAAAAAATAAAGCCCCTCCACGAAGGAGAAGCCCCCCCGCCGGCTGCGGACGTCGTCCCTCAGCCCGGGGGCCGCTGCCTTCTCCATTTGCAACCTCAGTCGGAGACAGAGGCGTTGCAGAGCCCGCGGCTCTCCAAGCCGGGGTGGGGAGCTGGGGGGGGGCACAGACACAAATCTGGCTATTTGAGTAAACCCAACAAATAACCCTTCCCACGAGCAAGGCGTTGTGGAGGGGAGGACAGAGAGCTCTCTCCTTGCAACYGCTCAGGGAAATCTCTCCTTTCTACAGGCGCCTGCATGAGCTCCCCAGTTTTCAGACAAAAAAAAAAATTACTCCTGAGCCATTTTTTATGATGGGAACAACCTGGGAGCCCAAACATCCCGGTGCAGGAAAGAGGCACAGCCAGGAGAAGATGTTGTCCGTTGGAAGATGCCTCCCTGGGTGGAAAGGTGCAGAAGGCATCGGAAAAGCCGGACTCCTGCTCCTCACTTCAACAAGCATCACATGCGGGCTGGTTTTCTACCCCAAAATCCAGGCACGCCACAAGTACTGGTACACCACCGCGGGGASAATATCCACCTGAAAGGGGGCTTGTAGCCCTCCGAGATACCCAACATGATGGATTTGGCATCACCTTAGTTTAACTTGTCTCAGGGTTTCTCTTCTAAGGCCAGTAAAACCAGTACAGGGTGCAGGCGTGCTGGGAGAGCTGCCTGGGCTAAGCCACGATGATCATTTTGGATCTTACTTGCACATCACACTTTTGGCTCCCCAAAGGTGCTGTTAGCCAGATATCGCCGTTATTTTGCCTTCCAAAATAATGCTCAACCCAGCGACGTCAAGGGAGAAAGGCAGAGCCGTGGCTGGTGCAAAGAGCCGTGGGCGAGGCAAGTCCTTGCAGCTGCCCTGCACCGGTGGAGTGAGATGGTCTCTGCTTTAAGGTTAAAAACCTGGGGGTTTTGGAGGTTTTCCCCCCATCTGGCTTCAAAAGTACCAGCGATGCAGCAAACGGGGGTGAAGTTTTATTAGGGTGGAGGGTTGGGATTCAAGAAACTGGGGTCTGACACCCAGTCCAGCCGTGACCTCGGGCATCTGCTCTCAGAAACAAGATCCTCTTCAAATCCACCCTGCAGAAAGCATCCGTGAAAGCAACGTTGGATGGGGACTGGGATGGGGTCAAAGCCCTGAGTCCCGGGAGGGTTTGACCATGACCAGCTCTGAAATCCCAACACGAGCCTCCAACACAGCAACTGGCTCTGCCGGGTGTAGGAAAGGACCCTGCTCCCTCCTGGGTAGGGGTAAAAGCTACTGTAATGTCAATAATACACATAATTTATTACCAGCTGGTCACCGATTCTCTGCTGCCATCCATATTGCAAGTACTATGTTTTATTTCAGAGACAAAAATCTTTATTAGGATTACTACCGAGTTACTTGCTTTCCTCCAGAGAGAAGAGATTCAAACCAGAAGAGCTAATGGCTTAAAGACCAGGGATGAATTTAAAAGGATTTCAACCCGTGGTGTTCTGTTCCCATTCATGCAACACCCCTTTTGCTAAACAAAATAACATTGCCTCTGTTTCTTACTTTTTTTCCTTTTCTTGTCCTTTTTTTTCCCCCTCATAGGCAGCTGTTTCTCTTGATCACATCTGTAGCAAATCTGCACTTAATCCCCCACTGACAGTGCAGAAGAGGGTGGAAAAATGGAAGGGCTGATCCCAGCGCCCGGGATGTGGCAGGGAGGGAGGGAAGGGCTGTAATGGGAGCAGGAGGCTCCGGCTGGAGCGAGTTCCCRGGGGCGATCCCCTCTCCGGACCCCGTCTTCCCGCATCCTGTCCCCCCGTGGCTCTGTATCTGCAGAACCGCGGGATCCAGCTCCACCTGCCTCGGGGAGCCCTGGGGCCCCGGTTGCAAGCAGAGAGCGCTGCGCAACTCGAGGTTTTGACTCAATGCTTTAATTTTATTTTCCTTTATTCCATCTTTGGTGGTCTGAGCCCTCAGGCACTTCACTGCCAAGCAGGGCCATGCCAAAAGCAGGTCGGGAAAAGGTTCCCCTGCATCGCTTCGCCCCAAGCAAGGTGGGAGCTGGTGTTTTGGAGAGGATGGAGAGCTACTGGCGCTTGGGAAAAGCATCCCGGGGGTGACCCACGCTGCACCCCAGCCTGCAGCCCTCCCGGGYGGGGAAGCACAGGGCAGCCCCACATCCCACCGCTTCGAGGTTATTGCTGTGTCACCTCGGGCAGGGAAYGTGGTGCTTCGGGTCGGTGACCTGGCAGAGGTCGGGGGCGAGCAGGCAGCGGTGGGCAGGGGTTCCTGGGTGCCATTTGGTGGGCAGCTTCTGCAGATACTCATTTGCTTGGCACCGGGAAACAACGGTGAAACCTGCCTTTCCCTTACCCTGCTGCAAAGCGGCACCAATCCTGCTGAAGGCGATGGAGCCTCACCGACACAGGCAAGAGGTGACTCAAACCCAAGGAGCATCGTTCAACCGCAGAAAAAATAATTGAGGACCAAGCCTGGCTGCTCGGGGGATGCCAAAGCTGTGCCCAGCCGGGGTGAGGAGCTGTAGTGGGTGCAGCCCCCGGTGGGTGCTGGGGCAGGGGGATTTTGGCCAGATCCCCAGGGATCTGCCCGGAGCAGGGAGCATCCCTGCCAGGGAGCAGCCAGGATGCGGCCATGCCTGGAGCAGAGACCTGTTTGCAGCAGGACGGGGGCACTTTGCCACTGTCTGCCAAATTCTGCAAAATTTCACCCTCTGTAAGTATACATAAAGTAATTTGTGCCCTAAATTGTGATGATGATGATGATGATGATGATGATGATTATTGTTAGCATCTCACCATAGCCAGCACGGGGAAGGTGTAGCCCTTAAGCTGCAGCATCCCAAAATGTGAGCGCAGGAGATAACGCCCTGAGACCCCCCAGCCCTTCCCTGCGCTGGCCCGGCCCTGCAAGACGTGGGGTTTCGCATCCACACCACGGCACGGGGGGGCAAAGGGCCCTGCGAGGGGCCGGGGTACCTGGAGAGGGCTGAGGGTCCCCATGAAGGTCTGGGGGTCCCCGCAAAGTGCTGGGGCTCCCCAGCACCCACTGGGGCACGGCGCTGGGGGGCACGTCCAAATTTTACCTTTTACGCCCAAAGTGAAGAACAAGCGATGGGGCGGGGGGGAGGCTCGTGTGTAGCAGGGGGCACGTCCACCCCCACCTCCCATCTCTTGATTTCCCCATCGCCAGCTGCTTTCACAGAAACCCTCCAGCCCCCGGGTGCCCCCTCCGCCTCCCCCAGCACCACGGGCTTCTCAGAAGGGCCCATCACCCCCCCCCTCTCTGCACTCGCCGCTCTCGCTTACTGGAAAGAGGTGCGGAGAGGGCCCCTGGCACGCTCTTTCCTTTCTCACCGCTTTTTTTTCTTGCTTGCTTTTTTTTTTTTTTTTTTTTTTCCCCTTCAAACTTTTTTTCAAGCAAGAGCTCAGTGGCGTCATGAGTGAGCCCCGGGCGGAAGCAGCACGGCGGGGCGCTTGTCACGAAGGCGGTGGCAGGTGACGGGGACGCAGGCAGAGCTGCAGGCAGGATTTGACAGGAGATGGCTGCAAAGCACCRGGGCTCAGCTGCCAGCCTGGGCAGGAAACCTCCGGGCAGCAGCACGGCATGGTCCCTGGGGGGGTTCAGGGCATCCCTGAGGGTTTTGGGGTGAAGTGGTGGTGGGTTCATGCTAGGAAAAATCCCCCCATGGGGTGTTTTGGGGGTAATGGGGGGAAAGGGGAAGGCGTGCGGGAGAGGAAGAGGATGGGGGAAGCGATGCTCGAGCACCGGTGTGGTCCAGCCACGGCTAGCGGCAGCTATTTAAAGAGCAGACCGTGGGAAACTTCTTCAGACGTGCGGTTTCTCTAAACGGAGGGACTTGTGTCTTCGCTGCCGCCGGGTGAGTCACAGTCAGAGCAAGAGAGAAGGCGGGGGGGGGGGGGAGGCGAAGAAACCCCCCAAAAAAAGACCAACCCCAGCCCCCAGCAGTGGTAATTAGTGTCGCTGCCTCGGAGGACCCGCAGCACAATTATCTCCCGTGCAGCAGATCAAGGTCAGATCTTTTAAGAGGAGGAAGCTCCAAAGAGGGGTTTTTTTTGCCTCTTCAAACAGGAAAACTGTCCCCTGCCTCAAAAAAACAAAGAAAGAAACCCCAAACCTCTTATCTGAAATTGTATCGCATGGCGGGGGGGCAGGAGAGATGCTAAGGGCTCCTCTGACCTGGAGGGGACCCTTGAGGGGACCCTGGGTGGCTCCGGGACCTCGGGCAGCTGCAGAGGTTGAGCATCCCCAGCCCTGTCCCCAAGGAGGGACCCCGGAGGTCCCAGCCACCAGCACGGGGCTGGGTCACCTCCCCGAGCCAGGAGAGCCCCAGGTGCCCCCGGAGAAGCCCAGCTCTGCCCCTGACCCGGCGGGGAGCCGAGCAAGGTCAGGGTGGGGAAGGGATGCGCATCCAGGATTCCTAAAGGCCTTTTGCTCTTTCCTTTAGAAGTCGTACACTTCCCTGCGGAGGGTTTCAGCTGCTGTCTTAGCAATAAGGGAAACTGAGGCACAACCCAAGGTGCGTTCCCAGTTCCTTGTGGGTTAGCGGCATCTTTATAAACCTGGGGTGGGTTTAAGCTGGAGCGACTCGGGGTGTTGAAGTGGCATTTTTCTGGGTGAAAAATACCCTTTCTGGCTCTCTCAATGCCATCGTGTGTGCAATGTGAGATCCTTCCAGCTCCGGAGCTCGGGAGCGGGATCAAGCAGGTGGCTTTGACCAGCGAGGAGCCACAGCGGGAGCCGGGAGGTGGCTTTCCCTGGTGACAGTGTCAGGGACATGGGGTCACGGGGACGTCAGTGAGCGCTGCTGACGCACGCAGGGGGCACAGGCAGTGCCGGGGGGGCTCGCACCTCCCCGCAGGCATCGTCGGGTCTCCTCCTGAAACGAAACYGCTCTGAGATTGAAGTTTTGAATTCTTGTAATTTGCTCTGAATCATTTTGGAGTGGCCTCTGCAAGTGACTCAACCTGGGGGTAAAAACTGAAAATAAATYGCAAAGCCACATTTCATTCACATTTGGGAGGAACCAGAAGGGGAAGGTCAGGGCACGTGCGGCATCGTGCTGCCGACGGCGGTGACGGGTGACGGGCAATGGGTGACTCCAGCACCGAGCCGGGGCGGCAAACAGGTGCTGGCTTTTCCCCAGGTGCTTTGGGTGCAAGAATCCACCCAAAATCCAGTTTTTCCCGGTTCCTGAGCAATTTTGAGAACTGCAGGAGAAAATATCGAGGGTCCAAACCCAACAAAGCAGATCAGAAAGGGGGGAAAAAATAGACAGCAAGGTTTGCACTTGGCTTRGGAAATGCTTCATTTCAGGCACCAATTTTTCTAAGGTTTTAATTTAGAAAGTAACAACTTCTAGTGTTGAAGCTACTTCCCCCAGGCCATCCCGCCAGGCTAAAGGGAAATCCAAACCCCTCGCTGCAAGCCCTTGGGGCTTGACCCGCTCATTCCCCTCGGTGCGGGCAGCCGAGCCACGCTGGGGTGCCATGGGGGGACGTTGGGGAGAGCGGCAGAGCGAGGTGCGAGGAGTGGGTGCCGCGCGGGGATGGGGACAGCGACTCTGGCTCTGCGCCGCTCGGAAGGATTTGAAACCCTGCGGCCACAGACGCTGCTGAACTTTGCAGGAACCCTGCGGTGACCCAAAGACACGGGCCAAGAGTCACCTTATCTGTGACCCAGATAACTGATGTGAAACCAGCCCGGTGCAGGGGCTGGCCGGGACCCGGCTCACCCCGAGCAGCGATCCAGCCCCCCGCAGCTGCAGACATGGTCCCCGCAATAGAAAAGGGCTGCGGGAAGCCCCAGCCCTCACTCGGGGCGTCCCTTTGGGGTGACACCAGTGCTGGAGAACCAGACCAGTGCGGAGATGGCTTTGCACCATTTCTGCCCCAAAACCGCTGGGGGTTTTGCTCCGGGGACCGTGGAGAGAGGGTGGAGGGGGTGAAGGGGATGGGGGAGCACCCCCAGGATGGGACCAGCYTGCATGCAGGACCCCAGGGCCGAGCATCCCCCTCCCCGGGGCACCCCCCCGCTCTATCACCCGCTGTCCCCGCGGCTGGGAGGAAGCGGAGGAGGGCGTTTTTTTCCCCCCTCCTCCAGCAGACAGAGCCGCTGCATGAAATCATGAAATTGCCTTTTTTCTCAGCGATGCAGCAGACACAACACACAGCAGCTTCCGGCGCCGGGGGGGCCGTGGCACAGTGGCTCACGCACCCCCGGCCGCCCGCCGCGCTCCCCAAGCAGAAGTCTGAACCATGCTGGGGAAGTCACCGGTGGCCAATGGCCCCGGGGTGGTTTGCAGCCCCCAGCGTGCTGGGGCGGCCGCGTGGGAGAGGATGGTGCTGGTGGTGGGGGGGGGGGGGGAGGGCTGGCGGGAGGGAAGGAGACGTGGCTTCCAGTGACCGCCCCCCCCCACCTGCAGCTCGCTGGGGCTTGAAGAAAAGCCAGCGTTGCAAACCCCGGTGGGGATTTTTCTTTCTAGCGAGGATTTGTGCTGAATTACCGTCTCTCAGCACTTTGCTTCTCTCTTCCCTAGGGCATGGTGGGGGCCAGTGGTTGCAGGGAGGGGGATGGCAGCCCACTGCTTTGCCCTTGCTGGCCTGGTGGATGCGGTGCCAGACCCCTGTGGCACTTGGGGTGGCCCTTGCCGACCATCGCAGAGCCCCAAGACCACAGGTCCAGGGTGTTGGACTGGCCTAGGTGCAGAGAGGGAGGAACAAACCCCAAATCAGCACTGGCTTTGCAGGAAAAAGCAAAAGGAAAAAACATCACCAAAAAACCCCCACCCAAAACCAACAAAACAACAACAAMAAAACCCCAAACCAAAGCAAAATAACAGTTTTTGATGGTTTCCAACACCAAGAGGCACACCAAGCCTGGGCTCTTCGCTCCTCCCGTGCTCCCCAGGAGCATCCCGGTGCTGCATCCCCATCCCTGGAGCTCCCGGGGGACGGGGATGGGGTGTTCAGGCTGGGTGCCAGGGCTGCCTCTGCTGCCAGCCCCCCCAGCCTCGCTGGGGTCAGCCGTGCCATGACAGCGAGGACAAAACCGCAGCTCTCTTAGCCCGAAGCACAGCAGATCCCTGGCACAAAGCACCAGGCTACCTCCCTGGCCGTCCCCGGTCTCTGTCTCCTCTCTCGGGATGGATCCCTGGTCAGGGCCATGCGGATCACGGGACGARGAGGTTTTTTCCCCTCGGCACAAGCAGCCAGCCCGACCCGACCCCGAGCGATGGCTGCGGCTGCAGCAGCGCACAAACACCATAGGAATAATTCACCAAGAATCTCATAAACACTTGCGACCACGACCATTGCATTTCCTTGATTATCAGCCCGAAACTTTTCATTAGAAATTACTTATTAAACAGGGATCTAACCTTTCTCCTGGCTGGCAGTGGATAACGAGTGTTTTATTAAGTCGTCGGGAGCGAGCAGCAGCTAATGCAAGCTGCATCCGCTGGGCTCTGTACTTCATTAGCCATGGATTATTATGCCATTTATAATTAAACGGTCAATGCTTTAAAATACAGCGCGGCAAACAGTGGCGATCAGGCGGACGGGATCAGGGAAGGCTCCTGTAAACGGTGTGTGCCGTGCAGCCAAAAAACACCTTCCCATGGTTTTGGCTACTGGGCGATTTAACCAATTCTCCAGTTTTTCCAGCTCTTCCTCAGCAGCCAGGGGGTCTCCAGGCAGGGAAGATGCAACACCCACGGGCTTCTCCAAAGACCACGGTCATGAATTCAGTGGCAAAATCCCCACCGGGCACTGCAGCAGCGAGCGGCGAGACGACACAGAGCAAAACGCCAGCCTTCCTCGCCTGCCATGCCCGGGGTCTTCACAGACAAACCCCATGGAGCAGCCGCTCTCCAGCAGCACCGTTTCCATAACGCGGTCGTTTTACAGCAGCACTACAGTCCGGAGCAGCTTGATGGTTTTGCTTGATTTTAACCCAAAAGAAATATCTCATTTCTGATCGAATTGGAAGCTTTTTTCCCAGGGAAAGACCAGCCTTCTCTGCCCCACCACAAAAAGACAAACTTTGTGGATGAGCCGATAGCTTATCCCACTCCAGCTATTGCCAAGCCCCCTACGCTGTTATTTTGACCTAGAAGTAACTTGGTGCTTGTGCCCGTCCCAGGGACGCTGCCAAGAGGGAAGACAGCCCTACGCGAAACACAACATTTCCCTTGACGTGGGTCTGTGCTGTCCTGGAAAGGAYGCAGCCAGCTTCAGATTTTGGGCTGAAAGTTGCATCTGGACCAGCATTTGCAAACCCAAGACCCTTCCCAAGCAGCAGGCAGAGCAGCAACGGCCACACGGACAGTCCCAGCACGATCGAGAGGAGCAGCAGCTTAAGAAGAAATAATTAGGAACGGGAATTTGGATAGGCAACAGGCTGAGCTTTTCTCTTGCCTGGGAATAATCCCATAAATTTTAGCTGAGTGAATTAAGTGCAAATTGATGCTCAACTTGTTACGCGGCTCCGATATTTCGGTCTTGTCAAGAAAGAGGATATATGAGAACAGAGGGGGTTTCATGACGCTTTTTAAGGCAGGGAAGGGAACGAATGCTTCCCTGATGGAAACCGAGCCGCGCATGTGAGTGCTCGCCACAGCCTGGAAACGAACTCAAACCAAACCCAAACTTGTCCCAGTGCATCCCGGACCGGGGCAAAACCTCCCAAAGCAGCCGCTCACCCCGAAGGAAGAAACCTCTGACAAAAAGACTAATTAACAGAAGACTTTACGCCAGTAATTTAAACCTGACGAGCGAGGAAAGAAAAACCACACTCCCATTATTTCAGCCTCGCTAAGTTTGGTCAGTTGGGTTGTGCTTTTTCATTAGGCGCTCTCTTGCAATAAGTAATTTTCCTTAATGCCTCGAATCACTCTTGATACCGCTGTGGTGTGCCTGTGGCCAACGTGAAGTATGAGGAGGTCACAGCTGATGTGTCTTCGTTGGGATGGGGTTTCATTAAATGTGAGTGACCACAGAATTTAACGGTGGAGCCCGGCAACACTGCCCACTAATTGCTTTAGTGTGCTTCTGGTACCACCACAATTTCCCCTCCTCGGTATTGGGATTTGTCTACTTAATCCAATGCCCTTCGTCAGGATTGTAGGGAGATGTGGCCTCGTTATGTAAATACGGCTTTTCCCGAGTCTTCGGTATTTCTTCTTTGAGAAGAGGGAGACAGCCTTGTGCAGGAAACATCTCGGTGCCAGGAGAGCATCAGTGCCTGGAGGACCTCCAGCTCTGTTCACCAGTGCTGTGAAGTGACCTGCTGGTGACACCGCTCAACAGCATAACCCGGCGCAAAGTGTCACTGAACCCATTTCACAGATGGAGAAACTGAGGCGCTGGCAGGGAATTGCCCGAGGTCACTCCACAGCCCAACACGCATCTGGGAAAAGGCAAAAGCYGGGAAAGCACACCAAAAATTGGGGCATCTCCTGGGTGCTCACAGCACTTGCAGAAAAGCAAACGCCTTTAAGGTGAGCGGAGCCGAACGGCCCGCGACGGCCCTCCGAAGCAGCAGGTAAACCAAGCAAAGCCCCATCGCAGCCGGGAAAGGGATGACCGAATCGGGGACCGAACCTGAACCCCTGCCCTGCGTCCTTCGGCTTCAGCCCCGCTAGAGGCTGCTTGGAGTCGTCTCTATTGAGCGGCGTTATGGCTTGTTTTGCTTTAACTAAGTAAAATCCATCTGCTGTATTGTGCTATTTCTATTCCTAAATCTTGCATTACATTGAAAGTCTTTTAAATCGTCTGCGCAAGAGGACTCTATGCGGTTTCTAGGGCATTTTCTGTTTAACTTGCATTAAAGTGTACCAAAGAGTTACAAGTGCATTAGCGGTCCTGCTCCCAAATTGCTGTTATAACCTTTGCCCCCGGCCAATCAATCTTGCTGACACCCATTAAAATGAGCTCATGGTGCCGTTTTTATGGCCGGATTAAGTGGTATATCTGTAGCTCAGGCGGTTCGGTAAGGGCGTCACACTGCTAATGATTTCTTTATTGATCTTTAATGATTTCCTACATTAGTACAAGCAACATTAGCCTCAACAACATGCTCCGGGACAGATTGACTAAATAATTCACTGCAGCAAACTGTGATCACATAACTGTACATTCCTCCTTTGTGTTAAGAAACAGGGGTGGAAAGTGCATAATTATATTCTCCGATATAAGACAGAAAGCTGTTGCCTCCCCCCAGATATCTCCCGGCCGTCCCCCCCCAGCGCTGACCCACCGTGAGAAGAAACTTTCCCATCAGGGGCCGGTGATCTGCCCCAAATCACTCACCGGGAGAAGAAATGCATCGGCGTGGTCGAGGCTTCGCTCCGCTTCTGCCCGAGGAGATGCAGTGCTTGGGGGGCAGAGGGGGTCGGGCTCTGGCGGGTCTCGGCATCGGGGCGCTGCCCGGGGACTGTTGGCTCAGAGGGGACATCACTCACGGAGGACGTAAGGAGCTGCCACTTCCCCGGCCATACCCTCCCCATGCATCTCCCCACAGGACACCCCACAGCTGGTGTTTAATGGGCGACTGGTGTTTAATCTTAAATATTAAGATCCTGAACCCCAGGGCTTGGTTTGCCTCCCATGTGGGTACTCAGCAGTTTGGGGGAACATCACGCCATGGCTGCCTGCAAGGGCAGGACCTGCCGGACCCCGCGGAGGCAGACCTGTCCCAGCTTGCTCCGCTTCACCTCCAAGCATGCCTGGTGCAGCAAATGAGATGAGCGGTGCAGAGGTCTCCAGCAGACTGAAATGAAGTTTTAAAATCGCTGGGATGAGTCTGACGTCCATCGCTACCTGGAGGATGGATGGATGGATGGATGGAGGTCTCCCCACTCCACCAGCGCGCACAGGGTGAATGGGATGGTTTAAAGGAAACCTCTTGCCAAGCCCAGCTGTAGAGGAACAACCGGGGCCGTGGGCAGCACGGGCGTCCCTGCAGGCAGAGCACTCTGCCACGCGGGCGGTAGCAAGAGCAGTGCCAGGGCCGTGGCAGAGCCCTGGCACCGGGGATGTGTGGAGCTGCCGCAGGGCCGGGAGCTGCGCAGCACCAGCCGCRCTCCTCTCCATCCACCTCCCAGCCGCCAAACCCTGGGGAATCCCTTCAAAAGCTGATTTTGCGGCATCACTTCACTATTTCCTTGGTTCACCTTACCCGGGAGCTCCTTCCTTTGACGGCATGCCGAGAACCGAGGCCAGGATGGGGACGGCTGCTCCCTGCCAGCCACCAGCCATGAAACCAGCCCGCATGGCTCGAGATGCATCGGGGGTCTCAGGTGCCACGAGAAACCCGTCTGCRACCTACAGCCTTTCTGCTGGGAGGTAACGGGGAAGCGCCGGTCCCGCTGCCGCGCCGTTTAATTGGGGAAAGCACTCAGAGGCGTGGGTCAAATTCTCCACGGGTGCTGGCGCGGAGCCAGATGAGGCTGGGCATGCCACAGTCTTCATTAGTGTAACTGGTTGCAAACCACAGCTCTTGACCTGCAAATAGAAATGATTTCTTCATTAATGGAGATGTCAACAGTGGGGAACCTGTGGTTTCTAATGACGCAGCCATTTTCATCAAGTGTACAAACAAACTATTAAGAAAACAGAAAACCAGAGCCTTCTCCCCTCTCCCCTGCCTCAACGTGGGGATTTTTTCCTTGAAATGCAAGGTGATGCTTCCGAGGTCCTGCAGCGAAGGCGCTCTCTCCTACAGGGAGGCTGAGCTGAGCATCACCATGACTTACTCGAGTTGGCTAGAAAACCTCTCCCTGACGTTACCACCAACACGTCAGCGATGGGAAAGGCTTCAGGATGGCACCTGCAGACGTCACGGCTTGGCGGTCCCGTAGGACAAGGCTAGAGGGACACGAGGACACGGGGTGGTCGACAGAGGCTGCTTTGGGGACCTTGACTGTGACTAACGAGCTGTCTTAATGATGTTCCTATCCCCACTGCCCCAGATCGGTGCTGGGGAGAACCACCTGCGTGTGCCGCGGGGACCCTGGGCTTTCACGTGGCTTTTCTAAGCATCCTAAAAAACTCACAGCTGACACCAGGTCCCGGGGTGCCGGTGCCGGAGGAGCCTGTGCCCTCCCTGGCCGGCACTTGCCTGGTGCCAAGCCCGCAGGAGCTGATGGCTTCACTGGGTGATCTCAGTGCCTAGGAAAAACATCCCAGAAAGAGGTTTTTTTTCAAGCCCTGGTACAGATGGGCCGTCTAAACAAATGAGGCTGCTCGGACGAGTCCAAATTAGAAGCCAGAAAAAGACAGACCGTGGCTCTAAACAAATAAACAAACTAAAGCAAGAGCTCGTTTGCATCCCTCAGCCCTCAAACAAACCGCAGAGGATATTCTTGGCYGAAACGCAGCGACAGCGTCTAACACCTGGACAGAACCCTGCTGTCAGCCGACGCTTCAAAACCCTCCCCAAAAAACTTGCCGAGGGCCATTTCCACCTCTCCCACCTGGATGCCGTGGCACGGAGGACGCGCTCGTTGCTCTAATTATTATTTGCAGGAGCGAAGCACCGCCGGCAGCGTTCGCTTTGCATCGTGCCAAGCGGAGCTGCTGCAACCCGGTGCTGCGGTCGGTGGAACGGGATTTTGCCGAGATGCACCGGGGCGGTGATGCGAGAGCTGCCGTGGCCCCGCGGCAGAGCATCACCTGAGCATCTTAACAGCAGTTCAGAAATGCGAGCCAGTTTCTGGCCTTGTGGTCGTGGGCAAAGAGTGGAAAAAGGGAAGGGAAAAGCCTCAGCTGTGCTAAGGAGAACAGCCTCTCCTTATTTTACTTATTTTTCTGGGTGATTTTTTTTTTAATAAGGCCACCCTGGATGGCTGAGCATGCAGGGTGGCAACGCTGCGGCCTCAGGAGGAGAAAGTGGGTTTTCTACAGAGCAGAAATAGAGCAAAAGGCAAGAAAACAAACAAACAAACCCCATTGAAACAGAGTACTCGGGCATGGGACAGGCTCAGACCAAATGCGGTACTGCCAGCAGGAAAACAGCCCTCCACTCCGAAAAGATTCACACGGAGAGCTCGGAGCAGAGACGTGGGGTGCAGAGATGGGGTGCAGCTCCAGCCCTCCCCGTGCAGGCGTCCCTTGTCCCTCCGGGAGCCTTTTCCCGATGGCAAAACCCTCCACGGATCAGAGAAAGCGGCTCCTCGGAGCCAGCTCTGCTCCTTTCCAGCCCGAAACACGTGCACAGCCCAGCCCCTGCCCGTGGTTTCTTGCAGCGGACGTCCCCGCAGACACGATTCACGCCTCGGAGATGCCGTAAAATGGGCTGCTGACAAATCCCACCCCGGTGAACTCGTCAGCAGGAAAATGTAAAGGATCTCGTTAAAGGATCCGGCCATCAGCTGAGGCCTCCAAATCAGCATCGCCCCCCTTGAAGTCGAAGAAAGCGACGTCCAATGTTACTCACTGAAGCTCTGAATTTATACCCGAGTTTGGGGGCTGGGAGCACTGCGGTGGGAAACGCCGCCTCCTTAAGTAACTTCTAAATTAGGGGTTTTCTTTGGGTTTGTTTTTTTTTTTTTTTGG
>JAYKAV010002661.1:961720-973556 GCA_035582835.1 Phoebastria nigripes | reverse complement strand
AAAAAAAAAAAAAAAAATCAAGACAAAACAAAAACCTGCTCTTGGCCAGCAACAGCTCTCTGTCCTTTTCTCTCACTGGACTTGTGTGTTGGGATTATACATTTGGAAGACTTAACCCAGAGCAGGACAAGAGTTTTATTTCCCATTCAATCTCCAATTCCTGCAGATCTTTGACTGCAAATACCGCCTTTCTGTTTCTCTGGTAGATGATCCCATCTCTCAGTAGGGAATAAGCATACTTTGTAAATCCCTCCAGTATGGTATAAAGGAATTATCATCCTTCAAAGCCCACATCCTACAAAGTGGACACTTCTGTTATACCTCTGTGGGATCAGGGCCCAGGTCTCTAACCTGTTGTCTGCTGGAGGCCACCAGAACTCCCAGTTCCTTACACAGTTTAAGCCTGTTCAAGGAAATCTCTTGACTGTAATTAACACAGGTGCTAGATTGCTGSTTAACTCCCCCAGCTCAAGAATCTTCTTCCCACAGTAGTCTTTCTCCACACTTGTTTGGTGCCTAACACAACACCTCCACAGCTCTGACAGAAGCCTCTGGGCATCGCCACAGTACAAACAATGTTTTGGTAGGTTAATCTATTTCATTTTAAATGACTGCAACGTGACATTTGCTTCCCTGGAACACATTCGTTCCCCAGGAAACACCTACTGTAGGTTTTGTTGCAGAGGCAGGGAGCAAGTTGTCATCTTCTTGTTAATGTAAAGGGCAAATGCAAAAAAATTAACTTTTAGAGAAATATTATCCTTTTATTTGATGACAAATAAACACTCACAACCTAGGCCAAATTCTGTATATCAAGCACTGCAAACAGATATCAAGAACTACCATATTGTGGTAGTTACTCCTCAATCTGTATTTTAAAGTGTTTGCAACCTAGATGGATTAGAAAAATTAAAGCCTTAAATGAACTGCGGTGACAGAAAATCTTACCCAGCAGTTGTACCTGTCCAAGTACCCTCCTACGCACTTACACACATGACCACTTCCACATATTTTCCACCTACATGGCCATGGAAACTCTACCACTTTTACCCATGGACTAGGGTCAAATTCAGTTGTGATTTATTTAAAAAAGAAAAACTGTATTTAAGGATTAATGTTTTGCTAGCAGCATTAGTACTTATTGTCACGGTTGAAACCAACAATTCAGATCTTTTATACAAACAACTACACACATAATAAAAATAGGGTAGGATATAAAGTGCAGTTACTTTGCTGTGAAATACGGTCAGGCACATCACTGCGTCCAGAAACCATTTCTATTGTACGTACTACAGACACTGCTTCTGAGCAACACCCATCAGTAGCAACCCAAGACAGTCTTCACGTAGAAATTATATATTATTAGGGATCATAAACTCTTCCCCTAAAATTTGTTAGACAACTTGGAAAACCATGACACAGGTAACGCTTTGCCAAACTACAGGGGCAATTAGCAAGCCTGTTCCGTGCATAGGGAACCGAAGAAGTCCACTCTACAGATCCATATCTTATATTGCTACAACACTTTCCCTGCAACTCCCATTCAACGCATCTTTAACTAAACAATTTTCCACACCACACACCGGCCCTGCCCCCTGCAATACTCCCACATCTCTTCTTAGCTCCTTCCCGTGCCTCCCGAGTGCCGGCTGGCTCAGCCCTGATCAAAGGGGACAGGCGACCACTGCAAGCACACAAACAACCTTTCCCTCTCTGCCAGGGCCCTGGTTTGGGTGTCACCATATGCACCTGCTCTGTCATCCACACCCTCCAGAAACACTTCCTTACCTCGACCTGAGGAAAGCTTTCTTGACAAAACATTTGTGTGAAAAGTTTTGGTTCCGAGGAGTCAATATTTTTCACTGAAACGAACCAAAATAGAGATACTCCCCTCCCCAGCCCCCAACAAGCATGAGTTGGAAATTTGATAACAAACTCAACTCCACTAGAAATTGTTATTCTAAAACTCAATAATAAATGTCAACCGTGTTTTAAGCACAGTGAGTCATGCCTTTTATCAACATTTAACAATTTTATTTAGGTTTTTGTTGTTGTTAGGAATCATTTTTTCCTTTTTTATTCATTACTTCATATTACTCATTACTTCAAGCAACGAAATAATCCACACAGTACAGCTCGATAATGTCCAAAGTTCAAATAATYGAGAAGAATTATTTCTAATCTGTTATTGTCAGAAATAAACATATACAGGAGCCATTCCCATAGGATTTCAAAGACCTATAAAACCATTCTCTAAAATATCTCAATACCTTTCTGAAGCAGATATGCACATGCTCATAAGCAAGCTGAAGCCTTAAGACAACAAACAGCCCAGATCCATATGTAAAATCAGTATTACTCTCCAAACCAAAGTCCTGACCCCTGTTTCCCTACTGTGCCCTACTGAACATTATCTGTCCATGATGAAGGGCTTTCAGACTTGAAACAAGCAGATTAAATTTGATTAGGTATTTAAATAAAAGCTGGGAGCTGATCAGTTTAGGATTAAATGTTAATGAAAAACTTTTCAAGGTGCTTAATCATAGAATCATTTAGGTTGGAAAAGACCTTTAAGATCATCAAGTTCAACCATTAACCTTGCACTGCCAAGTCCACCACTAAACCATGTCCCTAAGCACCACATCTGCACATCTTTTAAATACTGCCAGGGATGGTGACTCAACCACTTCCCTGGGAAGCCTCTTCCAATGCTTGACRACCCTTTCGGTGAAGAAATTTTTCCTAATATCCAATCTAAACCTCCCCTGGTGCAACTTGAGGCTGTTTCCTCTCAGACTATCGCTAGTTACTTGGGAGAAGAGACCGACACCCACCTCGCTCCAACCTCCTTCCAGGTGGTTGTAGAGAGCAATAAGGTCTCCCCTCAGCCTCCTCCTCTCCAGGCTAAACCACCCCAGTTCCCTCAGCCGCTCCTCATAAGACTTGTTTACTCCAGACCCTTCACCAACTTCGTTGCCCTTCTTTGGACACGCTCCAGTACCTCAATGTCTTTTTTATAGTGAGGGGCCCAAAACTGAACACAGTATTCGAGGTGCGGCCTCACCAGTGCCGAATACAGGGACACGATCACTTCCCTACTCCTGCTGGCCACACTATTTCTGATAGAAAATAATAATTGCTAGATAAAAAAAATAGACTCAAGTTACTATAAATACATCTCAGGCAGGAAACAAGAAGCTCTGGGTCTTCTGTGGAGAAGTTTAGGAGGAAATTTAGAGAACGGGCAGTACAAAAATCAAGTACAGGGTACTACAGTCAACAGATTACATGAAGAATAGTCACTGCTGTATAGAGAAACAGTGTGACTCAGAAGATTTAGACAGGAAATTCGGAAACCCATATTCTTGCTCCTGCTACTGCTCTGCAGTGACAATTTTACCTCTGCAAACAGGGCTGGTCCGGGTCTGATGTCCACATCTTTAGAAGAATGTAGAACAATCAGAGAAGTCACAGGAAGTACAAAACAACAGCTAGAGAACGTCCTAACAGACATATTCTTTCTCTTTTTGATAATCTCAATAGAATGAGCTCTTCAAGGAGGTGTCATGGCTACAGGACATATTAGATCCTCCAACGCGCTTTTACCTCAGCTGAGGAGGATACATCAAGAAACAACAGCAGAAGCCAGAGCCTACCACTTGCATATTTTCAGTAAGGCAAAAAAGTTTTTGAGCAAGAGTTACTAGACATAGGAACAAACTGCTAAGATATGAGAGGAATGTATCTGTCCCCTGAAGTCTTTCAGGGAAGCCTGGCTGCATTCTGGATGCTCTCTTGCAAGTACAAATTGCAGACTCTGTGCAGGATAACCAGATGGCCAGCACAATACACAGGTGCAGGAGTTCATTCTAGGCTTACACTCTGTGAATACGTAAAGTAGGAAAAAGCAGAATAAATTAGAGAAAAGGGCCAATTCTCAGAATGTGCTAAATCACAGGATATATAATTTGGGATAATTTGCTGAAGTGACTGTCACCAGTGACAAGCAGGGAATTCAACACAGTTCTGTGATTTTTTTAATCTTTATTGGCGATGTACTTGCTGCTCCTGGAACTTTATACGGTTTTCAGAGACATTCAGTGGTCAAACAATATACTGCAACTCAATGTTTTTTTAAAAAAATGAAAACATAACTATGTCAGATACCTCTTAGCACAGTGAAGGCTACAAAGTCTAAACATGACATAAACAAAGGACTAAGAAAACATTCTGTCTCTGTTTTCTAACATGAGATTTTGTTTAGCAATACACTGGTGTTAGCAAAAAATATTTTAGAAAAGCAAGTATCATCTCTCCCATAAGTAAAGATACACATTTGTTCAACTGTTGCAAAATAAGAATTTCTTATCAATAGCTTTGGAACAACGTAGGCTGCCAGCAGTACCTGGAAACCCCRGTCCCGGATCAGTATTCTGTTATGCCAAAGGTTTTACGATTACAACAGCTACGCTGTTTGCAATAATGCCACTTCATATTACCGAATCAGAGAAAGAGGTCTCTCCTGAAACTATCTCTTCCTAGCACTCAGTTTGTACACGTACAAAAATTCCCACCTTGCAATTTAACACCAGGGGCTTCAGACAGACTAATCCATAACAAGCTGGCCACCTTTTAGGATTTCTCAACAGCCTGTAAGAATTTTAGCATTAAGATTCTATTAAGTTTGTAAAGCAGTGCTGCTTACACACGTCTTAAAAGCAATATTCATGTTGTGTGACCTTATTCATTGCCTGCATTCCATGATTTATATTCTCAATAAATTTCTTCTAAAATCCGGGCGGGGGAGGGGTCGATTGATCATTCGTTTTTGAATTTCCTTAGACGACCTTCCCTGCGCTCCACCGCTTGCCAGCTTGCGAGGGCTGAGCAGCGGGGCCTCGGATGCGGCTCCCCGGGCTCCTGCAGAGGATGCAGACGGGAGGATGCAGGGCTGCTGCCGCGGCGGCGGGCAGGACCGCGCCCGGCACCCAGCCCGGCCCGRCGGCGACGCGTGCTGGCCGGTGCGGCAGCGCCGGGCCAGGCCCTCCCGGCGCTGGAGGGGAGGAGGCGAGGGACCTGCGGCTTGCAACAGCCCCTGCGCCTCGCAGGGACACGGGAAAGCCCCGTCCAGCTCCCCCCCCCCGTGCCTTCAGCCTGCTCAGCTGCTCAACGCAAAAGTTCAAGAAGGAGAGGCTTGGCTCCCAGAAATCGCGGGGCTTGCTCAAAACCAGCGAGGTCTGCTGGAATTGATTAATATTGAGGTCTTTTTATTTGCCTTCCAGCTTTTCAGACTATACCACACCTGATTCACACTTTTAAGGCTTCTTCTAGAAGGGCAAATAGACTTTTTGCTTTAAGAAGATAAATTAAAGCCACATTTCTAATGGATTAGCACAATTCTAGCAGCTGAGGTTTTAAAGATAATGCTAGAAAACATGGCAATGAACAGTGAATACTGAGGTAAAGAGCTAAATTCCTCTGTTTCTGAGTCAAAACTAAGTCGTCTTCCTCCACCGCCTTTGGAAGCTGAATGGTACAAGTGAGTTTGTGAGCTCTGAACATCTGCCTGGCAAACCTGGGTAAGGTAAGWTTCAGAACAATGGTTCCTAGCACTAATAAGCAAACATCAATTGCACTTAAAATCACCCTGTCATTAACACCATTGCTGTTAAACACTTATCTGACAGGAACACTACTTTAATAAAACAAAGATAACTAACTCATTCCCTAGACAGCTTGTAATATGAAAGCCACAAACAAAAGGCTAGAGAGATGGAAGAAACAACGTGGGGAGAAAATACACCGATTCACATGGCAGATAACAGGCACAAGGTGGTTTGGTTTTGTTTTGAACTCTGTTGAGAGATTTCGGAAACCCAGACACACCTATCTAGAATCATAGTGGCTTCAGTGTGTCCATTAGACAGCGTTGGCGCCTGCAAAAAATGAACCCATGAGAGCACTGATAACCAGACAAATGAAACAAACCCCAATTCTCCTGACTATTGTACCTTGAAGAGATCTAATTCTGCAGATATGTAAACTGAGAAAGAACAGATGGGTTTTAACTGTTTGTTAATACAAATAAAAATAAACACTAGCAAATCGTATGCTACATTTCTAAGCAAGTTTGCCTGTGTGCATATACAACRGTCTTACTCAATACAGACGACTTCTGCGTGAGTGCAGGCTTTAGCACCATGTGGAATCCTTTCAGGGAAATAAACTGGAAGAAAAGTGTTAATTTTACTTCTGTAAAGTTTTTTTCTGGTTTAGCATCCTGAATTAGTCCACACAGAGGTCTGGCAAGTACCAAAACTTGTAGAATACCAAAATTAAAGAGATTAGGGGAGCACCCTGGCAGGGCAGTGAGGAATGAGGCAACCTCCATCACTCTGGCAGCTACCCAACAGACTTGACTGGGGGTGGGGGGTGGGGGGTGTGTGTGTGTGGAGTCATCAGTCTCCTTCCTAAGAAAGCCTGACATTCAAATGACAAAAAAGCTCCATGAACTCAAGAAAGAGATTAGACCAATCCCAAAATGGTCTCCACATGTCTCAAGCCCTTTAAACAATGGGCCAAAACCAGCCTCCTGTTAGGAATTGAAACTTCCCTCCAGCTGTGACTGTATCTTTCTCCTGTTCTTACTGTTGCCATGGTGCGATCAGGCAAAAAAGTGATTTAAGTTAAAAGGGAAAGCTGGAGAAGTAGGTGAGAAACAGCACTTTTTTCCCTTTATTTAAAACTTTAAACCAACTTTGTTTGCTTTCTTCTTCTACTTCACTGAAAAAATAGTGGAGAAAATATGAAGTCGTAATAGCAGTGTTTTAATCAGTATTTGAAAGGCACCAAGCACTCTGCGGGTGGGTGCCAGATAAGCACGCAGATTTTGCAGAAGGGTCATGTTTGTCACTTGTAAGCACAACAGCTTAGTAGGAGCAGAAAAGTTACTCTGAAGTAAAACTATTGGGTTGCCCAGTGGGGCCAAGTCACAAGGATCTAGGTAGCCTGCCCTGGAGACGTGCAGAGGAACTGTGCTAGATTCAAGTAAGTGCCAAGTTGTACCAGGAACAAGGCTTGATCCTGATGGTGACAGATCTGATGGTGCAGAACAGTGGGTTTGTGAATTAAAAGGTAACTTTTGAAGAAGTCAGTGTCTCTTGCATTACAGAAAGGACCTAAGAAAGCTGGAGAAAAATTAAAAGGTGAGAAACAATACATCAAACTGGATGTTTATATTAGCTGAAAAATGAAGCTGCATATAAGCCAAAGGTTGCATATTCTTGCACACATGCATTTTGCTATCTTTTAAGCCTGTAAGTTGAGAATAAGCCTTCTTTCCAAAGAAATATGCTCTGGTTCAACAAAAAAATTTTTGGTCCGTGTATAGAATTGCTCAGATAAACTCTATAGCCTCGGATAGGCAGGCAGGCACTAATTTCCATTTGTTCCTAAAACTTATGAACCATTCTCCTTTGTTCACTTCAATTACTTCAAGTGTACAATTAGCACCTGAGGTTGTAATCAGTGTACTTAAATATTTACAGTATGGTACTATTGGTTTCAGGGGTTATTTTTATTATGGTAAATTCTTGTCTGATCACTCTTCAAATCTCTACTGAGTTTTTAAAATTGCACCTCTTCCCATTTTGCAAGCAGTCAGCATTAGCATATGTTTACCTAAGAGACACTTAATAAACACCAGATGCTAAGCTGCCTGTTTGGACTCATGTATTGCGAACTTCCAGTCATCCCATCCTTTCCCACTCCTCACACTGTCACCTGCTCACACTGCAGAGATCCTGCTCCTACTGCACACAGCCACACAGTTGGCAATACATGAATTGCAATGCAAGTCAGCTGCATGTCATCCTGCAGAAGTCAGGAAATATCAGCTCACATTTTTGATTTCCCAGGGACCCAAACAAATCAGGCAACTATTGACATGCTTCGCTACAGAGTTTTAATGATCTGACAGAAGAACGAGACAGGCAAAATCAGTATAGYGGGGAAATAATGACAGAGCTTTGTTGTTATCCATTTTCCTTCCTCTGGCCAAAGGCACTCTTGTCTGAGGCTGCCACACTGCCCCTCATACCAACAGGTATGAAAAACAAGGCTGGAGAAAAGATTAAGCTGATTTAGAAGAAACACGAGCCAGTTTTTCACAACTACAGACCGAATAGCTCGTTCACCAGTTACAGTTCAGCATACAGGTAGAAGCTTGGATGCCTATTGTATAAACAGCTGATACACAAATTTAAGGTCATCTGACCCCACTCCCAAGACCTTAATCCGGAATAAACAGTTCCTGGGTACCTGCAAGGTAGGTTTACACAAGATAAACCGCTTCCAAAAGAAGAGAGGCCCTTTGACCTAGGTCCTAAACATACAGCTATCAAAGCTACATTAAATTACAGTGCCTGCAAGCCTCAAGCAGTGTCCCCAGGTATGTCACACCTGCCTCCCTCAGAGCTGGCTGGGGTATTCATCAGGGAAAACACCAGCTGCATGCAGGCCCAGCAGCAGCCCCACCTCCCTACAGACCACGCTGAACAGGGAGGACCACAACGCTCAGGCAGCCAGCAGCCGGTGCCCCAGAGGCACAGACCATTGGTAGGAGGCTTCCCAGGAGGACCAAGGCACTGCTACAAGGACGGGGGATGTATGGTGATCTCAGCATGGGCTGAGGGCACGCTGCCTGCGTGGGTGATGGGCTGCAGGTGATGTTCTGGAATATGCCAGCGGTCCCACAAGTGCTCTGGTGGATGCAGTGAGAACACAGCCAAGAGGCCTCTCGGAGCAAAAACTTCCTGCTGCTGAACATGGAACTTGAACTTACATTTTAAGTCAAAACGGTGAAATAGGAGCGTGACTTCTACTGCCAAATGTCATATGAAATTACAGCAGTAATAGGGCGGAAAGATTTATGTTCTGTTTTCTGAAGGAAACTCCTTGCATGTGTTGATAGATTGCTTGAGTTCACCTAAACAATTCATATGGTGATACACAAAACAATCTGAAAAATTTCTGGTACAGAAATTCTGGTACAGCCTATTGACCAACACCATAGATTCACAACGGGTGAACAGGTGATGAAAGCTGACCTTTTTCTTTCTTTCTATGGCATCCCCAGGCAGAAATACTTTTTAAAATAGCTTGCCTGAAATAAAGTATCAAACAATATATAGCATAAATGTCAATTACTTCTGATTCAAACTTGCAAATGCTGCCAATCTTAATATGTGGATCAATACTAGTCTGAAAGGTAGCTATTACAGAGCAAATAGGATTACAGTAGTAGTGAGAAGGGATTAATTTCTAGTTATCTTACAGCAGATAATACTAAACCAAAATTCATATTGGATATAATTTTACAACTAATAGAACACAGACTCCTCCTCCTTGAGGACTGTGAAATACAAATAGCTGTGGTTTCAAACACAGCTGTTACAGCAAAAATATTAAAGTAAAAAAGTCTGCATAATGGTTACTTTTGAAAATAGGGAATGTAAACCTCTTGTGTGGGTGCATTTCTACCACAGAAGCAGAAGTCTCATGCCATTTTGAATCAGAACAAAGCCACATCAAGCTGAGGAAAATGGGGGGGTGGGGGAAAGAATTTTCAGCCCTTCAGGGCAGAGTCAACTCTGAAGCAACAGGTCACTACAGTACACACTGCACAGAAGCCGTGCCTAACAGCAATGAACTTGAATTGCAACAGCAGCAACCTTAATGAAAAGCTATTCAAAAAGGCTGCATTAGTTATGTATCCCTCAGGCTTGTATTTAAAACTATCCCAGTGAGTCAGGAGAGCCTCATGCAATTATCAAATACGATGGAGACATAAGAGCAAGAGGACATCCTGGGTCAGACCAACAAGGCCAGCATCTGCCTCAGAGGTGCTAGTACAACGTCCTTGAGGAAGCAGCACAACGAACAGGGTAAGTATATAAAGATTTCTCTCTTTCTGCCTTTCTCTCCCCAGCCTCTGCAGAACTTCCCAGCTCCTAATAACAAGCAGGTAATTGATTGCCCAAACCAGCACTAGCTTTGGCATACACTAATTTACTGAGGGTACTGCTAAGCTCTTATAGGTGTACTTGGGTACATTCATTCTAGGGCCTTTCAGAATGTCCCGTGTCACAAAACACAAACAGAGCTCTCCTAGTGGAGAAGTTAGCGAAACCTGGAATCTTTCAACACCAGGCATGYGTGCCAACGTCAAAAGTAAGAGGCCTGTGAAGAGGGAGACTATAAAAAGCACCAATGAGACTAGATACAACAGTGTTTGAGAGCTGGCAACCACATCAGGAACTTTTGTAGGTGCAGTTGCTGCATCTCTGCCTTTGAAAACCTCACATTCGTAAAAGACCATTTATCATCATAAGTGTGTAACACTACTGCCACTCATAGTTTAAAAACACATATCACCACCAATGAGAAAATGGATCTAAAAGTTCAATACTATCAGATTTGCATTTAATAAATTTCAAATAAAAACTGCTAGCAAGTGAGAAAATACATATTACACCAAAATAAATAACCATACCAAAACAACCCCATGCAATGCTACAGGCTTGGGGAAGACTGGCTGGAAAGCTGCCTGGCAGAAAATGACCTGGGGGTGCTGGCTGACAGCCGGCTGAATATGAGCCAGCAGTGTGCCCAGGTGGCCAACGGCATCCTGGCCTGTATCAGAGYGTGGCCAGCAGGACWAAGGAAGTGATTGCATCCCTGTACTCAGCACTGGTGAGGCCGCACCTCGAATACTGTGTTCAGTTTTGGGCCCCTCACTACAAGAAAGACATTGAGGTGCTGGCACATGTCCAAAGAAGGGCAACGAAGCTGGTGAAGGGTCTAAAGCACAAGTCCTATGAGGAGTGGCTGAGGGAACTGGGGTTGTTTAGCCTGGAGAAAAGGAGGCTGAGGGGAGACCTTATTGCTCTCTACAACCACCTGGAAGGAGGTTGGAGCGAGGTGGGTGTCAGTCTCTTCTCCCAAGTAACAAGCAATAGGACAAGAGGAAACAGCCTCAGGTTGCACCAGGGGAGGTTTAGATTGGATATTAGGAAAAAATTTCTTCACCGAAAGGGTTGTCRAGCATTGGAASAGGCTTCCCAGGGAAGTGGTTGAGTCACCATCCCTGGCAGTATTTAAAAGATGTGCAGATGTGGTGCTTAGGGACATGGTTTAGTGGTGGACTTGGCAGTGCTAGGTTAACAGTTGGACTTGATGATCTTAAAGGTCTTTTCCAACCTAAACAATTCTATGATTTTAAAGAACAAGAGAAGAGAGATGCCTCATTATCCTCAACAGTTACCATAGACACTCTTTAGCTTGTCAGGTACATCAGCTAATACAAAATTATTGTAGTGGGTATTTGTCATAACTTTTTGATAGTTCTGACTCACAGTTATGATTTGAAAAGTCTGAGAAGAAATTTGCTAGGAAAAATATTGTGCTAAACTGGGTTTTAAATGGGAAATTTAACTTGGAAAAAACAAACAACCAAAGATCATCTGCAAACAGCAAAAAATTTTTTTCTTTTTATTAGTAATGTTTTATTCTGTTCCAGTTCTCTATTTGTTTTTCCACAGTGCTATCAGCAGTATAATATCCAAACTTCTCTGTACTTCTAAGACAACTTGAAAAGAAACGATCACTGACATTTGATTTGGAAGTTATGTCAACTCTCTCTGAAAGCTGGATAGTGACATCCATAACAAAGACTTAAGTTCCCACAGTAGCCAAGACCTTTCTTCATATACTGTTCAAATATAGTGAAAGAAAACCTTTTTTGTTTGGTTGGTTGGTTTTGTTTTTTGTTTGTTGG
>JAYKAV010002661.1:934350-961470 GCA_035582835.1 Phoebastria nigripes | reverse complement strand
AAAAAAAAAACAATTTCCATTTGTTTTTAACCATTTCAGCTGTAACCCTTCCAGACAGTACAAAGTGTTCCTGGATAAGGCAGTCCCACTCTTAGTGAAAGTACATGATGTTGAGTAGCAGAGCATACCAAGATATTAAGAGCATGAAGCAAAATATTACCAAGGGGAAACTGTCACTGATTCTTGACATAACACTGATTCTTAGCATAACCACTATAAATGACAAGGAAACAAGAAATAAAAAATAGTTTATCCAAAACACTGAAGAGTGCTGCTTTCCTGCTAAGAAATACAGTGTTCAGGACTTTCATGTCAAAATGATGTAACAGTAAGTGAAACTACACCAGGATACTATAGCATTTCCCCAGCATTCAGTCCTACAGGAGACAATCTGCATCCCCACCCCACCTGGCACCAAGCTTCCCCCTGTTAATGATGCTCAAATTCCTCAGTCTTTTTATTTTGACAATTTCTATTCAAAGTCTTATCTGGCCCATAGGAAATCAATATTGTCTAAGATTATTACATCCCATATCTGCAGGAGGAGGAGCAGCTGAGAACTAATTCATTTCAAGCAGGTTGGAAAGTTCTGATATACTTCATTTCTGGGGCAGCTCCTCTGACTTGGCAAGTAAGGGAGAAGGTAGGTGAAAAAAAAAAAGCAGTGTGTTTCGTGGGTTTTTTTGGTGTTTTTGTTGTTGTTGTGGGTTTTTTTGTTGGTGGTTTTTTGTTGGTTTTTTTTTTTTTTTTAGAAACCTGCTTTGGCTTTTTTAGTCCACATAAGTTGTCAGACATTTGTTTCAGGTCATCAAGCTTGGGGAGAGGACAGTCTTCTTTCTTGAATGCCTATAGCATTTGGTAAAGCAAAATCCCAATCCTGACTGAGGCTATCACATGAGCCTCTACTCATCCCATGTGTGATGATCTACACAAGAGAAACAGGGACATGCCCTTCAGTCTTGTCTGTGGAGTCTGTTATCCTGGCCAAGTGGGCTCAAACTACAGCCCAATCAGAAAATACTGACCTGCACTGAGGTTGTCAGCTCCAAGAAGTACAAGGCAGAGCAGAACCTGGCCTGTAATCATCTTTGCTTCCTGTATTTGAAGAATTATCTTCTTATCCTCTAGATGAAAGCAGATGCATGAATGCAAGTTGTTGTGCACAGTATGCATTCAAACTCTCTACAGCACGATGGAGCTGGCAAGGATCTTTATCTGATCATGCCCTCTGAAACCCAGAGGTCCTCTCTAGGTTTCCCAGAATATTCTCATGATTGTGGATAATACTGAATGAAAATTCCTCTGACAATATACAAATTACTCTTCATACACCTTCTTTCTGACAAAAATACATTAGAATAAAGCTATAAAAAAAGTCAGCTACTTCAATAGTTGAAGCACATAAAAGGAACATTTTAATAGCTCGCTGTGTAAATTCAAATAGCAATGCTCAAACAGCCTTAGAAGAATAAGACATTAGCTTTGTTCAGCAATGTTTTCCTCAAAAAATTTTGAATTGAAGTACTTGAATAATTAAAGTGTTCCATGATTTCATTCAAAAAAAAGAAAAGCATTGCCACACAAGTCATTTACCAGGTTAACATTACAATACTCCATCTTCCTACTGAGTTCCCCTCTTACAAATTTGCTGATGTGTTCAATAGATGTACGTTAATTATAAAGCATATAATATGGGCAACCTGTATGAAAAAAATATTGTTTTGGCTTACAGGAAATAAGGATTAGATGAAGGTTTGTGAAGCAAATCCTCCGATCATCCACACTAGTTCATGTTGGTTTGTATCACCTAGCAGTTTTGGTGCATGTATACTGTATTCCTTCAGAGGAAACTAAACTGTAATCTCTTCTCCAGCCATACACAAAACATGTTTCAATCCCAAAGGGGAACATAAGCATTTGAACAAGAGTCTGGTGCTTTGGACCACACTGAAACTAGTGATTTCCTTTGATACTTGTCTTGAACTGCATAAAAAGGGATATAAAGCCAAAAGAGCCACCACCGCAAAATTTTGAATACAGTTTCTTTCAAAGATTTAGCTGTAATAATCTGTTATTAACACTATCTGAGAAAGCGTCTAGAAACATTAATCAGGTAGGAGGACAGAGTCTTTTACAGTGGTGTCTGACATTAAGCCCAAAACTAAGAACTGTTAAACAGTACAACATCTACAAGACCATTTTTCCTGGCCATCCTCTTAAACTAATATGAATTAGGCCTCCTTGCACTCATTTTATCCGCTATCTGTAATAGCCGATTAGATTCTTGGAAGTTTACTCAGCAAATATTTAATGTTTTTGGTCATCATCAAATAGCTCAAACAGTTACATTAACCTTGTACATCAGGTCAGCAACATGCTTGGAAAGCTTGTTATCAGCTCTGATCGTTAATGCCTCAGACCCTTAACAACTTCTCTACACATTGCAAGCCCAGGGTCGGGGAGTTAATAACATGTATTATCAGCATTCTCAACCATGCAATTGAGAGAGAAGAAAAGTATAGCAATGGAGAGTGATAGAGGGAAGTAGTGTTCTAATAAGTGAAGGGTGAAGCAGACTATGGGAGAATCACACAAGCTATTTAAGTGCATCAGAACTATCATTGCTGAGATCTATTAACAAACATTTTACATATGTGAACCTCAATAACAAAACCAAATAGGCAAGTTAGAGGTATGGGGAAGAGGGTGGAGAAGTAATCTTTGGAGTCGATTGAAAAGGCTGCAATCATGTTTTTGGAGACATGTTCTGATCCTCTTTATTTTACCAGCAGCTATTGCTTAGAACATGAATTTCTAAATTCATAGGAATAGCTGGTCATAATTTTTCTGCTTCTGGGGCTCATATCATAATAGTATCTCTGTAGGCCCTCCTGTATTTTTCATATGGCACTGTGTTTGATCATCCAGTTTTTAAAGTCCTCCACCCCACCTCCCCATTTAAGGTATTAAGTGATCATGAGAAAGTGGTAGGAATTTTTCCATGAAAAGTGTGAGGTTTATTCATTTAATAAAACAAAGTAAGAAAAGCTAGGTGCTTTCCATTGTCTGCTCCCATATCATGCCACTTGCTTTTGATCTTTATTTTCTTTTCACACATTGCCATACCTCAGTAGGTCCCCAAAAATGGCTTAGCTCAAAATGAATCACGAAATGTCAGTCTTTTGCGAACAAGAAAAAAAAAAAATATGGATTGTCTCTATTATAAATAAAAGAAAAAGCAATTTCGAGAGCAACCAGACAGAAATAACTGATACGCATGTAGATGCAAGAGGCACATTCATACTTAGTTTTTAAAAGAATGAAACAATACAGGCTTAAAAGCTCCTCTGCATTTGATATTAAATCCTGTAAGTCTGAACAACTTGGTGTCTTGAGTTTGGCTTGGATCAAAACTGCTCTGCGTACTTCCACATGCTGTAGAAGGCAACAGTGATCAGTTAATAGAAAGATGATCTTAAATCACTAGTTCCACATAAAAACACAAGCAAACTCTCAGACTGCCAGAAGTGCATACTGTGCAATCACTTCTCCCCATACTACTGAACTCCAGTACAACACAAAAAGGAACCAAAACAAAACCCCCTCACCACTGCTAACAAAACTTGTGGCAGGGCTAGTTGCTCTCCAGGTAAATATCAACAACCACGTACAGAAGGGGAAAAYCATGAACTAAGCAAGACTCACCAAGTTAATTTTATACTTCTGATAAGACTAAATAGACTAATACTTTGGGTTTGGGGGTTTTTTCCTTCTTCATTTGTATGTTTGATTTAAGCTCTCTTGACAAGTCTAGAAAGGGCAGTGATTAATAGCTGTGTCCTTTTCCGATAGATTAGTTGTTACCAGAAACAAAAGTCCTTTAGTCAGGCGATTCTGCAACCTACATGAGCCATTGCAAATTATTCATGCATACAAGATCAATGCTTTTTTCTTTTTTTTTTTTTAAATTGCTCTTCTTAACTTTCTCAATAAGACATCTTATTATAATTGATACCATATTTAGATAGCAATTCCTTCCAATTGAATAAAAGCCTTTAATTATCTTTAAATCTTAGGTTTATTTTCATTTAGTGTAATACATTAAAGCTCAAACAATCAAAAGTCCAGAATGAGACCATGAGAACAACAGTGAAGTGAAAGAACCATCTAATTAAAAAAAAATCTAGGCAAGACTTTCAGGAGTTCCCATTACCACTTGTCAGGGCTGTCATGAACAATGCTGCATCGATTTGTTTTAGTATTAATGCTGGGGGTTTTTTCCCCTCTGAAACCAGCTAAACCATTCATGCCTACTCTGATTGTTGATGAGGCAGTCAGGTGGATTTAATAGCACACCATCTGTCTGAACAAGTTGTGGCAGTAATGCTGCTAAAGCTTAGAAGGAGCTAGTTGCACAGAAATCAGGGCTGCAAAGAGTAAATAAAAGCTTATAAAGATAAACTGTAAACAAAGCTCATTTTCAATTAAATTGTATTCCTAATGAAGCATATGATATTTCAACTGTAAAGACACTTTCCCCATATCTACACCCCTTCTTCATTTTCCAGTGTCACAGATTCAAGACTGCTTTGAAGTACATCTCCATCTTTTGAAAACGAAGCTCACTTACTATTAAACCTGGAGATCACTGAAGGAAGAATGACATGTGCATGTAACAAGAAAGATCAACTTGTCTAGGCATAACTGAGACATCTTTTAATTCCTTGCTCTAAGCTGAGGGTTTGGATTTTTCAGCTTGTTTATCTTGAGAAATACTTCTAAGTGGGAGGGGTAGAAAAGGAAAGAAAAGGAATGAGAGGAAACCACAGTAGGTCAAATGGTCCTTTGAGTAGACAGAGCATTAGTAATCTTTGGTAGTTTTGGTAAAGAATATTAAGCCTGAAGTAAACAGCCCCAGCACATGACTTGTAAAGAGAGATGACAATGAACATGCAGGTGTTAATCTGCTTTTTCCCAGCAAGTCAGGAACTTCGCTGTTTTCAGTGTCTCCATTCTTGATTCTTAACTAAACAACCTAAATAAACCTGTGTCTTTAGGTCATTCGGAAAAAGATGTTTGCATTCTTTGCACTACCCAATGTAAGTTTCTTGAGGAAGCCTAATGCAGAGGACAAGAAGGAAGAGGATGATGGGGGCACTTCTAAATTTGAAGACACTCATATTTTGGTCAAAGAGAAGAAAATGATGTGCAATGCAGTTTCTGAAAAGTGCCAGMGGGCTAGAAGCAACGCTGCAAGGCTGAACATCATGCTTATGACTACACTCCACATACCAATTTTGGTGCCATCCCAAAGGATTATCCACAATCACATAGATTAGCAGGGGCTTAAAAGGAATTAATGGATTTTATATGTTTTTGTACTCATGCTTCATTCAATTCAGTTAATGTGAAACGTTATCCCATTGCTGATCTTCAACTAACTGTCTAGAGCTATGGGTCACTTTCAGTTTGCATTTTAGTTATTTGGAAAGATATATAAACTTTAAGTGTTTATCACTAGTAATAAAAGGTCCAAATCTGCTTCATTTGGAGAGTCTTCTCAAACAGGCAGGCTCAGTTATTTTATCTTATCATACATTAAGTTACTATAATAGTTTACACAAAATAAACTTCATGCCAAAATTATGTGGTATTTCAAATTATGCTAGTCTCAATCTAATAGCACCTTGAAGACTATATACTACATCACAAGCACTTTTCCCACATCTATAACATTACTTTATCTTGGGTTACAAGACACACAGTATCTTTTTTTTTTCCCCCCTTCACAAGCTTTTCATTGAAAACCTAAGAGAAAAATTAAAAAAAGTCACTCATCTGTAAATACTGGTTCTCAAATCAGCTTGTAGGATTCCAGACTAAACTTCTTAGTTAAAAATATACGTATATAGATCCTTCTAGAGTGACACAGGTTGGGAGGGCTTGTAACACAATAGCAAGCAAAAGCATTAGCTTCCATTCTTCTCCATCTGCATCCCACCTGGGCATCTGCCCCTGAGAAAGGACAGCTCACAGTCAGAAGGCTACATGAACAGCCCCCACCTGAGCCAGCTCCTTACAACAGCTTACAGATACTCCCTCCTACCTTCCTTTCCACTTTCCCCAAAATAGACATCCAACCCCTCTCGAGTCACCCTGCTTTCTTTTTCCAGCTCAGTCCTCTGAAGACTGTTGCTGAGATCTCTCCTTTCCACCTTTTCCTCCCACTCCCATGTCTTTTTGAATGGACAATTAGTGTCAGTCACCCGTGTCTCTGATGGCTCTTCTGCCTTGTTCTCACTGTCTTCTACTTCTCCTCTGACAGCCTTTAAATTAATTTCTACACACTCTAGCTATTTCCATGAGAGGCACTGCTGCCCAGTGAGCCTGGGTGGGGAGGCTTCTCCCTCTCACTCCCTTGGCAAGCATGCAAGACAGTCATTAGCCAGGTTTGAGGAGACCAGTTTGCTCAGCTGCATCAGGCCACGGTGCCCCATGCTGCCATGGAAATGATGGCCAAAACCAGGACTCGGGCATATTTTTTTCAGCAGGCTGTTTGCGTTTTGCATCTTTTCTGTTCATGAGGCTGGTTGCTAATGCAACCTTGCCTAGCTTCAGAGCTGTTTGAGGGGAACATCTGTTAYGCTCTTTCAAGCTCTTTCCTAAAGATAGACACCGAAGCTTTCATATTCACATACATGCACACATACAGCATACCAAGTAACTAACTATTCATTACTGCTAATATTGAATAAGTGGTTGGATCAGATGTTAACAGGTAAACAAGAGATTACCTTTTTGCCCCAGCATACCAGAAACAGCACRCTGCTTCAGACCCAAGAACTGCATCTACCCTGATCAGAAGCAGAAACCAGCACGCTGAAGTCTAATAGGAGAGCTGGTAAAATACTCAGGACAGGTTGCTGCCAAGTCACATGCGGAGCTTGTGTAAAGTTTACATCAGGGACTATGACTATATATTTGCTTTCTTTTCTCCATAGTAGCTCTAAGCTGAGATTTTATTACCACACTGAATCTATGTTCTCCTGCCAAAAGATGTTGACAGAGTAAAAATTGAGTGTTTACAACAGTTTTCTGAAAACACTAACATTCAACAACTTTGACATCCTTTCTCACTTTTTATTTCCCTAGTATCTGATTGAAGTGTCTTACGTTTCATGATCATGCAAAATTTTGATTAATTTTGTGAGTAAAATCTTTAAGTTTTGAATGCTGAGGATGAAATACTGGAAAGACTTCACTTTCCATTTCTTCCTAACAAAGTTGTGTACATAGYGGACTGAGGAGGAGGAAAATGCTTTACTAATTTAACAATGTTTTTTGTTCAAGGTCCAACGATACAGACTGGTGTTAGTCAATTCAGGAACCAGCTCCCCAGGCAAGCTCTTTGCCCCAAAATAGTTTAAAGGAGAAGGAAAAAAGTACTAGAAGAGTCTTACCCTCTTTCTTTACTTTCTTTTAAAATTAACTGACATGTAGTCATAACCTTAATAACATAGGTTTGTTCCCCTTTCCTTAACCTCTCCGTCCTATATTGTCACCTCTTCCACTGCAACTTGCCAAAAATGAAATTCTAAGCTTTTCAACACAGAGACTTGACAAACATCAGCTGCACCGGTTGTGCACTGACATAATAAAAGCCATTACCAGACAGTTATTGTCATCAAATTTTTAGCGGAACACTTACACGTGAGGATTGAGACATACATCTGTCTTGGGTAACCAACTTTATCATCTGCAACAGTTGAATATTTGCCCCCCTCAGAAATGCTCAGTAATAGTGGCAGCAAGTACTCTGTTTAGCAGCTAGGGAAAGTCATAGGTTTTGTTAGCCTGGATTTACTTAAGTGGGCACCAAACACAGCTGCATAACCACCTGCAGAAGCAGGGCTTCTCTTTGCATCAAGCAGGTTGCTTTCTGCACTTGAATTTGTCTCTCTCACTACAGTCAGATACTAAGTTGGAGAGTTTAGCTGCAACTTTTAATAAGACAAGGTTATTTAAAATGTCTTTTGATGTAAAATTAAATGTGATAAACCAGAAGGCCATTCAAGGTGAAGAGAGTTAAACCTGCGCTCTTTTCCAACATCAAACAGGAAGGCAAAGACCAAAACAAAGAAAACAACTTCCTTAGGTTTGCCATTGTTTCTTCTGCAATTTCTTTTCAATCAACAGGTCTCTTACTGGCATTTTCAGCTATCTTACAGAGGTTTTGTGTCATTCAATGAATAATGCAGCCTATTATTACCCCAAAAGCTGAAATATTGAAGTGACAGCTTTTGTCAAAATCTGAGGCACTAGAAAGTTGTTGGACTTCCAGGGAAAAATAAAGGAACTTCTAAGGTTTGTCGGGTTTTTTTTGTTGGGTGTGGGGTTTTTTTTGTGGTTGTTGTTTTTGGTTTTTTGTGGGTTTGTTTTGGGTTTTTTGGTTTTGTTTTGGTTTTGTTTTTTCTTTCTTTCTTTCTCCCTTCATTCCCCCCCCTCCCCCGTTACTGCTGCTACATGTTTTCTTCATCTATGGAGGGAAGGTTGTTTTCATAACTAGATGTTGTCCCCCAGGTGCACTTGAGTTGCAAATACCCTTATTTATTTGGGAGAGAACTAGCAGTTTCATCCTGTAAGGCAATTCAGACAAATCAATACTAGAGGTTCAATTCTCAGTGTACAATTCTACCTACTCACAATATTGCTTATGAATGTGTACATAGGTACACAAGGCCATGGCAATCCACAGCTCTTCAAATTGATACGCACTTCTACTTTTTTAATGCTTTCATGAATAGCTCATTTTTCCCTGCACAACCATGCACCTTCTATTGTCTTCTGTTAAACAAAAATAGCTGCTATTCCCTGAAGCAGTAAGTGTCAAAAAATTGTTTTTAGACATTTCTAGTCAGTTTTCCTTCTGATTACAATAGTTGTTAGTCTTGTACTAAGATTACTCTGCCTCCCACCAGACTCAGAAGTGAGACACAGTGGATGCCTTCCCGTGTTAACTAGCTGTTCTTTGGGGAGAAGGCAACAAAACAACAAAAGATCTCCTTGATTTTCAGAGCTGAACAATGCATTCTGTTAAAGCCTCCAGAGGTAATCCCCTTGAGATGAAGTTTAAGTAAGCATTGATTTTTCTTTTTATTAAAAAGCTTAAGGAAAAGCCAGAGTGTCTGTAGCAGTTGCCTTGGCCATTTCAGTCTATGTAAATGCACCTTTATTTTCCAGACTTACAGGTTGCTTATATTTGAGCAAGCAGCTGAGAAGGCTTTTTTTTTTTAAACAGGGCCTTCTTTTATCCTTGAGGGAGGAAGAAAACAGCATGAATATCAAGAAGGCACGGTAGGAAGGGGAGAATAAAAGGGAACAAGATCCTATCAACATCCTGTCATAAAGAAACAGAATGATTTGCTTGCTGCACCAGTCTTCCACAGAAATACAGTACCAACACCTTGCAGTTAATGTCTAAGAAATACTCCAAACAAGTAAGCTCATACAAGAGCTTTATTTTGAAAATCTAGATTCACTTCCCATTTCTGTGGCTTGAATGACTCACAAAAATATATTATATAGTTACAATGCAGAGAACATCCAACACAATTTTAAACTAGTTTAGGATGAGAATAACTTTCATACAGAAGATGCTTTCTTTTTTTATCTAAGTCTATCACTTGGCTTGTAGAGGCTCATTTCAAACATCAAACAATTGAGAAGAGCAGAAAAACAATCACTTGGAAAATAAATGTATGTTAAGACGTCTGTATGTTTTTTAGTGTGGCAGTTTTTCAGAAGTGAGAAGTGTAGTGCAGCATAATGGGGAGGGGAATAAATAATCTAGCACAGAAAAAAAAAACACCACCAAGGCAAGTCCAAATTCCAAAGAAAGAGATAAGTAAAAAGCCACAATAAAGTCCATTCATTGTTCCTTTGTTATTTAACTACAACAGTCAGAAAAGCRTGTGTAGGGAGGGAAGTCATAGCATATAACCATATGGCTCCTGCCATACTTCTCTGAAAGCAGAGCTGAGGAATACCTGAATCCCGAGAGCAGTGAGCAAAGCAGGAATCTTCAATATAAAATTTTATGGTAAAAGAAGAGAAAGCTAACCGCAGTTCAAGCTAAAGACATGTATTTTATTTCTTTGATAACATTTGTACATGTCTATTGGATTCTAGTATTGTAATGCAGAAAAGCACTGGCAATCCATTTGAAGACTCACTTCCTTGTGAGATGGCCATTAAAGACATATTAAGATTTGCTTTTCCCTCAACACTGCCTACTTCCCTTTAAGTTTTAAAGATTACATAAACATCCCTGATTTCAATACAATAATGAAAAAATAAAATTAAAAAAAGACACACTTGTAACCTTCTGTCCCCTAATCCTAATGCGCACCCCAGCCCACAGACTTTTTGGAGATCTTGTTGAGCATGACCTGATACCTACATGAAAGGGGCTTCACTGTTTGCTCTGGGAACAGTACCACTCTCACCAATCTGTGAGCAGAGCTGAAGGGAAATAATTTCCTGTGGAAAAGAATTCAGTTTCCAATTGGCCAGAAAGCTGTTTTTCTTTTAAGGACATGTCATGGTGGGCTGACATCACTCTAGTCAAAGGCTGAAACAATGCAATTAAACCCAAAATTTATTAGGGGCGGGGGGGGGGAATCAGATTAAACATAAAATACATGGTCTGTGCTGCAAATCTCGTTTAACTATCACCAGGAATTCAGGTGAGAAAAGGTGCATCCTGGATTAGAGCTAGTAAAATAACAGTCTTGCATTTCTTTTACACCCTCCACCCCAGCCTTGCCCTCTGGGGACTGTTTGTCTGACACAGGTCTTCCTAAGGAACTTACTGGTTGCACTTAGGCCAAAGAACGATCCCATGACTTCCATACAGAGCAACACTTGAGATCTAATGTGGACCTCACAGCCACATCTTATCATTCCTCACCTCTGAAGGTACTTTTGGAAACTAGTCCAGTCTTAGAAATATAGCACACAGTACTTTCTTAGAAAGTACTAAATCCTAGTTTATATGCTACATTACGAATGCACTGTCAAGTAACAATTTCTAGTGGTTTTGATGGAATATTACACTGCTTGGTACAGGAAACCAGTTAGAGATGAAATACAGACATGCCCATTGGGGAGCTAAAAATAAAGATACATCTGAGTTACTTTTTCAGGTTAAATTAGGCACTGCTGAGCTGATACAACTGCTAGTAAGAAATAGGTAAGGTATCTCCACACCTACACAACTAGAGTGTGGATTTATTAGTCTCAAGAAAAYATGGTGTACATGCTTATATTTCCTCCAAGACTCACCCAGTTCGGTAGCCTGCATCAAGCTTAAAACAGGTGAGAAAAAACCCAAGCAAAGGAAGAGCGAGTTATGCCTGCATGATATCTGGAAATATGCAGGAAGGTACCTTCTTTGCATGACTTATATCTTCCTTTATATAGTAGCACCAGAAGTCATTGAGAAAAGATTTGGGCCAAGCTTGCAGTTTTTACTTCCTGAGAATTTGAAAACTGAATACTTGCACGTTTCTCCCTTTCAAAAATAATTTCTGAAGGTCAGCAGTGACTGCTGGAAGAAGATGCTGCATCACCCTGGMAAACTACAAAAGAGATGGAACATGTCAGTGCTAATACCTGCTGGACTCAGTATGGCAAGCAAAAAAACACAGCTTCACGTGCAGAAATATATATGGGATATACCTGTTAGACACTTGATACCCACATTCAAGGGGATGCAATTAAAGAAATGGAAGATGACATGAATTAAAGTGAGAAGGCAAAGACAGAGATCACACTGGCAAAAGAGAGAGAAAAATTAACTTGGCCTGAATGACGTTCAGAATACTGGAGCAGCTACTAACAGGAAGGATGACTTGTGCCTGCAGCAGAAGGTGCACAGCATGTGTGCTTTGCTGTTAGCTACAGGGCTGAAATCTTGGATACAGACAAAACAAATGGGAAATCACTTGAAAACAAGGCAAAGAACGCAGGGATGATGCCAGAGGACAGGAGACAACTTCAGTATTTAGCAAAGAAAGAGGTTAAAGTAATTTAGGTGCAGAAAAAGGAGTTCCAGTTTTCAAAACTGCATCCTTTGGATGTAATGCAAGGAGAAAGTGCAATAGACTTGACAGAACATGCTCAGCCACTAGCTTTTCCTTAAGGGGAAACACATGAAAGAATTAGTAGTTTAAGATGCCTTAGATTCACAGCAGGAGAGTAAAGTTTCTCCTTAAAGCAAAGCCCAGAGAAACAAAAAAGCAGAAATCTTAAGACAAGCAAAAAGGTAGTCAAGGAGTCAAGTTTCACCTGTCTTTGTAGAAAGGCTTTAGTACTGAACAATGGCAAGAGAAAGTTGTTTGGACTTTGACAGAAACATTTTGCCAAAGCAGGAATCCTACAACATCTCAGTGTTCACTGCACACCGAAAGAGTAACTATTCAGCAACACATATCAAGACTGAACCTTACAACATTCAGAGAACCTGACTCTGAATGTATTTTGGAGGATGCTGCTTACATTCTGTTCCCAAATTTCACCTAGGGAAGAGACATGAAAGAGGGAGTTGAGAAGGGGCAAACTTCAACACAACAAGAACTATTCTTTCACAGTTTTGCCCGTAAGTCTCATTTCAGAAAAGTACAACCACCRCAAGCTAAAAGTTAGGGATGTTGTGGCCCAGGATGCAGAAACATTCAACCAAAATAACAGAACAAAGCTAGCAACAGCATCCAAATATTCTYGCTTGCAGCCCACTATCCTAATCCTTGCCTCTCATTTGGGTTTCCACAAGCTCTATTAAAAAGAAAAAAAAAAAAAAAAGGTAAATTTAACATTGCTTTATTGCAAGACCAGCAATTACTCTACTGTTCGTTCATCTCAAAATTCCTGGATAAGCACAAAGGCATCAATGGTATTTAAGGCTCTGGCCTACAGGCATATTGCCAACTACTCTGAGTAGACATAGTTACTGTTAAAAATTTCAACAGTAGTTACACTGGACTTGCAGTTTGGTAGAAGTAGCCACCTGCACAATTACAGATAGTACTCAAGTGATATTGCATATAATAGGTTTAAATAAACCTGCATGGTTTATTTTATTTTTGAATTTCTGTATGTTCACATTCTTCTCCTGCAAACTTTATTTATCTTGCATCTAGTAACACGTATACTTAAATTTTAAGTACARATGTGCAAGGTGACTATGCTTAAATACCTTGCAGTAGGTTAGAGTTCCTTCTCTTCTTCCCTCCCCAGTCTGCCCCAGTTTATCCAACAAGTCCTGTGACTATCAGTATAAATTACGGTACAAATTTAGGTCCATTTCTGATGGATGTACAGAACTAGTATAACCAAAGAGATAGCTAAAGAAATACATAAACATTAAGAATAGAAAKAAAAAAGTTGAAGCCTCTATAAGAACAGTTCTGTGGCTTGTACAGTCTGCTCTTCTCAGGTGCAACATTAGGAGGCTGAAGTACTGAAATGCTCACATATGTTGTATCAAGTACCATCGAATTCATGAAGGACTTTCTGGCATCGCAGTAAAAGGATCAGAAAAGAATCTGGGCCATTAACTCATAGCCAGTGACAAGTCAGGTATTGCAGCTCTGAAGCTTTTATGTCATAAAACTCATCATACACAACCAACACTGAATTAGAGTAGAGACTGTAATCTCAAAAAAAAAAAAAAAAAAAAAAAAAAAAAAAAAAAAAAAAAAAAAAAAAAAAAAAAAGTAAAAAAAAAAAAAAAAAAAAAAAAGAGAGAGAGAACTAGCAGAGGAAGCAGCACAAGTAAAAGGGCTCAAAGACAATTGGGAACATTTATACTGCCCTGGAATTAATAAACCTATAAGTCTATTTTCATGTGAATTCATAATTCACTGAACTATGCTATTAGCAGTTTATTGCTTTCTAAAACTGAAGATTATTTGCTAAAGAAGATCAAGATAAAGAGAGATCGAGTATAACAGACCAAAGCTTTGGAAGAAATGTGTCAGAAAGTCAGCCAGGAAATGGAACAGCAATAAATTAAAGAAAAAAAAAAAGAGCACATTACTAACTGCTATTSAAGATACCCGCGAAGGAAATGGTGGTGCTGGAAGGAAATCAACTTGCTCACACAAGATACTCATGAATTGTTTCTGAAGCTGATAACTCATTCTCCCCTCTAAAATACATCACGAACTTTGCAGTTCAGTAAAGGATAAATAACCTGAATGACAACAGGGCATGAAGCACTTACAGGTACATTCCCTGACAGACAGACTTCTGTGCAGGGAAAAGTACCTGTTTGGAACCACTGAGCATCAAGCCATTTGGGAGAAAGCTCTGATTTTCAGAACAAGAAAATGATATTTATCATCACAAGGTCTAGTTAAAACAAAGGATCTAGCATACTACCTGTGCAGAAAATAAGAACTGACTAAAGCCAACACCATGAATGCAGAGTGCTGCCAGAACTCATGAAGAAATATGCACTCCCTTGAAGGCATGAGCACAACTGGGCAAAAAACCATCTCAAGAAAAATCACTCAATGAATCAGAAAGCTAAAAACCCTAAAAAACCATCTTCATCTTTGAATCAAAAAACCCATATTTCCTTAAAAGTTACAGCTTTAGAGAGGACATTATATATTTTATAGAGGACATTTTATATTTTAGGACAAGAGGAAATGGCCGCAAGTTGCGGCAGGGGAGGTTTAGATTGGACATTAGGAAAAATTTCTTTACTGAAAGAGTGGTTAAGCATTGGAACAGGCTGCCCAGGGAAGTGGTGGAGTCACCATCCCTGGAAGTATTTAAAAGACGTGTAGATGAGGCGCTTAGGGACATGGTTTAGTGGGCATGGTGGTGTTGGGTTGATGGTTGGACTCGATGATCTTAGARGTCTTTTCCAACCTTAATGATTCTATGATTTCAAGCACCTTTCACATAAACATCACTTTCTGCCTCAGACTCCTCGGCCAGCGCTGCATATTTCCCAATCATTCAAAGATGACTTTTCTACTAAGAGTTTCCAAGCCGTAATACATTTTACTTTTTTGAGAGGCAATACAAATGTAGTATATGCATTAGGCTCAGATAACAGAAAAAAATTAAATGCAGGATAAGTGGGAAGAATCTACATCAATTATTTCATGCTGGCTTTGTTCCCACAAAGGCTGCTGAGCTAACTCTTTTCAGACAAACTCCACTCCCCTGTGTCACATTTTCACAGCAAGCACAGAAGCCCCACAGAATATGGGGATGACTCCAGTCTGACTCAGTTTCCTGAATACCACACCTGAGCGTTTCCTGATGCAAAGTTCTGCTCCTTCACCATGCTCCTTTCAACTGCCTCCTCATCATGAGTCCCCACGAGCTCTCAGTGAAGCGTTACTGGAGTGGACAGCATGGGACTGCTCAAAGAGAGAATTCAGGCGTGCATCAAAAGCTAGGGCACGTACAGTGCACAGCCAAGCTACAGGAACAGCAATCCTTAACAGCATATGAATTGCAATGACCTCTGGCCTTTGTATCCATGGGATCTACAGAGGGAGATAGTCCTTTATACCATAGGGCTATTCTAAAAGTGCTATGACAGGTGCAGAATTAGGCCCAATGCATTGCAGGCAAAAGATATCAGCTATGCTGAATCCTGTGCAGCATCCTCTGCAACAAATCAGGTCTCCAGCATTATGTACCACATCAGCTAGAGTGTCAAGCAAAAGCTGCAATAACTTGACCTGAAGATCACCATAGCTGAGAGTCATTTACAGAAACAAAACAAAAAAGCTTCTCTTTACAGAAAGCCACATATCCTCTTACAAGAAAAAACCCCAATAACTATAGAAAGGTACGGAGAAAGTAGACTTGATATGAAAGCAGTGTCAGCTGTTTTCCAGAGATACATCCAGCAACTACAGTACAGCCACACTTGACAAGTGCACTGTCTCACAGGCACCAAGAAATCACATTTTCCCATTGTTCTAACATACCAAAACTGAGTAAACTGGGGAGAAAAACAGTTCTTATGCAATAATTTCCTGAGCCCTGTACTTTCATCTGATGTCACACACAGGTATTTGGAAGATCCTTTCCGAAGACAATTACATGCCCACCACAGACTTAGGGATAATTTCCTCTGTGCAGCTGAGCAGACAGAGCACATTAGCCTTTTTCAGATTGCTAATTCCTCAGCTCTTGCATGTTTCTCTTATTTGAGATTCAAAGCATATTCATAGCAGTAAGCCTCAAACTGCATCGATTTTGCTTTAAAAAGCAAATACACATCCATCTTCCTGCACCTTTACTAGTAAAAGTTAACTAGTCAGTGCCCATGGGGGCACGTGGCAGGCAGTAGAGTACGGCCAGGAGTCAGCTGCTCAGGGAGCTCCTTTCCGAAACCTAGAAGAGATTTGTTATTTAAAGGATTTACAACACTCTAGCATTTGCCCCAACACACAGAGTATGGGGACATATTTGAAGCCCCAAGGTATTTCCCAAATGCCAGTGGCAAGATCCTGGAGAACAAAGCACCAGCACTTGCCTCCAGCCAAAAGAAAAAGATATTTCAGGTGAGGACTTTGACGAACTAACAGTGGATTAGTCATATGATCGCTTTAAGAGACACTGCGCAATGTCAGGCAACGTGTTAATAAAGGAGAGAAATGTGTCCGAAAAGGAGAAGGGGGAGAGAAAGCTGTGATATACCATACCTCTCCCCCTGAACTTTAATTTTTGTTTGACTGCAYGTTTCAAGAAATCACTGTACAGTACAAAGATCTGCACAATACTAGAAAGCCTCACGTAAGAGTGAAGCCTTGCATTTTCTGCACACTCAGCACCAGGCCCTCAGGCAGGAGTTGTTATAGCAACTAGTCTTCAGTCTAGAGATGTCACCCCTGTGCAAGAAGGGTTTGGGGAGAACATTTCATATTATTCTAAACACACATCTACATAAGACAAAGGTTAGTGTATGTAAGTGTGTGACACTACACACAATGGTTTTTCTGTTGATTTTCTTTTGTTTAATCTTACAATGGTGTTTCAGGTAGTCTTCCTCTTTACCYACCAATTCCTTAAACAAGATAATAAATTACAAGACATACTTAATAGACATACTAGGCTAGTAATAGCAAGGAAATTCACATCAGTTCTAAAAGGTTAGCATCAGAATCCCTATTCCTTTCTTCAGCCTGTCAGTGCTTCTTCCCATCTTGGAGCCCCAGCCAGCATTCCTCAGTCAGACCCTATTCCACAGCCTTCCCAGTCCTACCTAAATGAGAGCCTGTCGGTGAAACACTGTAGACGTGTAAGCTTCAGGAGACAGATCAAGCAGTCCTTCGTCCTCAGCCAGGGAGGCAAAAGCGCTGTCCGCCGAGAGCATGCCCATGTCCCTGCGCAGCAAAGTCCCGCTCTCCCCAGCATCTCCCCCAGCACTCCTGGGAAGGTGATGGTGGGTCATGGCCAGGAGAGTTGCCTTGTGGAGCAGGGCAAGGCAGGCAACCGGCCAGTGGCACAGCCTGAGCCGTGCTGCAAGCAAGGAACACAGAGCTGTCGCRGCAGGCTGAAAGCAGAGATCTGGTAGCAGTTGCAGTCCCCAGGGTGTTTTCTTGGCCAAAACAATACAACTTTTCTCAAAGCGCTACCAAGGTCTGTCTCACACTTGATCAACAGCTTATTGAAGCGTTAAGACTATTAGGCTTCACATAAGCAATTTTATAGGAGGTCAACAGGTACATCTAGGAGGTGGGAATTTGCTGTCACTTCCACAGGTCCTCCTACATCACTGTCAGGTGGGGTTTTTTGGGTTGGTTTGTTTGTTTCTGTTTTTTAAACAGGTGCAGGAAGGAAGCCTGCCAGTAGAGCACCATGGATCAGCCCCATCCAGCATTTGGGCTCAGGAAAATACAGCTGCTATTTTACTTCCTTAATTCATATCAGAAATTCAGGGAGTTTTCACATTACATATAAATCTGTTGCACATAACTACTGCTATTCCATCCAAACCTCTCATTAGGGGCATCATGACAGTTTAAAAGTAACCCTTTTTTCCTCCACTTCAAGTACAGGAATAAAAAAACTTTCTTGTCCATATGCATCCCTATTGTTTCTAGACCTTGAAATGATTGCCACATCACGCATAGCAAGTGACATGCCAACACAACTCCACCCAGGCTGCATTGACGCACATTCACCACATAAAAATTCTCAGATTGAACTTAATCTTCATTTGCATCACACCTGCAATCCAGTTACACAACCCATGAATAGCGGTAGCTGTCCCACTGACATAGTAGAGGTGTGTGTAAGTAGACATTTTTGAGTTGTGCTCACAGAATTGGGCAYGGCATTGCTCAAGACACTCAAGTTGGGGGTGGGGGGAAAGGGGTGAAGACAGTCCCCCAACAGCTGAATTGCATTCTCCCTCAGTATTGTGGCTCCGGCACCACCTCCTGTTGAATTTGCTGACACATCCCCATCACAGAATTATGCTTCAGTTGCTCCTATTTCTGCCAAATCAAGCCTATTTAGACTGAAGTTTTCCATACCAGAAGACTGTCTCAGGCTCAATTCTTTTGCAAACTTTCAAGCTTGGCTGGTTCAGCTATTTCTGAGAATAAGGTGAGAAGAAATACACGTATGTTGCTTAGCTCAAAAACAAACCCTTCCCCACTCCCCCCAAATAAAACACTCCTCTGCAACCCTGACACCAATACAGAGGGCAGAAATATGTACAAGTCTTGTTGCATGGGGAAAGAACAGAATATAATCCTTTAAGTGTAAAGATTAGCTCCCTGTGTAGTTTTGAAAGTGATCATCAAGCAATTTAAGTTCAAGAGTGCTTAATATTCAACCCAATACTCCTTTTATACGGGGATACAACTTTTTGGTTGTAACATGCAAAAGTATTGTGTAGTGTTTTATACATATTGAAGGCCAATATTAATATACATATATAGGTATATTATTTGTCTTTATATTAGTTGTATATATGTATATTGTATGTATTATAATACACAACTATAACCATTGCTAAACTCAGAATTTTATTGCTCTCCTTTTAAAAGCCTTTGCTTTGACCTGAAGGAAAGTTCCCTCTTTTTCTGAGCAGTCTACCTCATTCCATGTTGACACAAGAACCGAACACAGCTTAACTTAACACACTTAACACACTGAACTTAAGCCACAGGCAACACATGTTCAAAAGCATGCTTGTCTTGTTAATGTCTCATGAAATTTAGGAGACTTGCATGCTTTAGAAAGCTTCCCCTGCAATCTTTCAAAATAGACCACCAACAAAACACACAGTTGCATCCTCTGCCACTCAGTGCAGTAACAACATGGGAGCCAAAAGCTCAAAGATCCCTAATTCCTGCCAGTGTCACACAGGCAGGTCCAGGATTTGCCTTCCAAAACTGCAGTAGGTAAGTCTTTCTAAAGGACTAGGAATGACCAAGAGTGAGGGGCCTAGACTGCTCCTGCTTGCAACTTTTCCTTTCAAGCCCAGCCAGAAATAATGTCCAGTTGTTTCTGCTTTCCTCTCCTCAGAAAACCATTGCTTCAAGAGTTAGTTTGACAGTGGTTTCTCTGTATGCAATCACTTGCTCAAAGGGGCGTGCCTAGCCATTACCTGTTCTGGGCTTCGGGGATCTAGATTATTATAAATAATTACATACTTTCTAGAGTACAGTTTTCAGCAAGGTTCCTTGTAAAGACATCTATGGACTTGCAGTTAATACTGCATGTTCAAAAGATTAGTTATTCCTTAACACCAATTTACAGATGGAAGACAACACAGCATTGAGGTCAACTCCAGGCATAAGGAAAGCAGGTGGTTGCCTAGAGAAACAGATTGATGTATGTGGCAAAAGAGTCTTCCCCCCCTGCCCAATCTTGCCTATACCACAGCCCCAGAGAAAAGCAGATGGATGTTGCTGCAAAATGCAGGATAGGGATCGCAGGGCCCCACATACACAGAAGTGACAAACAGAGCACTCTCCAGCCTGCCCCATCCCTTGAGTCCCCCAGCAGCTGCAGCAGTAACACAAGGCTGGCTTTCCAGAGCTCTGCCCTGACCTGGTGTCCCAGCTCCAACCTATTCTCCTCCCCTTGCCACATGGGGAAGATGCCTGGCTTGACTAGCCCCAGATCTTTGTACTTAGAGTCACCTGTCATCCTCATACCCGGTCAGCAGCTTTGCTGGCTCCAGAACACAACAGCTCTAGGCAGTGTAGCAGTCTGAAGCAGCGTAGGCTGAGAACAGAAAGATTCCTTTCCCATACCTGGCTTCAACAGCATCCCTACAACTGCCAAGCTGAAGTAATTTTGCTTTTCTATTTTAGTTTTCACAATAGTAAAATGAAGATTCATTAGCACTTACTTATGAGCCAAAGCAATGTCAACAGTGGTCATGATGGGCCAACATCATACACAATATCAGAGCCCTCATGAACCAAACACCTAGGTCTTTGCAGACTGAGCCAAGGAGGCTGGCTCCAGCTGACAAATGAGCCAACCTGGACCTTCTCTGCACTAGATATAGGAAAACCCCTCCATATATACACACACCACCCCACCCCMCCCCCCATTAATGGGTTATTTAGAAAACAAAACAAGAGAAACCCCACATACTCATTCAAAACAGGTCCACAAATGAATTCTCACACCTCCCACACTCCCCAACATATTTGGAAAGGCCTATCCCCATCTTTCTCTAACAATGTCCCAGTCATAACAGAAGCAGGCTATTTGCCAGGTCAGGCACATTTCAATAGCTTAACACACAGACCCTGCAATAGTCACGTAGTAATATACAAGTCAGTCAAACACCACTAAAATTCCCCACGCTCCTGAGGGCTGACCCTGTACTGACCAACGTCATCACTGAGGACAGGAACTGTGACGCTGAATATTACAGGAGGTGTGTGCGTGGCGGGGGAGATGACTTGAAAACCCTTCCATTCTGAAGGGTTCCAGACCCCCACCCAAACTGGACAGGCAGCATCAACATATAGCAGTCCCTCAACTCAACAAGCTGCCTAGGTCCCTCAGAACACAACAGACAACAAGCATGCATATGACAAAGAAAGCTAATCTTATAGACATGTGTATGAAATATATTGCTTTATATAAAATATGAAAAAACACCAGAAACATCATAAAGATCACAAAATACCTTGCCCATACGTATGACTCTCATACGTGCGAAGGTACCGAAAGACATCTAAGAGGTCTGCACTTTCAGATTCCTTTGGTGCTATRTATCTTTTCATTCTGCTCTCCTTTGTATCAATGACTCAATCATATGTTCCCTAAGGACAGAAACATCTATTGGTGGCGATGGGGAAGAGGCAGAGACATTTATCACAAGCTATAACAGAGCAATATTCTGCTAATACCGCAGTTGTTACCAAATCGTTTTTCACAACACTGAAAAAAATTAAAGATCCTCCCTTTTAATGCTGCAAAGAACATATGCATTTCCATAAATCGTACAATCAGCATTTACAGCACCAGATGCCTATAAAAGAGTACATCAGCTGAAGTCTTAATTTGTTTTGCTTAAGTGCTTTTCTCCTATTAGCAGAGATTACATCTTGCTCTTAAACAGTGAAACTCTAAATTACCCATTTTTAATAAAACCTATCTTTCTCTGCCAGAATGCCATTCAAATCAAAATGTTTTTCACTAGATTCTTTATTTTCCTGCTGACTTAATTACCGAATTATAGTTTACTACAAGCAATGATTTTTATATCCATTCCTTAAATCAAACAGCTTATGTGATGTTGAATTTTCTATGCGTACTGATTTCATAAAGCATCCTAATTCAATATTATTACACTATAGGAGGAACACCTCTCTCTGCCTTTGCATGATTGTTTCAGACAAAGCTTTCAGAAGAAACTGAGTTGCACAGGCAAATTTACATGGAAGGACACTTGCACACGTTAAGCAGCTGTCCTTTCTTTGGAAAGACAACAGTTCTTTCAAAGTTCAGTAGGCAACAAGGTTGTTAAATGTACTGTTACCAACTACTTTTTGCTGGTCCTGAAAAAAGTTCTTTTAGGAACCACTGAGTAACGTGACTTAAATCAAAGCACAAGACCAGTCCGAGTCAAGTTTCTATACTAATATGTTCATGCACTCACTTGAGTCCAAGGTAAGGATGCGTAGCAGAGTGCAGGATCTAGCCACTTGTTTTGCGGTGCCTCCCTTTCCTAGCATTTAGAAAAAGGCCTCCACAAACTGAACTGGCATATAACTCTTAGAAGGATTGCAGATGTTTTCACCAATTTTGTTTCACACATTACCACAAATAAAAACATAGTTTGTTGAAAATACTCCATTCACCTCCAGAGAAATAACATGAACCGTCACAGGCAAGTACATGAATCCTATGCGGTATCTCTGTTGTGTGGCACCATACAGACACATCTTTTTATGAGCGCGCAAGTTGCTATGGGACTCCCAAGACTATCAATGACCTACTGCTATTTGCATGTTAAATTATGCTCATCACCTTCTTGGTTGCACCCACCTTCACTTTATCACTTCAAACCAGTAGCTCAAATAAATACATTTTCAGCAACTACATTAAAATCAAATCTAGCATCATTAATCTTTCTCTTGCACTTTAACCCACATTAATCAATTGGGTGCTTTCAGTCCTATATGCAAGAGTATAACAGAAAATCCAGTTGTTGTTATATCCCAGTGGAATTATGACCATTTGATCAGATATTGCCAGCAGTAAGGAGTATATACTCTAAAGGGAAAATTCTTTTCAGTCGACATAAGAAACCCCAAAAGGACAGTTCAACAACATAACTGTTATGTCAACATTTAAATGCTGGAAATTTACTCTAGAGTAAGAGGTATAACCAACCATCTGCATCTGTGAAGGTGCCAAAAATCAGTGAACTATGTGCCAGATTCTAACTTGCACTGAAACGCAACTGTCTTCTCTTGTACCCCTTTAAAATTGTTTTAGTTAGAATACAACCAAGTTGAGTATTTTATTTTGAAGCAGCATATTACAGATATCAGTATGAAATCCCATACATGTGAAATCATACTGCATGGTGAAAATGCAAAACTCCAATTGACTACAACTGAGAGCGCCCTGCACTAAAATTGAGGTGCTCTACAAAACAAACAGACTGTGCTTCTGATCAACCAACCACTAATAAACTGTGTGTATGAGTAGCCAAGATGAGAAGGAAGGGGAGGCAAAAAAACCAGCATATATCTATATTTTCATAACCCACAAGACAAATGTTTCTATGTCACCAAAACAGGATCCATAGATAATGCAGACATTAAAGAATGCTATTTCAGATAGCATTAGTAAAGAGTGCTATTTCACAGCACTCAGTACATAGATAATATTTTTCAATTAAGCACTATACCTAGCTAGGGGTACTTTTAAACTAAAACCCGGGTAGTTTTAAACAGAGTTCTACCTGAAAGTATAATATGTTTCCTATTAGATGTCTCTATATGTCTACTGAGTTATGTGGGTATATTTGAAAACAGCCTACAAATAGGCTATATTTATACAGCTTACATGTAAGACATACACACATCATCTTTTAATATCAACTTTTTTAAGTGAGCACCAGTAAACGAGCAGCATTCTCTTACACCGCAAAAAAACTTAGAGAACACTAAAACTGCTTGACAGATTCAGAATATACCTTGCCACTGAGTCAAGGAGCAAGGTTAAAAGGCAGCATAACACAACAGGGTGACAGAACCTGTAAACTGCAGCTGTAATCAAACTAACCCATGTAGCATGCTGCTTGATTACGGTTTTGATGATTTTCGTCGTGTCCCAAACCTCAAGCCAAGAATAACATTGCATTGAGAGAACAGTTTAAGGCATCTCGGCACAAAGAAATCACAAGGCTGACTGCACAAAAACAATGCAATTGTCAAACTTTGTTGTCAACCTAATTAAAGCAACAAAGCATCAAGCAAAAAAAGCATTTTACCTTTTTAAGGAAAAATTTCTGTAATTTCTTGTGAGGCAGCTTTATCATCTTTTTTTCAGCATTCAGGATACAGGTCAGACACCGCAAGTACTTGAGCCATTCTGCAGGGGTTTGACACCTTTCGTCTTCTCTATTAACTCACTGCAGCCAGCTTAGCTTAACGCGTCACCAGACACCAGCCCAGCCCAGCAACGGATTAAAAGGCAAGAGCGAGGCTGGATCTCATCTTTGACTCAAACAAGGAAGCTATATACAGACACTCCAGCTCCAGCCAAAGCCTATAGCTGTGTTGTCAGCACGAGGGGGAAGAGAACAGGTATGAGGTCTCCATCTCTCCCTAGAAAACCTGCGAAGTTAAAAAGGTGCTTATCCAGAGGCAAGAATTTACAGGAGAATGAAAGAGATACCAAGATGCTCAGTATCTCGTTGGATCCTTTCAAACCCCATGCTACAGAAGAAACTCATTCAACATTCAGGACTCAGAAACCTACCCAGCATTGCCTGCTGAGCGCAGTTTGCCACCACGCACCTGTTAATTGTGCACATTGTATGTGACTCAGCCGAGCACAGGAAAGAGCCTGTCATTTAGGTTTTCTTTAAATCACTTGGAGACTTACTTCCTTTGAATGGTTTTTAGAAAAATCTCTATAAAGAAAGAGATTACACACAAAGATGTTATATGCAGATACACACAGAGGTATTTATAGAGTGTACCAACGCTGAGTTTGATTCAATGCCATAGGAACCAGAGATCATGGGCATTGCTGCCTTCCCTTTGGGAATCTGCAAGCGAAGTTCAGCTCCAGATTTGGAAGGACAGGGCTCAGCATCACACCAGTGATTCTGCATCTCCTGGGCCACTGGTGTCCTAAACCAGCAAGGTGCTGTAGGACAACCTGATCTGAAACAGTGTATGCCAATGGGATAATCCCTATATTTAAGAATGGAGCATACACTGAAGCAGCTAGTTGAATCAGTTTAAAAATCACTTCATGATCAAGCTACCTCCCTGACTAATACTGTGTGAGGATACACAGAAATATATTATGAGGGGAATTTCTTCAGAACACTAGGTGTCAGTCACTCCCAAATCTCCATTTCTTGTTTTTATTCTACAAGTATTTCACACAAGCTGCAGCTGAAAAAAAAAACCACCCTCAAATCTGTAATAGTCCATCTCTACCTGTATCATGTTTCTGCCATTTGCATCATTCCCTTACCACAAGAGTTATGCTTGTTCCTCTGCCTTCTTGCTGTCCCATTCTTCAGGAGCTTAAGTACCACAAACACTCTCAAATGTTACTGCAAAGTTCCGCTCCTATGGAGGCACACATATTTAACCCAGCAAGTAGCAAGGTCTAGGGCGAGCCAAGGAAACCAGAGGTTTGAAGTAAAGCACACACTTAGCTGCGGAGGTTTGGCCCTCCCTTTAATACAAACCTGACAGGCAAATCACAGCTACAGCAAAATGCAGAACCAAACTCCGAGAACTGATGTCACTATGCACCAATGAGAAAGTCCCAGTGCTACCGAAGAGACATGCTGACAATGCCACAGAACGGAAGTGCAAGCTGTGTCAAAGTATTGGTCATGAGAAAAATACAGACCCAGGACAGCCACCAAGATAAACCAACAGCTGAAGGTAAGCAATAGACCTGGTGAAAGCATTTAGAAGGTATTCTGGCCATCAGGTGTTCAGCCTGACAGTGGAGAATTGCAGACAAGTTTCCCGAGAAGCTTCCTGCACCAGGAGGATATCTATCCAGAGAACAGCAAGATGATGATTCCGAGTCCCATTTCAAGAAATGGTTCCAAAACTGGCAACTGGGGAACCCAAGCAGTGAGACGGGGGCTATTTCTTTGGTGTGTTATATGCTTGAAGCCTTTGGGTACAGTTTTGATAAAAGACAAAAAGAATGTTTCTTAGAAAAGTCTCACTGTGCACTGTGTAAATGGAGAAGAATCCAAGATACCTGCAAAAACAGGATGGTGAAAACACCATAAAAACCACCTGCACGCATACAGCAGGAATACTAGGGTTGCAACCCTAGTATCTTTCTCAATAGTTTCTGCTATAAAAGGGCAAGCTTGGATTTGAAACTTGAAGCCCTTCAAGTTATACAGTTAAAAAGCCTGCAATTTTGGGGTATGCATTACCAAGAAGCATATTACTTTTAATTTAAAACTCACAATTCTTACTCCAGTTCACCAGGATTTGCATCATTTCTTAGTATCTCAGCTTCCACCTAGGAGCTTACCACAGTCAAACAGCATTGACTTCAAATTTCAGTTCTTCATACTGTAATTATTTGGCTGCATTTTTATTTCTGCACTGATATCCATAAATGAAAACCTTGCATCTTCAATATACACAAGTTAAAATACTTTGAAGATACTCTTAAAAAAATTCAAAATACTTCCTTCCTTCCTTTGAGATAACATGCCATCATCCCAGCCTCTAGATTCACTTAGTTCTTTAAAGTGTAGCTCAAGCTAAACAATTAGATTTAAGCTGGAAGTACCATAAAGACATTCTTTTATGCCTTTTAATACATAAGTAGTTTTTGGAAAATGCTGCATTACAGAAAAGGTAAAGGCAGACTTTCAGCTATAATTCTGAATTTCTAGGGTGTGGTTTTTTCTTTTTTTTAATCAAGAAAAACATTGAGGACTGAAGACATACCTTAGCATTATTTTTAGGTATTTATGTACATCTGAATACATTCTGAATTCTGTCATGGTTACTATGGTAGATAATTGCTTTTTGTTAAATGTGACAGTCAGACCTAACACATACAGTCTCTGTTTATTCACAATCCTTCCAGCTAAATGCAACATTTAACAAACAAACAAGTCCTCCAAACTCCACATGCATAACATCGTTACACCCAGGCACTGCTACTTGCCCTTTTCAAGTCTGTGTGCTGTTTTATGCTATACAGGCTTTGCTTGGGCAATTTAAATGAAAGATGCTTCATTCATTGATGAATGCTTACCGCATCTTTCTGACCTAAACAATAGAAGAAACACTGCATTTTTTTTTAATGAAGTTTGTTTTGGGTTTTTTTTGTTTGTTGTTTTTTTTTTTTTTTTTTTTT
>JAYKAV010002661.1:836419-934285 GCA_035582835.1 Phoebastria nigripes | reverse complement strand
TTTTTTTTTTATGAACTACACAGTTCTTAGCAGGCCTGCTCCCATCTAATACTAACTCTCATGGGAAAGATGACATTAGCATMCCAAGAGAAGCTAGCTAACCATAAGCAAAGTTTGCAAGACTGAAGAAGGAATAAAGTATTCTATGGCTGTATTTAGTTTTGCATATAACATCTATTACAGTATTTTATACAAGAGACAAACATAGCTCAGATTTTTCTTTAAGTATAGCGTTAATATTGGTTCCAGCAAAGAGTAAAGAGTTCCATACAAAGGTAGGTAGTATTACAGATATCCTTTTCTATGCCTGTTTAAGTTACCTTTCTACTTCCCTTGGTAATTCAAATCTGAAAAGATAAAACACCTTCCTGCTTTAACTCACAYGGGTGAAAAGGAAGTGTAAGAGGAAGCACAATTTGAAAAAATAATGTTAAACTCTTTTACCAGTAATTCTAACCAAATGCCAGTCCCTGTAGCTGACAGTTCTCTATTTTACCTCCTGTTTTGATTTACAAATTCACAAACTTACAAAATGCCAAGAGAATTGCTTAATACAAGCCATTTTCYTCCCTGGTTAGCTGACCCCTTGCAAAAATTAGTCAATAAATTCATAATTATTGGATCAAATCCAGCAGTATTTGTTTGTGCTTAGAAATGGGACTTTCTGAAATAATATCTCAAGATTAAAGTTAGACACGCTTAACAATAAGTGTCACCTTTAAGAGCAGCAGCTTCTAACACGCAAATCCTGGTAACCCTAACTGCACATCTATACTGGAAACATATACTCAGGCCCCAGTTCTCAAAGGAAAGGTCCACCAGCTCCACTGTCAGTCACAAGCTTCCCAGCTGACGTGCAGAAGCCCAGTTCCTAACACAAGGCCCTTATGAGCAAGGAGAGGAACTTTCCCCAACGTCTGGCCACTGGACCAAGCCGTGATAGCGGCAACAAAAATTGCTGCTTTAGAACTCAAGTTCCATTTCTTACAGCCCTACCAGCAAACCCATAGCAAGGGCAGCATAGCAGCTACTGACACACACACTGCCATTGAGGTCCAAAGGTCTTTGCTCATGGTGCTATTGATCTGCATACTCAAAAAAACAAAACTGAAGTTTTTGTCAAGTATTCCCCCCTCAATTATTTGAAGTCAATACACAGAGGAGTGAATTCTTTCCTTTATGGTGCAAAAAGAATTTCTCTTACACTCCAGACAACTAGGTAGTGCAAATCTATTCAAGATAATGGGGGCTACACAGCAAAGGAACTGATACTGCTCTCTTACAGAACATTAATAACTTAGATCAAGAAAGACTCCAGCACGACTATCTGTTTTCAGGCTATTTTTTGGAACAGGTACTTAAAAAAAGATGCAAACTGAGTGTATTTGATCAGGAAGTTTGGATAGCAGAAAGACTTTTTTCTCTCCCCCTCTCACTCCTCAAAAGGCTAGAGATATGAGACATCTTTTTCTTTTCCTCTTCTGTCCCAATACACCAATTCCAGCTCCTCAAGAGTCACCTTGAGGGAGAAATGCGGAAGCAGAATGCAGGGGATACTGCCCGTTTTCTGGATATATTCTGGATAAATACTAGCAAATCAAAAGCACTGACCTCGGAAAACAGAACTCCACTCGCCTTCCAAAATAACCAATGCCAAAATCCACAGTAGTTCAGGATTGGAAGTTGTCCTGGGTTTGGCTGGGATAGAGTTAATTTTCTTCCTAGTAGCTGGTATAGTGCTGTGTTTTGGATTTAGTATGAGAAGAATGTTGATAACACACTGATGTTTCAGTTGTTGCTGAGCAGTGCTTACACTAAGTCAAGGACTTTTCAGCTTCTCATACTGCCCTGCCAGCGAGGGGGCTGGAGGCACACAAGAAGCTGAGAGAGGGCACAGCCTGGACAGCTGACCCAAACCAGCCAAAGGGATATGCCATACCATATGACATCATGCTGAACAAAAAACTGGGGAGGTTGACCAGGGGGGCAGGGCCACTGCTCAGGAACTGGCTGGGCATCAGTCAGCAGGTGGTGAGCAATTGCATTGTGCATCACTTGCTTTGTATAGTCTTTTATCATTATTATTATTTTCCCTTCCTTTTCTGTCCTATTAAATTGTCTTTATCTCAACCCATGAGTTTTACCTTCCCCCCCCCCAATTCTTTCCCCCATCCCACTTGGCAGGGGGGAGTGAGCAAACAGCTGTGTGGTGTTTAGCTGCCTGCCAGGTTAAACCACAGCAGCATTTGCATGTGATTTTTCCTTCCTGTTCTAATTAGCAAACATCACTGCCTGGTGGACCCTGCTCAAGCTCTTAAAACAACTCTCATGTAAACCCTCCTCCCCTCACACCTTCCCAAACACCCAACACAAAGGCAGTTTCCTGGGGGACTGATACCAAGGACTACTGCAATAAAAGCAAGGAAATAAGCTTCTCCACAGCACCTGCTTTGTCTCCCTGCTGCCCTAAGGACCCCTGAGTTACCCTCTGAGACACTCTCAATCAAGAAATGACTGCATCCCCTTTATACCAGAAACAAAAAGTTACCTCTGCAGTTAAAAAGAGAAAAAGAAACATGGCTACATCACAGTTGGAGAACTTCTAGATGTAGAAGTACTGTAAAGGGAAACGGGAACAACTTTAAGAAAAGAGAAGCATACTTTATTTCTTGAAACTTGTTATACCCCAAAGCTTAAGGAGTCTTATGGCCAAGGTTTTAAAGGATTCACTCCATGTTCTGCTGTGAATTTGGACACTGTGATCAAGGTTTGACGCAGACTTTTCTTTCCCCTCTTTATTAGAGGGTTTTGTGAGGGTAAAACAGCTCCATGTAGTTTCTCTAAATCCGTATTATAAATGCAAGCCACCTTCAAGTTGATTTCTATTTACAAGCCTTTTTAAGCAACATCAGTACACAGCAGCTATTCAAAGATGATGCTTAGTTTAGCCATTTGCAAATCTTTCCAACAGCCAAGAGCTTTTTCAGGAGGTTTCACACAAACTCACAATAATTCATACTTTTTTTTCCTCCAAATACAAAAATCAGGTTATCCTCAAGAGGTGCATTATGATTCACAGCCCTGCTGAAATTTTGGCCTGCTTTTAACTAAGCTTGAGTTATTCAGGACTTTACACTGTGCATACTGGTTGCAAAACTCTCATTAGTTAAAACATGAGATGACCCTACCTCATTTCTAATATAGTCAAGGCCTATACTTACGTTTGGAAGACGACAAAGAGGGGCAGTTCTGTGTATGTGCCAATGTAGGTGACAGGGTTAAGGAGTGCAGGGACGGGGAATACCCACGTCCAAAAGTTTTCCCTGTCTTACTGCATGCAGCTCTGTAGCCATTTCTCACAGTCTCCCTATAGCTTCACGTATATACTACTAGAAACATGCCTTGCAGAAAGCAGGGGAAGGGAATGGAAGTTATGAACAGAGCAACAGGATAACGAAAGGCTGCAGGCTATAAATACATCCTTAACACTGTACTTCTCCATATACATGCATAGTTTATCTAGTTACCAAAAGCCACACACACATTTGAAGATGATCACAAGATGATTCCCAATCACATTTTACTCTGCACTTTCTACGGCATTCATTGGTGAAAACAAAGGAAATTACAAATTCTGACAGTACTCTCAGTATATTCTAATGTAGGCATTGGCTCTTATTTCGCAGATGCCACTACACATTCTGTAGCAATCAAATACCACTACTGATTAGGTAAGGTTTGTAACACTGTACACCAGAGTGGAAGTTACTTACATTTGGAAACCTAATTCAGTGCCCTGAATAAGTGTTGTTCTCATTAAAGAGTCCTCTTGTAGAATAGCCAGAGAGTCAGAGATTTGTTCCTCTAAATGAAACTATGCTTTCAAATATGCCAAAACCAAAGAATTTTTATCAAAAGTGCAATCATACCATAGCTCATGAAGCTCTGTTGTGATTTAGGCAGCAGGACACCACCAGCCATGCTCGAACAGCTCAGTCTTGACTGCACCCCAACTTTTCAACCCTGAAACTGAAATCAGGGCTTCTTTACAAAGGTCCACTGCAAGTCATGGGATGATGCTCCAGAGAAGGACCCTCAGGGAGGTCACTCATGGACAGGATCACATGCCTAAAACTTTCAAAGACATTTATTTTCCGAGAAGTACATGCTTTGCAAATACTTGCACCTAGGACCCTGACATTTAAAGAACTGCCTCTGAACAGAAATGAGACCCAAAGACACTGAATCTTTCCACATATAGGAAGAACATCATGGAAGCAGTCAACGTTTTAAAGGAGTTCACTCCTCACCCACAATGAGGAGGCTGTAACAAAGGTCCAGCTGCCACAGGGGCACCAAAATAAACAACTGTACTTTCCAGAGTAGGCTGCATTGCAGAGCTCTGAAGAATCAGCCAGCAGTACCCCGAGGGAAGCTGCTGGATCTGAAATTCAGATCCACCCTTGATGGGCTCTGCTCTCTTGATGACCCAGCTCTGAGGTGCCACACAATGTGGTTCTGCAATTACTGTCTTATCAAGATCATAATGCACCATGTGTACTAGGCAAGTACCAGACCCTAGATAGCAGACTAACTCTTTGCATTGGGAAAGTGCAAAGCACACAATGGTCCCTTGACAAGCAGGTTTTGGGGTTTTTTTTGGGGGGTTGTTTTTGTTTTGTGGGGGTTTTTTGGTTTTGTTTGTTTGTTTCTTTTTGACTCTCACCTTTATTTTTCTTTTTTTAATTTTAAGATCAGTCCTCAATATGATATAATCTCTCTCTAGATAAAGATTTCTTTGAAAGACAATGAAAGTTGCAATTCAGCAGCTTCAACAGCTATTTCAAGCATTTATTTTTATGCACAGATACAGTTAAGTTACAATTTGGGGAACCCCAATAGTTAATTTCCATCATAATTTTACAGATAGAGCTAATTTTCCAGCAGTAAAAAGAAGGTTAAATCCAGCATTTTTGCAAGACAGACATGAACAACTATCCTTATGATGGACTTCCAGGAAAACATGCCAACAGGTAATACTTATGTCAAAGGAGACATAACATTGTATGCTCAACCTCTGATCACAGAGAAAGCTTTCTATAACAACACTTGTGAGCAAGGACTAAAGTTGATTTTTTGGACTTGAGCTTTAAGCACCATGTACTTTTCTTAAGAGCTATTGTTTTCATTTTAATTGCAGCTGACTGCTAGAACTGCCTGGAAAGTGAGAACCTAATTTGCAAAATATGTTGGAGTTTTGACATTTCCTTTTCTTTCACCTAGGGATAGGATTCAGCTCTCTCTCCTTTTTTTTTTTTTTTAAAAAAAATTTATTTTTATTAAAGAGACAGTAATTCCAAAACCCAAAGTGAGGGCCATGTTAGAAGCACCTGGAAAAAATCATCTCAGAAGTACAAGGTCAAATCACCACCTTTCCACCAGTATGCTGGTTCTGACCTCGTAGATGCAGATGCACGTACAGGGATCCAGTGAAAGCAGGGCTCTAAGGAGACACAGTACATGAATGCTTCTGCTTTCAGATTCAAGTTTTAAGCATAAATTTTACAGTGTCCTGAAGGGATGGGCAGAAAAAAAAAAAGCAGCATTCAAAAGTGTCTTTCTGAACAAAAAGTCACTGCAAAAAAAAAAAAAAGCAAAACTGCTGCAGGAAGAGTAACTGATCATTCAGCTCTGGCTGTGACCTGGAATTGCATAGGGTTTCTATGCTTTGGGCTGGTTTTTCATGTCTTTATGGTAGATACATAACTTAGACATATACTGGCAATATGCGATATCAGTCAATTATTATTGGCCTACAAACTAACACTTCCAACAGCTGTGGAAGGTCAGATTTTGAAGACAGATTCTTAACTTCTCCTGACCTTTACAATAGGCAGAGTAAATCCAAGTGAATAATCCAGGTGGTTAAGTTGGTATGAGAACGGATAAGCTTTTATACCATATACTGTTCTTATTACAATAATCACAGTAAAGATAAATTCACATTGTGGGTAATTCCTTAGCACAGTGAACCAGGAAAGCCTATTGCCCAAAGGGAATGCCTCAGATTCAGACTTATATCTCAGCATATATTTAGAGTGCTCTAACAAGTGTGTGCCTCGAGCATCTTTTTTTTTTTTTGATAGTTTAATTACTCTAAGATTACAGATAATCTAAAAGCATACATTTTCAGAGGTACAAAAACAATTTATTATATTGGTGACCCTCATGTCTTGCTCATAGCTATACAGGATATAGAAACAGAAGTAATACATGGCTTCAGAGAAAAACAGAGCGCCCACAACTGGAAATATGTCACATCTTTCCTTTAGGATAAAATATATTCTTAGTTGTATTCTCAAATGAATGCTAATAAATGAAGAATCTACCTCCATTTTAATTTTACTTGTGATTCTTGCACATTTTAGACATACATGTAGGAAAGAAAAAAAGTTTAAAATTGCCTCTTAAATTGGTTGATCTTCATGTCTCTACACAAAAACAAAACACACAAACCAAAAAACCCATCTCTTATTTGTTTCATCTTTAACTGAAGAGGTTTAACATTCTTCCCATCTCCTTGTATAAATTTCTCTCCATTCCTCTAATAATTTTCCAGCAACTATTTGGTCTCAATAACCATGTTTCACTGTGCTTTTTCAAAGGTGAAATGACTGGAACTGAACACAGGGTTCCAAATGAGAAAAATCAGCACAATGGCACAGCTCTGCTGTTACAGCCTATTCACTTCCTCCTGCCTGCAGTACCTCCTCTACACTTCGCAAGCAGAAAGAGGGTTGATGCTCCAAAGCCTGTATTCTGCACCTCCCACAGGTACACACAGTGGCACAATAGTTGGCACAACAAGGCTGTACCTGCATACTGTTAAGCATTTTGAAAGAGATTTCTAGAAATAGCTATGTTACCAATTTTTTTTTTTTTTTAAGTCTTTTTCTATTCCCCTTCAGTGCTTTTTCATCTCCTGATTAAAGATGCCATTATTCTTCTATTGTGACATTATGTGGATGTACCAAAAATGTGAATGCAGAATATAACATCACAATGACAACATACAAGCTCTTTGCTCATAGGTAAAAAACCTTCTCATCACCTTTGTTATCATCTCATTATCTCATGTAAGGTAGTGCGATGATACTCTGTTATAATTCCAGTAATTTTGGCAGTGGATCATAACCTACAGTAAAACAAACCCTACTAAATAAACAAAGTCACCTGAAAACAATGTGCAAGGGGATTAACGCTTGGAAAATTCACAGCTTCTCCTAGGTGTTTCACCTTTCAGGGGTGGCGGGGGATCCAGATTTTAAAAGCAACAAGGCAGCAGAAACACTGTGAATACTGGATGATTCTGAAGTTACATTTACAACACACAGTTAAACCAAAATCAGGGAGAGAGCAATAAAATAAGCTGCAGTTTGATTCAGGCAACTGCAAGATCTGTTTCATTAAGGATTAGCTAATGCAGGACTGTATTCACACTGAACAGAAAAAAAACCCACAAAAAACCAAAACAGTAACCTTCCACTAAATTTGATATATTTTCAGATATCCAATTATTTTATACAGAATTTGTGTTTACCTTTCAAAATTTCTGTACAGACAAGTACCTGAAGAACTACCATTACAGAGCAAATTTGCTAAGTCTTAATTGAGAGACCAGTTCATCTATGGCCACCACATTACAGAAGAAATGTTGCCTCTCAAATGCTTATCTGCAAAATTAAGAAGGAATTTGGAAACAGGATTTTGAAATCTATATTGATTAATAACAAACATGCATTAAGTTTGGATGGAGGGAACAAGAGAACCATCTGTACATTGTGTAGTTAGGCAAGTTGTAGGATGCTTTACTTGCAAGACGATTAGCAGGAACTATCATAGTTTTGACTCAAATGACAGATTTTGTGTTCAGGCTGAGGTCACTCAATTTCAACAAAACCAAAAATAAATTTCCAATAACTCAATGCAATACAGCGTCACACCTTAAAGAGAAATATCATACCAGGACAGTACAACCAAGGGGTTAAAGAAGGAAAGATCACATACTTTAATAGATAATGATACCAGAACTAGAGGAGATTTGAGTCTTAACTGACACAGAAAACCCACACTGGAGACCTGTGCTTTTTAGGGGCTTGTGAAACAATTTCTAAACTGTACAGAGTCCCTCCATTCATAGACCTAACACATAATTGGATATGGAGAATACTTAGAGCTGATTTGGTTTGAAAGATAAAAATTCTGGCAGAAGATCTGTAATTTTGTGAGTTAACCTTAGAAGAAACAACCATGATCATCTACTATAATAATTCCTGTCTAACATTAGCCATGAACTTTCATCCGCTTGTGCCTATCTGAAGCCAAATAACTGGGGTTTGGCTAAAGCCTATTTTCTGGAAAGGAATTCAGTTCTGACTTGAAAGCTTCAAGAAAAGGACAAGTTCACTTCCCAGATGTGGTTTGTCCCAGTGATTAGCCATCATTAGCCAGTCCCAGTGATTAGCCATTAGAAGAAGTGTGCTTCTAAAGATTGGCAGTGGTTTCTAGCTTTGTTCTCAGCTACCAGGGCTGGGGAAGGGGTACAGGCTTAAGCTTCCAGTTACGGCTTCTCGCACCAGCTCTGTGACTGCCAGCACTTCCCAACTATGGCAAATATGATTCACTGAACTGCATGCAGCGCTTTCAGACCAGCTCTTATCATTAAAAAAAGTTTAAATTGGTATGCAAAGAAACAAAAAGAAAACCCGACCATAAAATGACTGAAGAGCTACTCGAGTTCTCCCATAGTGATTCATTCTTAACTGATAAAAATCCTTTTTCCAAACAAGACAGACCTCTACTGCTGGACAAAGTTACTGCAAGCTTAACAAGCTTACTCATTACCCCAGAATAATTCCATTGCTCTAGCTACAGGCTATAGCTATGCACTGCAACTCAAGGCTCTTGCTGCAGCGTAGTGGCACAACACCTCTGAGGTGGCTTGTTGGCAGAGGTAGCCGTGCACAAGGAGATGAGGTGAGGAGTCCCTCCCCACTAATGCATTTCTTCCCAAGGGGCCATCTGACAGAAACAAAGATGCTCAGAACCTCACAATGAGCTACCCTTTGTGGCACTGCTGTTGCTGCTTAAAATAAGGTGCTGTAGATCTAAGCAACAGGCTTAAAGATGGAATAGCTGAAACTAAGGAATTTGAAAAGAGCAAAATGAATGCATATACCACAAATATCAAAATGCCTCATTGCAGCCCTGCTTTGGATTGACCTGAACTGAGCTCTATGATACTGGCACTAATACATGTCACACAGTCAGGTATAGCACCTCAAATGGCATTCCAACCCTGTCGAAGTTAAACTGACAACTGTACCCAGGTTACCTAGTGCCAGTCTCCCTGTCAGATCTCTACGCTGCACCACAGTTACTGTGGTCTGCAACACTGCTATATCCCTGCGACCCTGTTCTCAACACCATGCAAGAGTTAACAATGTGGTTATTTATTCGGTTAAGAAACAACTAGCACTTCCCTTGCACCTTCCCTTCAAATCGCAGACTATGATTTAAGAAGAAACAGAATTAATCCTTCCTCACTCTTTAAAGCCAGAACAGGGAGAAAACAGAGGCTAAAATCTTGATCCTTAGGAACATTTAGGCTGCAAGCAACCTCTAGAGGTCATCTAGACCAACCTCATGCTCAAAGCAGAAGCCGCTCCCAAGTTAGAGTGGACTCAGACTCTGTGGCAGAAATGGGATAATTATGGGTTGCAGTATGTTTTGGGGCAAGGGGGAGCTGTTTCTTTTAATACGTGACTGGGGCATGGCTGTGCAGAGAATTAAGATAAAGTCTTGCTACAATAAATAATTACAGCTATGATACTTACTCTCTAAGGTGCACCTCACTGTTATCATCTGCAACAGACTTACACCACATCCAGTTTATTAGGATATACAGATACAAGACACAAAGTAGTTTAAAACACAGGTATACAAAATTTATCTGGAAGCTCTGCAATAGCTTAACCTTCAAGACTAGAAATACTTAGTTGCCATGGTTAAGTTTCATCCTGCTTTTTGGGTTTGTTTCAACTCTCCAAGACCTGCGCTCTTCCCTTCAAGAAGATAAAACAGTTGACAGTTACCACTAATTAAAAGGCACAGTATTGCATTAGTCTCAGTAGTATGAGCATCATTATCAATGCCCAAAGTGTGACAGCAACACGACTGAGGCAGTTCCATCTGTAGAAAATAGGGTGAATGGCTGCCTTATATAATGCAGAAATACATCTTTGACAGCCTAAACTCAGCCAGCTGGGGAAGGAAGTCATCCCAGGTAACAAGGGACCACAGTCTCCAAAATATCAGGTTCCCAAGGTTGCAGTGCTCACTACAGCAACAGTTCTACTAGCTGCTAGAAAGGCGAGCGAGGCATACAAATGAGCTATGTGATGTCTGAACTGATAACTTGTTATATACCAAAAGCTTTGCGATATCCTAAGTTTAAAGTAAGTTTTACTGAACTTGACAGGAGCTTCAAGAGCCGACTGTTCAGTTGTACTGAACCCGCACTAGATGTCAGCATTGCCCGCGGTACAGCAGGGCCCAGCTAGCCCAGGCATACACTGAAAACATATGTTTCTGAAGCCCTGCACTGTGCTCTCCTCCTAGACAAGCAAGGTCCACATTTGCATAGCACTCGATTAACAAGAATAAAAACTGCTTTTTGTTCTCATGGACAAACACTAAGAAACGACATGTTTTGTCTTTAAAATGTATTCTCTCAAAGCTGAGCTAGTCCTGTAACTAGATCAAAGAAAGGTTAAAAAACAGGTCAACATGTAGCTGCAGTAAGTGCAACCTGGTTTCTGTAGGGAAACAAAGAAGCCGGCAGACTTCTGTACTTATTTTTAGGAACATAAAATTTCCCAGAAAGAAAGGCAACGCTAAGTTGTTTTGCAAGAAGCAAAACCTGTTTCTCAACAGATTTATGGCTATTGTCCCTTGGACTCCTTTCTTCCTCTCACCTTTTTGGACAGGGACATAGCATACAGGTTTCCTAGCCTGCTTATCTCATTGAATAGTACATACTGGCTTGTGGCCAAGTACAGTTCTGCTTCTTCTTCCCTTAGTAGGGCACCACTTTGAGTCTCTCTGTTCATCTGTCAACTTTCACAAAACCTTTGAGAAGAGAGGTCTAAGCGCCTACCCCTCTTTCAAGTATTGGCCCTAGTATTCAGAAGTTACTACTGGGGATATACTATCAGTATGACTGTAAGTGTTGCTTCCCTAGGAACAAGCTAAAGATCTAATCAAGTCTATCAACCTTGGCATCCTTCAACAAACTGCTTCATAATTGCTTGCTTATAGGTCATGCAGTCTCAGAGTATGGGAGTTTTCAGTACAATTCTTTAAAACGAGACTTATCTTTGTCCCCATGGCAACAGACTGTGGACATGCCCACACTGCAGCTAGAAGATGTCACTGCAGTTTATTTGCTAGCTTCAGTCTAGCTAGTTCAAGAAAATGTAACAATACATCCAAAGTAGCATGGGTTAGGGTCTTCAGGCGCTGAGTACACACTCACTAGCTAAAGCTCATGCTGCCACCCCTTAGCTACTCCTGTTACCGAACCTTTCTATCCCACAGCTGCAGAAAGACCACAACCAGCTGCAGAGCAGCAACTGGTAAGAAACGTACATCATGTTGTCTGAAATTATTTCAGTGTGCATTTTACAAAAGTGTAATTATTTAAATAAAAAACACAAGGTGTACATTGTGTGTCTGCCCCCCCTCCCCCAAAAAAACACCCCAGTCACTTAAGATGTTCATGACTAATATAGACATAGGACAGGAGAGGCAACATTTCCCATACCACAGATAGAGGTACCCAACAGACTTTTTGCTTCAGTTAGCCCTTTTGCCTATGGATGTTTCCAGGTATCATGTTATGCTAAAATGCTCACTGGCCTGAGTAAGAACATGTCCGAGTCCCTCTCATCAGACTAATATTCAAAAACTTAAATTAAATCTCTGCTTTGCTTAAGCAAAAGTCACATCTACCCATCACAACACTAAGTCTGGTAGCCCTGTGAAATTCCATGTTGTGCCACGGCAACACATGATGAAAATTATTTTAATCCAATTTCTCCCATGAGCACCCAAGCCTCTGGGGTTTAGGCTACTTCTATGTTTAAGCTGCCTCAGCCTTATTCTTCAAATCAGTCAGAAAACCCGAAGAAAAAAAAAAAACCAAGTGGATGCATCAAAACACCTTTGTATACAGCTGGTACCATCTTCAGTCACTGAATATTTCTGCTAATTCACACAGGCTGAACTGCATCCCAGCAGCAAAGAGCACTCAGCCCCCTGCAAGACACTCACCTGGGGAGTGAGTTATGCCCATTCCATGTCTTCAAGCAGCGAGGAAAGCTGATCCTAGTCTCCCATATCTGCTTTCTTGTGAGAATTGGAAAAGCCACACAGGAAGCTCTTTTGCTTCCACTTTAACAGATTTAGTTTACTATTTATGTTGCCATATATGAAGTAAAAATGTTTCAGAAACAAGGAGAAACAATGAAGTGATTCATTTGTCTTGAAGATATTCTTTTTGTTACAATAACTTGCCATATGCAACATGCAGATAGATTTGGGTGCCCAGATCAGTAGTTATATGACTCTCTACAAACAGCACGCCAAACTCTCTACTTTTTCTAGCCTCACAAGGACAATACTTTTCCCACCAGATCAAAAAACTTACTGTTCTTCAAATCTACATGTAAAACCTTGGGCCCCGAGGCAGGCCCCTTCTTCCTACAGAGGACAGCAATATCTCTCCCCCACTAAGCTACAGCACACATACAGTCTTCAGCATAAGCTTCATCAGAAAATCAGCTATTCAGGCCCAGAAACAGTCCCTAGGCCAGATACTGAAAGGCTAAAGGGTTTTGCTGTTGATGAGTCTATAAGCAAGATGACCTCTTCTGTACAAAAAGCTATACACTCCCAATCCCCATAAGCAAGTCTTCCACTGTTTCCTATCTTCTTTAAAGCTCTGGAGTCATGAGATCAGGTGAAACCCCAGTTTTCATTATATTTTCTGAAAACACTTAATTTGTTTGGCTGTGAAAAGCCCAACAGAAAAAATTACCAGTATTCCATTACATGATCTTACTTTTCCTTTACTTTTACAGAGAGATGAAAGACAATTTTAACAATGCAAGTTAGTGACTCTAAAATCAAGTGACCAAGGGCAGTATGTTTGGACATTACATGATGCCCAAGTATAACTGCAGAATAAATAAGAGCCAAGAGAAACAGTGCAGGAAGAGCTACCCCACTTTTTCTAAGACATCTCCAGATGATCTGGCAGCAAATCAACATAGCACAGAATTTCAGAGGATTTTTCTGTCCACTGTGACAAAGTCAGACAAAGCCCAAGTTCCCTCTGTCAGCTGCAGACAGAAATTCAGACATTAATCACCCTGCAGCTGCCACAGAGGAGGCATCCAGCACCTGTATTCTCTGCTGCAGCCAAGTGAACAGGATTTGCAGGTGCTCCTCATCCTCCAGAAGGTTTTTTATTACTATGAAAGGAACAYCCTAATCCAAGTTAGATTTCCTCTTTGAAATGGCACAAGCCATTATATCCAGACAGCTAGGGAAAGCAGTCCTACACTGCTTCTCCTGCAGTCAGCATCTGCCTTGTATAGTGCTTATGGTGACATTAAACACTTCCCCCAGCTGGCAGCCAGGGATATGGAGCTGCTGCATCTCGCAGAAAGAAGCTCTTCCAACTATTCACACAGGGTCCATCYACATTAGTTAAAGACTGAAAAAAGGCAGGAAGAGGAGCTAGGCAAGGCAGTATTTTAGTGGTCCATTTCTCTCCTAGGGACTGGGACTGATCTCATCCCAGCTGTACAGCAGAGATACTGTACCTCCGCTCAATGGGAAGGATCAGAAGCTCTGCTCAAATTAGCCTGCATAAGCACACTGGAAACATTTGGTCTGCACACATACATTTCTTGCTGTACAGTCTGACATATACGTAAGTGTATAGCTGGCTTTCTATCAATAAAGCCGAAGGTTAAGACCTTCAGCAAGGGCAAGGATTACCATGCCAGGAATAAATTTGATAATTTAAGAGGAGGCTCTGTAGATTGACATAGGGCAACAAGCTCTCTCCCTTAATATCTACAGCAAAGAAAAAAGTTAACTTGGCTAATCCAGAAGCACCTTTACCTCACATTCATAACTGAGTCTAAGCAAAGCCAGTTGGGAAAGGCTGACAAGTGTTCACTGATATTCACAGTTGTTTAAGTCACCAGATGGTGACATTAGTTTTGTCCACTTGTTGTTGTAAGTATGCTTGCAACGCACTTTTAAAGGCCACCAAGATAATAACGTAAATACAATGAAGTAGTTGTAACGCCTTGAAGGCAACAAAACCAATTATGTAGGAATATTTAGAGAACAGGTACCATATATAGGCCACTACAAAAAAAMACCCACAAAAACAATAGCATAGAAGAAATATGGAAGGCATTTCTGGTTTTTAAGCCTACTTCAACTCATTCTGCAATAGCCAGGAGATCTTCAACTCCAGCCACAGCAGGTAGGCGTTAAGGGTCAGATAGTTCCCAAGAAAACATCCCATGCCTATCCCCTTACATCACCTTCCAAGAACCACCACAGTCCCAGCACCAAACTTGGCAAACTGATGAAACCGCCATTTCAAACATGTAGCAAGCACTTTCCATAGCTCTAGATATTCCCGAAAGTGAACTCTGGTGCAAAGGTAAAGCATTTCATGGGCAAGAGAAGCAACAGGTTGCCATGCCAACCCACTCTGTACCTGTAATCAGAGCTCAGTGTACAATTACTTAATTAGCATCTATACTACTAGAAAAGTTAAAAGATGAAAAAATCTGGTCCCTACAGCATGTTGCCAGTTTACAAGATTTGGAACTAAATGCCTATTTCAGGCTTTTCAAAGAAACTCGGTCAAATTTTCTCCCAAAGCTGATGGGGCAAATTAGACTGCTTTAAGAGAACTGTTAAAAGAAAGACTAGTAGAACCTGGTAAAGATCTGTAAGAACAAGAATAAAGAAGAATAATTTCTTACTGATCTAATCAGTCACAACAGTGAATCATCAGCAAGCTGAAAGATTAACAGTTATTTCATACAGAAGCTAAACTTAAAATTTCTTTTCTCCCAATTCAGACATTCTAGCTAGTTTGCTATTCTTGGCCAGAGTTAGAGCTTAATTTTAAGCTCTACATTGTTTACATGGTATCCGACCATGACTCCAGCATCTTCTCACTGTGTTTGTTTCCACCACTCAACTGGGATTGCAGCTCCATTTTACACAGCTGTCCTGAAGATGGAATTACACCCTCTTCCCCTGTCACCACAGCACAGACAGCAGCTTTGTTTACTCCAGAGACCTGCAGTTTTTTAGCTACTGGATGACAACCTCCAGAGCAAAGGCATTTCTCCTTCTCTGTCTTAAAACACAGATCACAAACATGACTTTCACACAAAGAGTCAGGATCTATCACTGTTGCCATTTCAATCAGTGCAAAGTTGTACACCTGAGGGCATATATTCTGCAGAACAGAGACAAGAGAAGATTAGAGGTCTCCCTCACAGCACTGGATTAGGCCTTTCACAGGCATGCTTGGAGTTGCTTCCTTTGTCAACTTGAAGCCATTATGAAACATCTTGGCAGATGCAGTTACTGTCCTCCCCTAGTCAGAGAGCACTAGCATTAAACATGTGGCTCAGAAGAGACATTTGTGGCAAAGGCTATACTGACTTTCAAGACCTGTCCCACTAACACACTTCAAGCTTCAGGCAGCCATACCTGCTCTGTAGAAGAAAAGATTAGTCCTTCAGCCATTCCCACGCTRCAAATCTGAACGATGCCAAACTCTTCAGCACAGCTATTGGCACTGAGCTATCAGATAGCAAAACTTTCAATGCAACCTTAAAACAAGCCTGATTCAAACCAGTAAATACGAAGAGAAAGGCTGTCACTTTGTCACACTTTTTCATTCACCTTTATGTCCACAATAAGATCTTGCATGAGATAGGCATCAGGCCTGGATATCAAGTCATTTATTTGGCATTGTGCATTACTGCTTAAGTATTTGTTGGCTATTGGATTCAGATGTTTAAAGGATTTGATCAGTTATCTTCATTTGCTTCTGCAAACGGCTAACTACACACTGCAAACTGACAAACACTATTCAGTGCTCTAATCCACATTAATCTCCCATTCACTCAACAAGACTGTCACCCACAGAAACGTGTCAATATCTGCAACAAGATTGCTTCTCATACACCATTTCCAGAAGAAGAAATCTCTCCCTGTGAAACTAGAGGCATGCCATGGAGTTTCAGGGTCACCTTCCCCACTCCAAGTGTGATAAAACCATATGCCAGGATAGGAAAACTGACACCAGGAAATTCAAGAGGATAAAGTAATTAGACATAGAAGTAAACCCAGACACACACCACATTCTCCTGCCCTGACAGTTCTTCTGACTCCATTCTCTGGGTCAGATGTGCTCTGTGCACCTAGTGCAAGTTTACAGCAACCCTACCAAATTTAAAGGAAATGGGTACTCCTTCAGTTTTCCCCTAAAAGTTAACAGCATTATACATATCAGGCCTAGGTATTCAGCTTTGACATGATCTCCAAGTATTTGGTTGCTAACAGTGCAAGAGATCATTTAAGGCATCTGTGGAGAGCCTAGCTGGTTGTTTGAGACGGAACCCCCAAGCACACCTCTGTATGAATTGAACTACCTAGCACCCAGCCCTGCTGGGATGGAGCTCTGACCTTGCTTGGCACCCACAAGGCCAAGGCTACTTCTGGATCGCACTGCACGCTGACAAGCAGGACAGACCAAAGGAGGCTGCCCCAGGAAAACTTGCCTCSGGATAGACTCCATCATCCCCACCTCTGCAACTGGCTCCTCTGCAGTGCTGCTGCAGGACAGGCTTTAGACAGACCTCACCTCAGAGGCCCATTGTGTCAGGTGCAGTCAAGAATACTACAGTTAGGAGGCTGGGGAGTGCTAAGCACCACCTTGCTCTAGCTTTGATTTTAGGAACAGAAGTTAACCCTCCTTCTCCTGTTGCTCTCCCCCTTCTAAGGAGCCTCCCAAAATAACTTGAAAGGAGATGGTGACCAAGCATTTCAAAGACATCCTTTTTAGCTAAAAGCATAAATAAGTGTGCATGTATATACACGCGCACACACACMCCCCCCTTACCATTCCTTCCCTATTCAGCTGGGCAGAGTGCTCAGAGTAGCTTTCAAGACCACAGCTGCAGCATTTCAAGCAGGGTGCTTTGCACCTTTAGCTACCAGTGCTATAGCCTGTAACAGCCCTCAGGCACACTGTGGGATGTGGAAATTCGCAGGTACACTTGTCCTGTATAAGTCAGGAACAGTCTTCAGATGACAGACACTCAGAGAAGGCTCACTGACGTAACCAAGACACTACTTCTGCAGTTGAATTCCTTTGAATCAGCTCCCTTTATAGGAACAGTGACTCGCAACCTTTAGTCTCCTTAAAAAATAGATTAGTAAAGCAAATTGTATTAAAAGCTGCTGGAATACATATTGTACAAGAAGTCTCTCTTAAGACTGTTTATCATAATACAAGACTTTTTATAGGAAAGTGCAGGAGATGATGCAAATTAAACATGCATGTTTATTAGCACATACCAGGAAGCAATCCACTCACTTAAATAAGTCTCATGTACAAGAGTGTATCAGCTTTTTTAGTAGTACTGTATTGCTCATTGTTCCGTTAGGAATATTTTCTTCTGCAAGAGGTATTACTAAATATATTAGGATAACCTTCTCACCACAGTTGCAAATTGAGAATTGGACTAAAAAAGTAAAAAAGTTTTAGATTAGTAAAGGTTGAGAACCCCCCCAGTTCCTGATTACTGGAGGCAAGAACTGTGGTTGCTACAGCATACAAAAGGATCAGGCTATTTATTCAAGTGCCTAAATATCAATGAATATGCTTAAACACCACACTTAAAACCCAAGGCACCGTGAATAACACAAGACATCAGTGAAAGGGATAGACTACTTCAATCATCCATCATACATGTGATCACCAATTAGCACACACTATGCTTCCTCTCCCCTTTTCTTTTTGAAGTTTGGTAACAAAGAAGAATCCTAGACCCGACTAAAAGAACCTAGTAATCACTCTAATTACTGACTTCACACAAACATAGCAATTAAAAAGGAGAGAAAACAGCTACAAAATAAAGACAAAAATAGCAATCAGGAAATCCAAGCCCATTTTGGATGAGACTGGTCTAAACAGGGTCAGAATTTGTCATTTAATAAGCTCCTCACTCACATCCAGAATAAAAATGTTTAGAAGACTTAAGGTTTTAAACTTCATATAATTACAAAGAGGTCATTTGATCATGATACCTACACTTCAAGCAACTTAGATATGCAAGTAATTATCTATAGATGYTGGATCAAAGTTTTGAACAGCTAGGAACTTGCAGTTAGCTTCACATAGGCAATACTGTACAAATACCCACCTGCAACCCTAGACATCAGATCTTTATATTCAGCCCCACACTTTTCTGGTGTTGATACAACCCTCTGTCTGGGGCCAAATCAGACAAAATAACTGCTAGTTTTTAAGCATCCAGGTGTTTAAGAAGAGGTAATTGGCCTTCCTCCTTAACTTCCAGAACATATTTAGAGCAGCAACAAAAAATATACTACATATTTCACACACCATTGTAAATTTCAACATAATTTTTGTGAAACCCTGAGTGTAATAAGCATGCACACATACTGATCAGACATCCTATAAACTTGCAGAAGTTCTAGGTTTGACTCATTTGTTCAAATGCAGCCAGACTAATTTATTGCCCAAAGCTCCCTTTCTAGTCAACAGGGAAAACAAGCTAGGTCTCAGATAAAATAAATTGCGCCCTGAAGCATGTAACTACTTAGAAACAGAAGCTTAATTCTTGACATCTAAAATGACAACATAATAATTTTTCTGTGTCTAGCCATGTCCATTTGAGATAATTTTTTTTTTTTGTCACAGATGCTAGAGCTACCTTCTGATTTTTCCCATCAAGTCTTTGGAAGAAARCAGTCAGAGGAAGGCTTTTTCTTCCAGAACAGCAGCAGTGCTCATTTTGCTTCTTTGCCACATCACTTTTTCTTTGGGAAAAAGTTATTTATAAATAGCAGGAAGAGAGAAAAGGATTCAAAGGAAAAATTCTTATTTCAACACAAAACACTATGTTCTTAAGAGAGAACAAACCATAGAGTGAGCAAGAAAACTAGAGTAAGCTAGGAAAAAAAGGGAAAACAATTGACTTTCAGCTCATTATAATGAAGAAAAATGGATTTTCTCACCCCAGAGTTGTAACCATCTATGTGTAAATTGTAGTGTTTCCACTTTAAAAAATACAGCTCTCTAGGAGGCACCGTACTCATCACAGCAACAATTTATCCTTGACTCTAGGGTCTGCCAAGTGACTCATCTCTCCTGAGGACACAATTAGCTCATAGCCAGCACACTCTCTTGAGCACCAACTGCCATTATGGAACAAGTTCATTTTCATGAGGGAACAGTTTTCCACAGATGAACTTTCATTTGTCTTAAGTAATAACCCTTGTTCAAAAGCAAGCAGCCTAATTCTGTGAAATGTTTTACAACTTACATATACTTTATCAGAACTTCTCTTCCCCATTCAGCATGACATTTGCTCAATAGTGACTGCTACAGTCCAGTCTGCAAAGTTTRTTTTAAAAGCTTCTGAACACACATATTGCTATGCATCTGAGTGCCTGCCTGATTGAGTAAATCAGAGTTGGCCATTTTGGTGTCTACTTAGGAAAATAAAAATCCAACACACACAACCAAAAAACACACCAACACACACACCCCTCATGCATTGTCCCTGAACTCTGCAGGTTGCACCATCCCACTGCATCAGTACTTCTTGGATTATCAGGAACAGAGGCAAGATCACTGCCACAGCAAAGTCCTGATTCGATAAAGGCTCAAGAAGATCACGGCCAACACATGTAAGAGTCACACTTCAATGGGAGTGAGCATGAGCCGTTATCTCAGGTAAGGAAAGCTCTGCCACCARTTATAATTATGAGCTACCTTCTCTACCAGCTAAAAACACATCACCTCATCATCTAGGGTCTCAATAGATATTGAAGCCGAGTTCATTTCTGRTTCTTAAAGACCGAGGTTTCTGAGAAACAGGATCTGTCACCCTTCGGCCATGGAGAGAACAGTTTCAAATGCAGGTTGCCACTCACCATAGATAATCAACATCTTAGCAATGGCTGCAGAAAGCCAGAGGGATTGAGAAACCCTGGACAACGTTCACAGACATTTTTCAGAAGTTTTTTTAAATGCTATTCTCCTGTCTCTGATGTATCTGAGCCACGACAGCACACTGTCTGAAAGCAGTAAGAGTAATTCAAAAAAGTAGCAGAGACTATGCAATAAAAATAGCTAGAAACCAAAGTTTAACATTAACTTAAAATGTTTAAGTTTAATGATATCCCATTCAAATGTCACAATTCTTTCAGTTTGTGTAATAACTTTTTCTACATACTACTTTGCCCAAAACATTTGAAGTTTTCTATGTCTCTCTATTTGGTGTATGAATTGTATGAGGGGGAGGAGAAGGAAAAAGAAAAGTAAAAAAAAAAATCAGGCTTTCTTCTTTTTATACTGATATCTCCCCTATGTCTGGCCTGATTCAGTTGGCAAGGACAGTGACAAAAAGTAGTCAATTTATAAATAATCAGAAGTAACAAAATTCTCTTTCGAAGAGGGCAGCATGGCTGTTGTCCTGTCAGCTTTCTCTCCAGTGCTGGGATTCTGAACACAGGCTCTGGGGTGCAATAGAAGGAGACACTGCATTCGTTTCATGACCCCAGCTGTCCCTCTCACATTTTATCCACACAGAGTCAATGGTGGAATAACCCTTCACCTCCAAAGACACACTTTTATATGCTCTATTTTGCATGAAGTTAAACACAAACCAGTATTCTGTTGGTTGCCTGATCAATTTCATTCCAAAACAAATTACAGTTATTTACTTAAAAAAAAGTGTTAGAAGATAGGCACTGTGGATGAATTCCCCAAATATAAGAGGTTTAAAAATCAATTTACAAAATTATTACCTACCAAATCCTTCATAAAAGCCAAGTACTTGAGATTTTTAAAAAGTTCTAAAAATTTACTTAAGGTAAAACAGCTTGCAGCACCTACATAACATCCTTAAAGGAGAACTGGGGGAAGGAGAAAATACCCATAATTTATTTCTTAAATACATCACCAGTGTAATTTTGTAAGGATCTATGCAAGATCATTGTTTTCCAGTAATCAGATAAGGGCCTGCATTTGAGCTTACTCAGTATCTACTTTTATAGAAAGAAACAAGTCACCCCAGAGAGCTTTCTATGCATCTCTGTTTTAGAGAGGTGCATAGCATAATGCCTGGACTCACAGCTACTTATTTACTGTGATGATAATGCATTGCTTGATAAGAAAACAATTTTTCATTACTTTGATTTTTTTTTTTTTTAAATATGGTTCCTTAATTCTGAGGGTTTGGGGTTTTTTTTTAATGGAGAAAGAAAAAAGCAGCATATTAAATAGCGTCATCATCTAGCAACTTTAACTAGGCTTCCCTCCTCAAGACTTTTTACATCATATTATATAATTATACTTCTCTACACTGTGCCATACCACTCATTTGATGATCAGCCGCCTATTGTTTTTCCCYGAAAGAACGGTCTGTTCCTTTTTTTAACAGAGTACAGACTTTTTTTGTGTGTGTATATGTATAAAACCATACACAACAATACAAATAACTAAGAAACTTCAGTCATTCTCTTTAATAACCTCCTGCCYCAGGACAAGCTTGTGTTCTGTGATCATTCCTGACAACCAAAAACACAAATCATGAAGCAGCAGAGAAATTTACACAGTTATTCTGTTTTGTAGATCCCCAGTATGCACATCAACCTGTGACCTGCAGGCTTAACCACTCAGAGATGGGGGTTTTGTTTGCTTTGCTAAGCAGTCATTATGATCACTGTTAAAAAGCATCAACAACATACATTCACTTTTCACAATGGATTGAACAGTCCATACTAGGTGTATTGAGACCTTTGATCAATTGAAGTGGGAGACACGAGAGAAAGTTCACCAGATACTACTGAAAAAAAAAACCAACAACAACCACTTCTCCAATTTTGCAACAAAAGCAATTTTTTGAATGGCAAACCAGAGTGTTCTGACCTTCCTCAAGTTAGCTGCTTTTTTTTTGGTCAGAGAAATGAAGTGATATACCAGCAATTCTAGTACTTGTGTACCCTGGTTAAGCTGTTTTGAGATAATCCTAGTGACGATCACAACAAACAGCCTGGAAACATTCTCCATTGTCTCTGTAGTTGAATACTACTCTAGCACCTTTGAAAGAGAAGCTGTTACTGGCAGTTCAGCATTACACTAGCACAGACATGCCTCAATGCTGTGGTAGGTACCTACTACAGACAACCCAACCAAGAGAAGTAGAGGCCTTCTTCAGATAACTGGAAGAAGCCTTATGTGCGCAGGCCCTGATCCTCCAAGGATCCGCTTTACCCACCCTGGTATCTTCTGAAAGTGCACAACCAATCCAGGAGATTTCTGCATTGATAAATGCACATCCTGACACAGGTGATCACTGGTAATACCAGGCCTTTGGGAATCCCAAGCCCCTGAGACAGGTGGGAAAGAAAGACTTGTCCTTGGTGGAGGAGGGTCAGGTTAGGGAACATTTAAACAAACTGGACGTTAAAGAAAAAAATCYATGGGACCTGGTGAGATATATCCATGAGTGCTGAGGGAGCTGGCTGATGTGATCGTGAGGCCACTCTTGATACTCTAAAGACTCATGGCAACTAGGAGAGCTTCTTGAGAGCTGGAAGAAAGCAAAATGTAACTCCTACCTTGAAGAAGGAGCATCCAGGGAATTGCAAGCCAGTCAGCCTCACCCTGATCCCTGGAAAGGTGATGAAGCAATCCTTCTGGAAAGAATTCCCAAACATATGAATGACAAGGAGATGATGTGCAGTAGTCAGCATAGATTTGTGAAGAGGAAAATTGTGCTTAAACAACCTGGCAGCCTTCTATGAAGAGATGACTGTTTTGGTGGATGAGGGCAGAGCAGTGAGTGGGTTTTTTTTAATCTTGATTAAGTAAAGCTTTTGACATTGTCTCCCATATCATCACCTCAGACAAACTGATGAAGTATGACTAGATAAGTGGACAGCGAGATGGATCAAAAACTGAACTGCTGTACTCAAAGGGTTGTGATCAGCACAAAGTCCAGCTAGAGGCCAGTCACTAGTGGCATACCCCAGGGGTCAATACTGGGTCCACTATTGTTTAACATCTTCATTAGTGACTTGGATGATTGGACAGAGTACACACTCTGCAAGTTTGTAGACGTTACAAAACAGGGAGGAGTAGCTGATACACCAAACAGTTGTGCTGCTGTCCAGAGGGACCTTTACTGACTGGAAAAATTGGCCAACAGGATTAGCCTGAAGTTCAGCAAAGGGAAATGCAAGGTCCCGCACCTAAGGAAGAATAACCCTATGCACTGCTACAGACTGGGGGCCAAACAGCTGGAAGTTATCTTTGCAGAAAAGGACCTTGGGGTTCTGGTGGACAAGTTGAACATGAGCCAGCAATGCACCCTTTTGGCAAAGAAAGTTGACAATACCCTGGGCTGTATTAGAAAAGGTGTTGCCAGAAGGTCAAGGGAGGTGATCCTTCCCTTCCCCACAGCACTGCTGATGCATCTAGAGTAGTGTCCTATTCCGGGCTTCCCAGTTCAAGAGACATGAACATACTAGAGCCATGTCCAGTAAAGGTRGACCACGACAAAAATGATTAAGGGATGAGAGGATTTGACCTACAAGGGAAGTCTGAGAAAGCTGGAACTGTTCCCCCTAGAGAAGACAATGCAGGGGGCAGGGAAGGAATGGAAGGTGGATCTTATTAAGACGTATAAATACCTGAAGGGAAGAAATAAAGATGACAGCGCCAGACTCTTCTCAGTGGTATCCAGTGAAGTGACAAGAGGCAGTGGGCACTAACCAAAACACAGGAAATCCTATTTAAGCATGAGAAAATGTTTTTGCTCTTAGGGTGATCAAACACTAGAATAGGCTGCCCAGAGAGGTTGTAGAGTCCATTCAAGGCCCAACTGGATGCAGTCCCAAGCACCTTCCTGTAGCCGACCCTGCTCTGAGCAAGGCAGGGAGGGTTGTGCTAAAGGATCTCCACAGGTGCCTTCCAACATCAGCTTTCCACGATGCTATGAGCATTTATCATTGCCTTGATAAAAGTAGCACTAGAGCAACAAATGTAAAATTTTCACTGCTATGGAGGTTTTGTGCTTTCCTCACTGTGATAATTCAACATAGTCTTTCTTCAGCTCCTAAATACTATCACATTAGCTGTTACTGTCATTAGTTATAAAAGCTTGATCCTTCATTGAGGATCCRATAAATTCATATCCTCTATGAACAGTGGTAGAGCCTGCAATGAGATTACACACAGAGCAACTACCTTTGGTCCCTCCAATTTTATTATTCATATTTGCACAAGAGCACACAGTATCAGCAGAAGTTACATGTGCCTTTGGAAACTTTGTACAGGAGTTAACAGTAAGCCTAGGTCCTGCCATTTTCAGTTTTGCCATGCAATTTTCATAGAGCAAAACTTAAGAGGATTTACCCAGTTCTGCTTCTGGTTGGATATCAGCACTTCCACTGCATCTCTTCTCTACTTTCCTGAGAGCCCCATACAAGCTTTCAATTAGAGCATACAAATTCCCTTGAAAGGGTAAAACAGCTCAAAGCAATATTACAATCTAGCTTCTGAATGCTGTAATTTCAAAGTGCTGTGAGCTGTATTGCACATATACTCACTACTTTAGAAAGACATGACAAAGAATTTTGCTGCCAACTGCACCTTCAARTAGGATTTAGATAGAGTGTCAATGCTTAACGTGGACCTAGACCAGACCACAAGGTACATCTCTGTTGTTTAAGTATGTTTGAGCCTCTGTAGTCAAACTTATCATTCCCCATCAAAAAAGGCCAGTTTGCCAAAAAGAATCACTTTACAGAAAAACTGCATCCCACAAATCTAAGCAAGGACTGCTGCAGGAGTTTGGAGTTCTCTCTTAAGGAAATTGCCATCAGCTAACCTACTTGCATTTGTGGCAGGACAAACAGGGTCCATAGCTTTGGGAGGACCTCCTAGGGGAACACCCTGATGATAGCAACCTTGAGTAATCTAGGTGACAATTCTAGAGCAGAGCTGACACACAGTGCTCTAGGACCTCAGAAACGCTTGCTGTATCCAAGAATCCTGTTAATTTATGCTCCCCCCCCCCCCCCCCAAGGCATTTAAAGAACTTGTCCATCAACAGCAAGACCAGATCTCAGAAAAACAAGAAGTGCAGTTTTTATAATGCATTTTGCCACAATCTCATTCGTCTGTACTATACACAGGATAGGAGAAACAGCAGGAGGCCAACATAGCCTAAAGCAGGTTATTTACAAGAACATCCTTCGAGCAAACACGATCCATTGCATTACATGATTTAGATTCACCCCTTAAGTCATGTTTTAATGTTTCCTGAAAAAATTGGCTTTGGGCTTGGGCACAGCACAGCTATCAGTAAGAAAGTCACCCAAACAGTAGACCATTCTTTCCTACAATACCGCTACTGCAAGAAGCAAGCTTCATAGAAATAGAACAGGTTTACATACTAAGCCAGTAAAGGGCTAAATATCATGACAGCAGCAGAGTGTGGGTGAAAGAGTGTCACAGTTTTTCTTACTGTATTTTTCTGTAGTACTGCATAATGAAGGCACATGGAGGAAAGTTAAGTGAAGGGTGAGGGTACTTCTACATTGGGCAGTGATATTTCACTGTCAATGATTTGTTAGTGGTCACTGTGGACATGTTTTATAATGCACAAGTGCAGCAGGTTTTTCAATCAGACATAAGTATTTCCTCCCACTTGGCATACAGACACTGCAATTGCCTTGCTAAGGCAGGAGTAGACATACAGAAAGCTAAACGCAATTACAGATACCAAATTGCAAACTGTAATACTTACAGCAGTAAACACATCAGAAAAATGAGAGAACACAGAACTGAGGTTTCTATATCAGTAGTCATTACATGCAATTTTTTCTGCCAAATTTAAAACTTCAGAATTAAGATGCACCCCTAATGAAAAATAACTAGGTTTAAATTCACTTAGGAAATGAAGGCTATCTTCACAAAAAAAAAAGTCCTCCTAAAACCCAAACCCACAAACTAGAAATTTAATCTTCAGCAATATCCTCAAAGATAATGTGATGAGCCCAGTTACCTGCACTTAATTTCAGCCCCAAGCTTTTTGAAGAGTAATTTAGTGCTGTCTTATTAAGAAATGGAAGAGGAGGGAAAAAGTTACATTTGGAAGTTGCAAGCATTTCATAGAGCTCAAAACTAAGACTTCTTCCTCCTTTCTGTCATTAGGGGGGTTAAAAATTATTCCTTTAACATAGCAGAAAGTAACAAAAACTTACCCTTGCACTGAAAACCAAACATTGCAAAGGTAAGTTTGAAATTTCAAGGAGTAAGAGATACTGAGAAGCTTAGTGTGTTCAAAGGTGGCTATTGAGACAAGTGTCTTTGCAGCCTCCCTTCAATCCCGAAGGGATTCAGTCTCCTTCACTTTGAGATCAGGAGATGTCTAATGATCTTTCAAGCACACCTTGGTTTACTCTACACAAACCAGCAGCACCTTGTACTGACACCTGGGACCAGCAGCAGCTTACAGTCAAGCCTTGCCCTCAGCTTATCATAACAGCGAATGTTGACTTGTTCTCACCTGCTTTGTATCTTCATAGCACCTTCTATCTCTTCTATGTGGCATTTAAACACTGAGGCAAGACTTGTGTTTTTCTGTAGGTTTGGGTTGGTGTTTTTTTTTTTTTATTAGCACAATAGTACAATGCTACAATAATACAAACAATAGATCAACTGGAAGGAAAGAGTTAGCTCAGTCTTGCTCTGGGTGGAGAGCCAGCCTAGCAGACAAACGGGAATGAATTCAATTTAACAGTATTCAGGGTTAATTCATCAGGCACAATTCACAATACACAAGCACTGTTATGATGACAGCTACTCTTTTTGAGGTCATTACAGAGTCTTCTCTGCAGGAAATCCATATGCCTCAAGAAGTTGTGTTCTTTCTTGGAAAACCAACACAAGGATAGTGTCTGTAAAATAAAATTCCCTGACCTCTAGTTGAACGAGTCTATTCTCCTTTTTTCACTTGACCCTGTATTAAGAGACCAAAAATGGGTTGGTTTTGCATCTTCAGGGCTAGAAGCATGCGGAGAAGAAGTACCAGAGACTTTTGTTTCCACAACAGCAGAAGATTATGTTATAACAGTTTCCTAACATTTGTGTGATCCATGAATAAACAGATTTACCTCTTTTACAGGTTCTTCATCCAGGGCAGAATCTTCCACCACAGGCTAGTGAACAGAGAAGAAAAAAAGGAAAAAAGTCTTGTCAATATACGTTAGAGAAAGACACAGCTCTAAGCCAAGTTTAGCACAAAAACCAGGCAGTTTAGTCACTCCAGATTTATACTACTGTAGCAGGCATGTTCAATACTTCACACTTAGCACAGGTAAATTAACCCTTGAATGCATGAGGACCTGCTTTCTCCAAGATATATAAAATGCTAAGAGATATAGGAGAAAGCAAGAGCACACTGGCACTATTAAAATTGCTGATGAATAGTCAAAACCAGGTTTGTCATAGAAATTGTACAAGAATGAATGAAGAACTAAACAAGATTATTCATGAATAAACTAGAGAACTGGAACAGTATTTCTTGCTGAGAAGAGAGAATATATGTATACATAGGACCAAATTTTCTAAACACTCAACTGCCATTTAATGGGTGCTCAGCTGAAATCTATTAAGTGATGAGCCCTTTGGAAAATAGGTAGAAAGATTACATAGAGCTTGATCACGCAGCCCTTCCTCAGGAAAATATTCCCAAGGCCGTAATTCACTACCCCATCCATCCAGCTTGAGAGGGATCGATAACTTTGCCTACCCACAAAGAAATTCTAGACCCAGCAAATATCCCAGTTTTCTTGCTTACTTGTCAGACAATTAATAACCTCCTGAGTCAACAGGTGAAAGAAGCAGGATTTTGCTCCAATCTTCCTTTATACAAACATAATATAGAACATGTCCTCAATGCACTCTTCCTTATCAAGCAATTGATTTACTATAAATGCTGTCTTTAATATCTGCAAGTCATTCACCTGAGTCATGCACAGGCACTCATAAATGCCTCTATTTTAAAAGGTTTTTTGGCATTAAGGAAAGAGAGGAGAAAGAGGTCCATATGCATAAAAAAATGAAACCGTCTCCCTCCTTGTCTACTAACTGTGAAAAGCCTCCGTGAAAAAGAACAACTTGCAGACAATCATAAAAACATTTCATCCCACACAGATTCAGAGCCTGTGACAGCTCCCTCAAAGCAGTCCAATCACTATGTTTAAGCTACATTCAGCTCATTAAAGACCAAATGTCATCGCTGTTTGAATAGAAGACTGGTCTTCATGGACAATAGCCCATGAGAGACAAAATTAATTTCTATGTACCTTTACTAGATTTGAGCAAACAGTACTTGAGGAATTCTATCTACAGGATCATCTAAAAGGGTTATAAGCTATAGCATATCTTTAATGTGCTTAGAGAGAGCAATAAGACAATAAAAGGTACTCTATCTGTTGTTCTCATCTAAACTCCAAAAGTTTATGCCTGTAATTCCTTAACCCTCTGTAAACTTTTTGTAAGTGAAATCTTATCAAGAGTGATAGAACAGTGTAGCTTATAGCTATGGTATTCCTTAAAGCAGGAAATGCAAAAAACCCAAACATCTGATTAACTAGCTTTGTAATGGGTCAGTTACACTTGGTAGGGAGACCCACGTGGTTTCTTCTAGAAGAAAGGTCTAAATGGTCCTCTACAACAAAAGAGGTGACAACAGAAAGCTATTGTCCCAAGCCACGGACATTGGGCCTTAGTGCAGGAGCTTGCCCTATGGATCTAGGGAAGTTTCTCCCAGAAGTTGATGGCAGAAAAAGCAATCTGAGCAATGACTGAAGTGTTTCCTGTCCGGGGCAGAAAGAAAAATACTGGACACACGAACTGATTTTAAGAGGAAGGAAGACAGCAAGCATGTACATGCACTTTGAATGCTGTGGTCAATGGAAAGGCAGACTTGCCGGGGGCGGGGGGGGGGAAGCATCATTTCTATGACATTCAGCAGAAAACCGTTCACCTTAAGTATAGTTATGCAAGTCTTCTCATTGGGAAAGGTGTCAGCTGACTACTTAAAAAAAGTCAGGAACTGATTCCACTGATCACTGTTTCCCAGATATAACCTGTTTGTTCGCACTTGGATTCCTTGTGTCACGCAAAGCGGAGCAAGTGGCAGCACTCAGAAATGAATTATACAATATAAGCCTCTGCAAGTCCCCCAAACTCATTCTTAACCTAGGGACTCCAGAATGAGCTACGCTGGTATAAACACGCTATAGTATCACTTCTGCCGTATTGTTTAAATATATAAACTAACACTCTGTATGAAACCTTTTCCACAGTTCAGCAACTCCTCTTTTGAGAGAATTGTTTTGTGTTCCTTGTAACCTGGCTGGTTAAGTTACACTCCCCTCTGTCCCTCTCCCCAAAACCCTGTTACAGTACTCTGATCACAAGAACCAGGGGCAAGGGGGAGCATTACAAAATAAACACAAAACCCCCACACCTCACAAGTTTCACTCATCTATTTGTATCACCTGTTACAAATACACATCCTGTGCTGGAAACAGTTGACCAGAAATACTTGGCTTTTATTGCACTACTCAAGAGCCCCAGAAATACTCAGGAATCCACTCTGCCCATTACTGCACAAAAAGATGATACCTTTCTTGACACAAGACAATCTTAAATTGCAGGTAATGAAAACTCCACAAAACAAATCGTGAGCATACGTAACACAGTAGCCAGCTAGTTATCACAGCATTGTGTTTCCAGTATGATCCTGAAAGCGCAGTCTTGTGCTTAGAGGTAGTGGACAAGGGTCCGACTTCAATTTTGTTCTGATGCTGAAACAAACGCAAGGAAGCTCAGAAGTCAAGACAGAAGCAAGAACCACGGACCTATCCTAGCCTCAAATTAGAGATCACATACTTCGTGTTTAAATGTGAGCCTAAGTCCTACTCRGCCTGCTCTGCAGGTTTCCATGTTTTACACGCTCCTTCTGCTACAGCTGCCCCAAATCCCCCGAGTACGGTTCCGGCCCAAACTCGGTGCAGGAGCGGGCGGGAGGGGAGCCCGCACCGGCGCCCCGCACCCGGCCGGGCTCCGCGGCCGCCGCTTCGCTGCGGCACAGGCGCCGGACACCCCCGCTCCCCTCCGCTCCAAACCACTCCGGGTGCGGGCAACAGGTTTCCGAGCCTCGTCTCTCTCCCCGCTCCTAGTAGCGAGCGGAGGGGGACGACGGATCCTCATCGCACCCCGTTTCGCGAGGTTTGGGGCAGCACCGAGATGGTTCCCCCGGCGGGAAAGAGGGGCTGGCAGCACCGCTGCGGCCGCCCGCATCCCCCGCGCCGCTCACCTCCGTCTCCATGGGCTCCACCTCTATCCCTTTCCATAGCTCCAGTAAGTGGGCGATCGGCATGCTGGGCGACGCTTGCCAGAAGCCGCGATCAAGCAGAAGGAAAGCGCGGCGGCCGCCGAGGAAAGCGGGAGAGGAGGGGAAAGGTGTCAGGCGGCTCCAGGACACCCGGCGGAGCCCGGCCCGGGACCCTCCGCCCGCTCGGCAATATGGCTCCCCGCCTGCCCACGGCCGCCGCGCCCCGAGGGAGCCCGCAGGCRGGGCGCGGGCGCTCCGCAGGCGCGGAGGCAGGGCAAGGCAAGGCGACGGCGGCCGCCCCGCAGCCGAGACCCGCCGCCCCGTCCCGTCTCCCCCCGGCCGCCGCCGCCTCGGCTCGCTTTTAAGCGAGGGGCGAAAGTTGATCCCGAGGATGCGGCGGCGGCGGGCGCTGCTATGGCAACGGCAGCGCGGCCCCCCCCGCGCCGGGCCCGGCTCCGCCGCCCCCCGGCACCAGCACCGCAGCGCCCCGAGTAACCCCGGTGTGTGCCCGAGAGGGGAGGAGGGGGGCACGGCTGGGGGGTGAAGGAGGAAATAAGAGAATTAAGCTGGCGATTCCCCCCCCCCCCCCCCAATTCAAAACGTTGGTATATCGATAGGGAGCACAGCTAACGGAAGGATATCTAAAGTTTACCAAGCCCGATATTATTCCAGTCTTAAAACACAATTGTCTTACTTATCACTTTATTATTTTGTTTTATTTCTTTACCATGAAGCCTGTAGTAAAGCCTATCTATTCAGATGCCATTTCCTCCTCCTTTAGCTCTCACAGCCTATTACAACCTTACTATAACAGGCACGACACATCACACTGGATACCCAGTTGCGGAGACCATGATTCATGCAGATGTTGATTTCAATTCTCCTCAAGTCAAGGTTAAAACATGCATGTTACCTTGTCCAGGCAACTTTATTATCATGTTCTGAAAGGCATTACTGCTAAATAAGTCACTGCTCTTCAAAAAAATATTTCAGAACAAATAGTCAGTGTGCAGAGTGCATTTTTCTTCTGTTCCATGCTCAAAAGCCACAGTTTATTTCCATAGCAGCAGTGTTGTACAAATTCACAGCAAGTTTTAGTGAACTACAAAAAAACTCTTCTGCCAAGTCTACAAAGGAACATTAAGCAGTGTTCCTCCTCCGGTCCTGTTTCAGCTCCCTCAAACTCTATTTAACATAAATAAGCTGCCCATAAGTCTAAATGCCAAGCAGGACTAGGGGAGAGAGTCAAATTCACTGACCATAACAAAGAAAAAAAAAAAAAATCAGACATCAGAGCCACAAATAGAGCCACACATTGAGATACTGCTGCAAGAACTCAGTCTTTTACTTCTGTGATAGAATATGAACACTTTTCTTGACATCTGTGCCAACACTGAACTAACAATTTGTAACACCAATTATGCAGCTTCATCTGCTTTACAGATTGAGCAATTAAATATCTAGATTACTGGCTTTACTCACTGCTCACAAAAAAATGTAGTGGGAGTGATGTCAATCACATAACAGACATACACCTGAAATCAGAAGCTACAGTATCTGGCTGCTACATACTCCCTGGCTCTTGTGTTCTGCCCCTGCTTCTCCCCCAGCAACACATGGCAGAGACAGACATACTTACTACCTTTAACTTGACATACAGGGTCTCCCAAACAGCCTTGTAGTGCCAATAACTGTGAGGCCAGAGCCAAGATCTAGTGCAACAAATTCAGAGCACAAACCACACTTGCTTTACAAAACCCAGAGACCTTCATCTATCAGACACACATTCCCAAAGAAGATAYGAAGATTGTACATAATTGTTTAAAAACTGTTTAGCTCTGATTTACAGGATTGCATCTTAGCCTTTGGGACACAAAGCTTGGATGCCACAGGCTGAGAGCAACAGCAAAGTGTCTGTAACAACAGGGAACTGGGGAAGTGCGAGCCYAGGTAATCCTAGGGGAGACAAATCAAGGTAATAAGTTTGGGATTATTGTATCTGCAGTCAAGTTGAACACGCATGCAGATCTAATGTTTTTAGATCTTTTCCAAGAACTTCACTTAAGGAAGCATGTAACTGCATGTCTCAAATTAAGTACTGATCTATTACCAAACTGGGATATCAAAAAACCCCGGTATATTTCCAGGTCTGCTTGGTCAGTCTAAGCATGCGTAAGAGAAAACAAAGTGATGAGATCTTGTTATTGCTTTAGCATATATACTTTTGTTACAAGCATAATGCATGTATCCTGCAGTAGAWTCACTGCACTCTTTCAGCACCAAGATATGAATTGGACCTAAATTAAGTGTTCATGTTTATTGGACTAACCAAAGCATKCATTTTGTATTCCATCCCTTATCCCTACCTAAAGAAAAGCAGAATTTTCTACCTCAGCTAAAAAGAAATCCAAATAATGTGGTTTTCAGTCATTTCCTTCCCTTTATTTTGCTGCATTTACTCAGAGTAATCCCACTGAACTCTGGAACAATTTTTGACTAGAGATTTTACAAGAACAGGGCCTCCCTCATTAATAAGGATACTGATTTTCTTCTTAGTGATTTAAGTATTCTGCTAGAATCTTCATTCGTGAAGAAAAGCGGCTTTAGATGTCCTCAAGCTTCAGATTCCTATGTATTCGGAAAACTAAGTTCTCCTATATTAGAAATGGGCATATTTGATGTAATTAAGAATTTGAAACAAAAGGTTAATCACGTAGTGCTAGAAATAATTGTGTCACTACAAAGTGATCAGTCATTTTCATTACAGTAACATCTAATGGATAACCAGGACTGACATTCTTTTGTATGAACAGAGTAGCAGAAAAATCCATGCTTCCCTCCCCAAATCTCCCTATGATCCACTTACAAAGGCATGGGGTCAGAAAAGGAACTGAACATCACAAAATGAGGAAGAGTCCACTTCCAAAAATATCACATTAGGAGTGGGATAAAGAAATAGAAGGAAAAGGAGGGATAGCATATGTGGAACACAGCAGAGGCAGAAAACACACAAGGGAGCAGACAGAAGTTCAAAGCAATTGGTCTCTGAGGACACACAAGAAATCTGGTCAGAGCAAGAGGTAGTTATGGATTTTTTCYTAAGGACCATATTCACAGTTTAGCAGAAGTAATATTTGCAGATCTGCTAACTAGGCCAAGAATTTCAAGAAGATTAGTTCAACTTGCTTCAAGAGTATAAAAGCATTTTTATCTCCTGTGTAACAAAGCACTGGACTACTTACACGGTGATTTTTAATCTCTTTTTACCTGTCCCCTGAGTACTAGCTAATGGCTGCTGCCAGATGCAGAGTGGGGGATTAGACACATCRGTATTCTGCTGTGTTATGGTAACTCCTACACTGGCAGGAGATACATAAGTACAGAATAAAATTTCTTAAGAGCATTGTCTATAAATTGTGTTAAGATACTTTACACTAATAACTTACACCTCCACTGCTTTGCAAAAAAAAGTAAAGTACTATTTCCCATTTGATGCACAGAAGGGAAGAGGTGCAGAGAAATATTATTTTCTGTCAGTAGCTCAACACACTTCTAGGTTCATGACTTCAGTGCTAGGTTTAATTTAATCACCTCTTGCCAAAACTCATGCATCTATCTGCACACACACATCTTCACTTAAAGCTTGAGCTAGATAACCTTTTCTGCCAGGCTATCTGTACCTAGAACATGGCCAAAACATGTATTACTGACATAGAAGCCAGCAAAAAAATCCTCTCTCCTTCAAGGGCATTCCCAATGACCCCCTCTGCATTTAAATGCCTCTTCCTGCTTGCCACAGTGTAAACATCACCTATTATTAGGCTGGCCACACTGCCACACCAGCATCATCTGCCTAACTTTTTTTTTTTCTTTTTCCTTTTTTAAATTTCAATCAAGACTTCACCCAAGTGAAGCCTCCTTTCCTGCACATAGCTTTTTGTCAAGGCTGACATTTACCTGTCTGTTCAGCTGCAGCACCATGCCAGCAAAACTTAAACTTCATATTCAGCATCTCCCAGGCACAAAACAGCTACAGGGAACATTTTCTTAAAGGATGGATTACCTCAAGTGCCAGCATTGAAAAAAGGTCAGGTCTCCGAGTTGTCAATAGCATTGTAGAAGAGAGGAGAAAAAAATTGCTAGAGGCAAAGAAGTAACACTTCCCTGTCCCTTTCAGATGTGGCACGAGAGAACATCCAGCCATTTGAGTGCATCACCTGTCTGATGCCATTTTTGGCTGCCAGAGGGCTCCTGGAAAGCCTTGAATGATCAACTACAAGAGGCCCAACCACTGATCATCCCTTAATCTCCAAAGCAATCAGACTGTACAATGAAATGCATGCTGAACTTCCCCCAAAGGTTGCCCAAGAGAAGAACAAAATAGGAGCAGAGCATTAGCAACATTTCCTGCAGATTACTTCAGTCTCCTGAGGCATGAAAAAAGATTTTCTTTGGTCCTTTCCAATGATGCCTGCTACATACTGCAGCCAAAAAGGATGGACCTCCTGGGGCAGAAAGAAGTCTGCCCTACAGCACATACACACATACAGATTTCAAGCAAGCAGCCAACTTTTAGCCTCCTTATTCTGTAGGATATTCGTGCCTATGGAATATGCACACGTATTGTCCTCTCCAACATACAGGCACAGATTTGGGAGGACCACAGAAAGACCGAGGCACACTTCAAAATACATCAGTCGACAGTAAAYGGTTGGCATAAACTGGAGGAAAACAACATAGAAGACCTGCTGATGGAGACCCTTCAGCTAAAGGATTGGTCACCCCCTGCGATAAATGCAACACTTCTGTCAGTGCGCAGTGGCAGAAGGCAATGCACACACAAACCATGCACAAACAGAATCTCCACAGCAAGTGGAGATGTCTGAGCACATCCCAGTGATCATGTTAGATTCATACAGCCCACTATCTATCACATGTAGATCCATCAACAGCCTCTCTAGTTTACCATAAAATGCAGCCTTCTAGCAGGGAAATAGAAAGCAAGACCATCATCCCATATTAGCCTCAATCTGTAACTATACCATCCCAAGTATGGAAGAAACATGCTGTGCATGACTAGTTTTCTATAATCTGTGCAATCAAGCCTGTATTAGATGGATGAAATCTGTAGTGAATGGGTAAGCGTCAAATGCTAGAAGTAAACTAGTAAAAGTAAGGCAGGTTTTAACCTGCACAGGAACCCATGCATCATTCTTTGATGGAGGGAAGTCTCAGTTGCCTATGCTTTTTTGGTTTTATACCAAAGCCATCAAAAGCTACTCTTCCTGACTGAAAGCAAGCAAACAAACAAAATCCCCCACACTTTTTCCTCCCTGAGAGCAGACGTTGAAACGCTTTAAGCTCATTACTAAAACAAGATGACTACATTTCCTCAGCAGAAACTGCCTTTGTTCAGTGCCTCAGCATTAACTACTTCGAGTTCAGCACTTGGATGTTCATCACTTATGCAGAACATGGAGAGAAGCACAAAACACCACCTACACATTGCTAAGTGTGCAAGGCACAGGGGAAATACTGCTTACTCCAACATAAGAGGTGTCCCTAGTGCTGCTAAAACAATTTACTATTTAGTTGTGAAGTACATGCCTGGTAATCCCTGAGAAACACAAAAGGAAACAGTGGCAGATAAAATAAGGCATTCAGTATCAAAGTAGCATGCATTTGTCCCCTGCGAAGCTCATAGCTTAACATTTTCAAATTAAAGTCATGTCTGCTGTGTCTCCTGAAATATGAAATGCTCAACACCAGAGAGGTGGTCAGCTTAATTCTTAACCATTGCAATGCTCTGGTTTCCCCATCTGTATTTAATGAGAAGGTCTAGACTGAATATTAACATCAATGCTTAGAGAGCAACAATGGTAATCAGGCTCCTTCAGTTTAAAGGGTGCAACAGACTAGTATTACCAACCAATCTAGTGCCCCTGCAGAACAGGGATGAAGGCTGCTAGGAGCTGTAGAAAAAGGAACACTTTCCACATTAATCCTTGTTAGTTATCTGCATTAAGGCTGCAGGTACTTGACACATCCTACATTAATCAGTTCTTAATATTACTGAATAGTTAACTACTGGAAGAATTACCTTGGAAAACAGAAAACCTAGGTCAGATATCTGGAGTAGACCAACCTCCTTCAGTACAGACATGGCTTAGCTGATGTCCCCCATAGGGCTAACTGGCTAGCACAGCAGGAGCCCCGCTGTGTTCCTGCACCATGCCATCAGTTTAGTTGAGGTACAATGTTGGGCCTGGCCTCACAGTCTCTGTGCCTTGGGGCTTGTGAGCCAGTGCAGAAGACTGAAAGCAGCACCAAGTGGCATCACATGGCATCAGCCAAGGCCTGCCTCAGCTGTACACTCCACTTGAGTGCTACCTACGCTAAACCAAGCAGTGACTGGTTTCTCCATGAGCAGTTTGGATATCTGCATCATGCTTGCACTGGTGAGCCTGCACAGCTGGAAAGCCTGAGCTGATTTGTTGCCAGTTTGCCCAACATCCAAAGCTTGTTAGTCACCTTGCCATGTGAGATGTTAACCACTTGCAGAGCTGAGCTGCCAAACACAGGATAGTCTTATCTGCTACCTCCTGCACCCAATAAGAAACTAAGGGACTCTTGCGGCAAAGATGCTGACTTTCAGAAGCATTCAGTCAAGTAATCTCTTACACAGCAATCCCCTGTGCAAGCTTCTGGGATATTCCCCATTAAAGTGGTAATTCCCCATTACACTAAAAAAAACAGTTAAACAGGTTCAGCAAAAATTAGCTGTAGTGAAAGCTTTACTGCTGCACAAGGCTACAGTAAATTTTGTGACTTCTTCACGTTTTCATCTCACAAGCACAGAAGAGACTATGTTTTCCCCAAAATACATTGCATAACTCTTCAAGGAGCAGCTCRGTGCGGTAGGGCAGAGATGCCAAGGACACACTCCTATCTCTACCCAGTTACTGTTGCAGCAGTGACACCTTGGCTGAGCAAAGGGGCTTCTGTTTGCTTGCTGCGTGCAGCCACTTCTGTCAGAGGTAGGAGAGCTGAACACAACAGCTCAAGTCAGGCTGGATCAAGGCTTCTTAGCAGCTGCAGCACAGCTTGAACATTTGCTGCAGCCAAAATGAGGGGATGGGAAGGGAAAAGAAGGACAGTTGCATTGCCCTCCGTTTGGGGTCAGGAAGACTGATTTAGAGGCAGAGCAATTCAGGTGGTGGGGGAGAATGTTTGAGCCAGGGGCTCCCTTCACTTACCCTGCCTTCCATGCTCACTGCATCCAGAGACACCACCACCCCAAAATACCCTCCCCTTCCCAAGAACCAAGGGAAGCCTCAGGCCTGTCCYCTCAATGCCACAGCAGTGGGGCACATTGCACGGCCCAGAGGGCACAAGGCAGGGAGATGGTAGCTGCAACCTAACCCCTCCAACTGCTTAAGCTCTTCCTTACTGAAAGGAGCAGGAACAGCTTTGCTACCTCAATTAGACCATGCAGAAAGGAAGCGGAGGACAATTTTGGGCAGAAACACCAACAAGATAATAAGGCAACAAGTCCGCATCTCACCAGTGTGGATGTGGCTGCACTGAAACAGGGTAAGAGCATCTGTCCTACTCCAGCATACACAGAGGGAATTGAGCCCAAGAAATACATTTAGGTCTTTGTTAACCTTCACTGATGGAACAGACTACTCTTGCACAGGTCACTGTTTCTGTCAGTAGCTACATTTAGAAGTACAAGCAAATCAAGATGCTTTTCTTCAACCTAATTACATAATGAAGATATCGTTATTTCAGATACAGAACAACATTATTCTGGTGACAGAATGCTCAGGAACTAAGTTTTCCATATAAGCTTTCAAAATTCAAAGAAATTGAAGTGACAACTAAAAAACTTACATTACAGAAAGAAAATTGAGGAAGTAGCCTAGGAAACATTGTGATAGCAGAGAAGGTAAGATTGCCTAGAAATATATAGAGAAATGCCAGGAGACTGCAAGCAATGCTTCTCAAGCATAAATCAACAAGGGTAACATTAATGTGACAGAAGATTACACACTGAGTCATAGGAATCCACACAGTAATTTACCCAATAACTGTGACACAGACATTTTAGGTGACTGAGGACAAGGGTACCAGTTCACTTTTGGGCACACTTTCATTTAGATCCTGCTAAAGATGCACTCCGCTTAAACACATCAAGATAAAAAAATAACTGTAGATTACAGTGTTCCTAAAGGAAGATCCATTTTTCAATCAACATTAGGGAAAGTAGCAAAGTGTCAAGAAAAAGGACTTTCTAAATGACATTTAAATAGAGCATGTTATATTCACTAACTGCCCACTTTCCTTTTAGTATGTCTACTCAGACAAAAGAAACTCTTCCAACCTTTAACAGACACATAAGCTTTTCGGCAACTACAATGATAATTACAGGAACAGCGGAGAAGCAAAAAACACCCATTCAAAACATTCACACAAAGCCCTTCTGGCTTTGGCAGAGTTGAGGAAGCCTCTCCGTTGAGCGGAGGGAAGGACCAAGACATCAGAGGGTTTCGTTCTTGATTTACTTTGGAGGCTTGTACACACTGGTTGGTTTTCTCTCAGTAAGTCCTGATCTCGCCCACTCAGAACAGGAGCGAATGCAGCACTGACTGAAGTCATAGTGACATGCTTCAGCTTCACAAATTCCTCTTCGAGGGATCTAATCTACAGTCAGGAAACTAATAAAGTCTATTCAAAGTAAACAGCACTAATCCTCTATTATTACAGAAGCTTTGCAACGTCAAGTGTCCTTAGTTTCAGAGGGATTTATTACCTCTCAAACAGAACACGACATTCAAATCAATAAAACTGCAGAAAGCACACACACAAAATAAATAAGAAACCAAGAATTTCTAACCCAAAAATGAATATGCAGTATGATTTCTTCCCCTTCAACCAGTTAGCATTTTTGTCTTTTTAAAGATGACCTTAGCTTGAAGATGAGAAAGCAAAATAGAGTTACTAAACATTGCAGGTGTTATGTATCAAATTCTGGGAGGAAAAAAACCCCACCCTACTAAGAACAGCTTTTTTTTGAGTGAATTTCTTTGGTGTTTTGAATTTTAAACACACAGAACAGAAGTAACAGTTTTTGTGGTTTATTTTTTTAAAACATGTCACACGCTGTATTTTGATTACTCTTTCCAAACGAATACCACAGTAGCTGCTTATTTTTACAGACAAGTATATGAGATGGCTAGGGTACAGCCTTGAATATCTGAGCTCAAGGAATGAAGCGTATTATGGATGATGGTTGAAGGCTTTTTAGATTGCAGCCCAACCTGCATCTATCAACTGTGCAATTCTGGGAAGAATTCCCCCTCATCACTGCAGTTGCTATTAGCAAAGGCAAGAGCAGGGGGGAGAGCTGGGGGCAGAAAGCCGTAGGCCAGAGGTACAATCCTGTCACACTGCGAGAGTGAACAGAAAGCCAGGCTATGCGGCACAGCTGTGTACCACCCCCACATAAATCACATTTCATATTTCTTTTGGGAAAAAGAAAGAAAGGCAAAAAAAAGCAGCTTGATGGGCAAGTTAGAACCACACTGCACAAGGGACCAAACCATTTATCGTTTGCACTGCCCACTAGCAGAGAGAGACACCASCTGCAACATAGTGACTCTTTCCAAAATAGACATTATAGGTCAAGCAAGTGCTTCCCACAGCAGTATRACTGAAAAGAGTTACACGCCCAAACCAGAATCCCTACCTACCAGCAGGACAGGAACACACAAGGCTGGGACAGGGTGCCCACAGGTGAGCCAGTCATGCCCCACAGCCAGCCTCCCTCCCCACAGCACAACAGCAGGATGACCCAGATAGAAGCAGCAAGCCTGCTCGCACAGGGCATACGTTTTCCACACCAGTTACCAGTTTTTCAAGGTGAATAAGCCAGGCTTGTAGCACATACCTTCCTACCTCTAGGTGCCCTTCTTCCCCCACCTGAGAAGCAGTGAGGAAATGGGGCTGTTCAAAGCCACTTTCTCACCTTCACAGGTCAAGGCACAGCAGCTCCAGGAGCCCACACTAATGGTGCACTTCAATATCCACTGTAGGGGCAACATTGCTACGCCAGAGTACTGCCTCCATGCACAGAAGCAGCACAAGCTACAAAAGAGACCACAGCCAGAGAAGCAGAGAAGCTTCCTACCCTCCCAGCCTGCTCTAATTTATAGCTCCTCATTAGTGTAGCGAGGGCCACCTGGGTGAGGGACACCTGGACGAGGGCCACTGGCTCCTAGGCTCCAGAGGGAAAGGAAAGTACTCCTGGTGTTAGTGCTGGGAGCACTTTCTGGGCTGGAGTTTTCCAGGAACAATGTTTCCTGGGAAGGTTGGGGCAGTTGCTGTGTCATCAGTGCTCGACGTCTCGTGGTCCCGCTTGCTGCGGGCCGGCCGCACGTCCTCCCCCAGAGCAAGGGCAGAGAGCGTTTGTAGGGGGAGAAACACAGAGTGCAGGCACCCACGTAGTCTCAGATCTGGCCCGTGGGGGTGTCAGTCAGATGTGCACTAGCTCACTGCTATTTTGATTCAGATGAGTGTTAAATTATAGTAATAGTAACTTATAGTGATGTTTTGTTGCTAACAATAATTATTGAGAGAAAGAGGGTATAATAGAATAAATCCCAGCTACTAAAACAGTCTGATGTTCTGAGTTACTGATTTCCTGGGTTTTCTTTTATCATCCATTTGCTATCTTGCTATCTATAGAGTTTGAAAAGCTCTGGTACAAGTATAGATTAATACATTTGTTCCAATATTCATCTGTTTTTCTTGACTGTAAATAAAACTAAGCCTGCAGTAGAATTTTATATTTGGCTTATGTTTGATGTCCCCTTATAAATTATGATTTCCATGTTCTGCTTCAAGAACCATTATATGTCACTAGCTTGCTTTTGTATTTCTCAAAAAAAAAATTCAAAGCATAATTTGTGAGGCAAGGCATGAAAAGCAAAAGCCTGCCAAAGTTGTTGCATGAGTACTGATCGATAAAAGCTTACTTGTATTAGAGAAGAAACACAGTTGTTCTGCAAGAATAGCAGAATTTATTATCATAAATTACTTTTAAGGCCACTTCCAAGAAAATTTCAAGGCCTTATGCACAGGAGACCAAATGAACCTGACCAGCAGCTGGCCAAACGCATAACAAAAAAGAGACAAAAATTAGACCAGAGTTGTAGCACTTCCATAGCAGTACTCAACCAGAGACTGCAGGGTGATGGTGACCAGAGGCAAAGCAAAGGTCTTAGCTTTGACTGTGCAAATGAGGCACAGTTTTCCTTGCAAAGAGCAGGATTCTGCAAGAGCAGTCATGCTTCCAGATTTCAAAACAAAGCTCCCTTGGCCTCCTTAGAGCCATTCAAACAGACACACGAGGTACAGTGCAGGCTCTGAGCTGCTGTTACCCACTAGACCTACAATTTGCTTTTCAAGGTTTAGCAAGCTTGTATAAAACCAAGGTCATAGCAGAATGAATAAGAACAAAAGGTTCAAGTTYAGCTGGATTGCACAGGCTCTCAGTCAATTCAAATTTGGAACAGTTTCGTAAAAGTCCCTTACAGCGTTCCCATCTATCCTCAATACACAGTAAAACAAAATGCAAGGGATAATTCCTCCCTCATTCCCCAACTTCATTTAACATATTCACTCTCGTTCATTCTCTCACAGGTCTAATATTTCCCACTCTAGCTTCATTACGCCTATCTGGGCCTTCAGGGTTTAATTAACTCCTACACAGAATGATTGCCTTCAGCTGATATTTTGAGGCTAAAGTTGGGAATTAACCCTAAGTGTTCAGCCATTCAGCTAACCTGGACCATCCATATGAATGCCACTGGTAAGGACTTCAGGGCCTTTATAATGCTGACAGAAGTCCTGTGCACCTTATCACAGGAACTCCACGTTCAATCAGCTCTTCTCCACAGAGAATATCCCCTTGGCCTTCTCCAGCAGCAGGCTGCACCGATCCCTTTTGCATACAGCCTTTGACCCATGTAAGCTCCTGCCTTCCACCTCTACAGGCTGTGGACATTGAACTGGCATTTTAAAGGACATCACATGAACCTGCTCTCACCTTCATGCTTCCCAGGTGGCTGCCAGGCATGGGCTGTCTGATACCTCCTGTAACAAGTGTGTACTCTCAAGGCCATAGAGCCTATTGCAGTGTAAGAGATGCATTGAGACTCTTTCCATCCTTCCAACTATAAAGCATTTTTAAGTTTTCTAGAGGCAAGTATCAAGCTCAGTGAAGGGGAACTTGATTCTAAATTATTTGCATCACAGAGTGACATCCCTTATAAAATTTAAAAAGAAAAAAGCACAGGAAGACAGAAAAAATAATGTTCACCAATCACAAAATAATTATGAAATAATGAGAGTCCAGATTAGCTGGCATGTACCTGTTACTGTATCTACAGTGCTCACTCCCAGCACTTTTTTTTACCCCATATGTCATTCTTTTATATGAAAATGTTTCCTAGGAAGCAAACAAAAAGAAGTGCATTGCAGGAATTGCCTTTCCTTTTCAGAACTGCAGATCTGCTGCCGCCTCTTTGCCCTGGAGATACCCACACTTAACCCACACTTCCTACTCTCCATACCCTGGCAGGTGTCCTTAATTGTTATTCTCTGAGTGAAGAAACACCTCAGTCTTGCTGAAAAAGCTGCTTAACCTTTCATAACACATCTGAAAATCCACCGAGAAGTAGAGAAGAGGCAATTCATGACTGTATTTAGTGTCTCAGACATTCAGCAGATGGATAGGAGTCCTGAGACCCAGTCCTGTCAGCACAGACTGTTGATCTTGTGCAAAGGCGAACAGCAATGCAAACAGCTGAAGCAACCCAAACCAGGCTGCTTTGCCAGGTAAGAGACTCTCATGAATGGTGCGAAATGTGGATCCTCTTGGGCAAAAAAGAGAGCTGAAGGAAGTATCCCTACATCCTGAGTGAGTGTTTAGCCCCTTAACTAAAACAAAGCATCACCACAGAGGGGATTTCTTACTATTTGTTTTGCTTTTTTATGTATCATTTCCTTATATCCATCCTTATAAGGGTATTTTTACTTTTCAAAGTCTTTGGGATCTCATGCTTCCACTCAGCATTAACTGAAGTATTTTTCCACTTCTATGCATCAGAGGTATTGCTCTGTCTCACGTCCTCAGACTTCCTACCAAAGTTGTCCCAATTTAAGCCTTTGTTTAAGTTTCCTAAGTAGTCTTCAGGCAGCAGTATCTTTATGGTAAAAGTAGGATTAGATCCTACCTATGTTGGCCTTGCAAATGAGCTTTAAGACCAAGTAAGATCATAGGATCAGAGCATATTGCAACTAGAAGGTTGCAAAACTAGGTTAACTGCACAGAAGGTAAGTAAGAATTTCTGTCAAGAAGGACTCTTAAATCCACTGTTCAACCACAATCAAGTGGAATTGCTAGGTAAGTCATCTTCATCCAAGCTGAAATCAGCGTCAATGTTCTTAGGGTTTGGGCTGGTTTTACACACGCACAACCTTTCCTAGACCTTTCCTAGTAGCGCTAAGGTACAACAAAGGAAAATGATGCTTAGATATCCTCAAAAGATTTTAAATGTAATGACTTGCCTGAGGACTGTACAAACAGGACTTGAAACTGAGGGTCAGAAGTTCCTTTATCAGTGTCAGCCAGAAATGCAGCAAGGAAAATGCAGTTAGTTTTAATGACTTGCTTGACTTCATACAGACTCTAACATCACTGCAATCACAAAACTATTTATAAAATTTTTTTCTGTGTAAACAAGTCTATATCTTGCATAGATTCCCTCAAATGCTGCAATATATTTGTATAAATATTTTGTATAATTACAGAAAAAAATTGATTTGTTAAAAAGTCTTTCTACATTCTAGAAGTTTTCAAAATAGGAACAGGGACTCATATATGTGCTACAGGGACTGTTATGATGTATGAATCATTACTTCTAGAAATCCATTTAGGTACAGATTCGTATTGTCTTAAAGATCTTTTTTGATAATTAAATTTTGGCTTGAAAAAGAAGCGGTACTAACACAATGAGAAACTTGTGCTCTACTTCCTTCCCGTTGTTCCTGATATTCTGTGCCAGCCACTGAAAAAGTAGGAAGTCCTGTGTCCTTGCTGAGATGCTTCAAGATTTATACTTTTGCCAAGATAATCATTAGCCCTTCTGGATAACCTCCTGTATATGATGGCCTCATAATGAATACAAGTGACCTCAGGGGTCAACTGTACAGCCTGGACCATCTGAGCTAGTTTCACTCCTCACATTTAAGAGTGGAGAAAGAGAAGTCAAAGCTCTCTAGTAAACCAGTCTTGTGTAGTGAACAAAGAATTGTAGCTTTGCAGCGGAACAGAACTGGTCAAAGAAATAATGTTTTAGCAATTCATGCACTTCTATAAAACTAAATCTGGAATTACATTGACAAATACTTCATGCTAGCAACTAATATTTGCTATATATATCATCTCTAGCCCATAAACCTATAGGAGAAGACAATATCAGAGGGACCAGAATTACTTTGCAGATGGCACAAACCCAATTATAAAATTACTGGACACATTCTGTTCTGCTATAATTGCATAGATACAATGGAGAGTGAAATCCAGCCCTTTTCCTTTTCCAAACAAGGGCACAAACAGTTTTTCAGAAACTGATTTTGTCTTATTTCCCYGGAGCTCCTTAAAAAGTATTCCACTTAACGTTTTGGGGTTTTTTAATTTTGATTGGGGATGGTTGTTTGGGATATAGGTGGATGGAAATTGGGCAAAGAATGAGAATTAAAAGGAGTTCAATATTAGCTACAGTCACCAGAAGTCTGGAACCTACTATGTGCTGGATATTCCTATCTTCATGTCTCTTCTCCTCCCATTCCCTCCTCCATGATTGCTATTTTGACAATTGACCTACAGTTAATTATATGCGAATGTTATTTTGCAATGGTTTCCACAACAGTTCTGCAATGCTTAATATTCAGATATGTGTTCTTAGGCACCTTGTTCAACAAAAYTGATACACATGTGGTTATTAAGTTTCTCTAATTTATCCTCTGATTTTAACACCATAATGATGGCTGACCTGTGTATTGCCTAATGTGGAAAAAGTTGTATTTGCTTTAGCTATTTTAATAGCAAATTTGCATCATTTCAGCTTTTAAATTATTCATAAAAAGTAGTGTTATCTTAGAATTTGCTGTTTTCCAAACCCCTAGGTTCCTACCTCACATTTAAATCATAGTGTTTTAAATACTTTATTTTACTGCTTCTACTAAAAGTATTCCTAAACATGCTTCCACTGCTTAAATCACTAAAGTAACCTCTGGCTTAAATGTTCTAGAAATAATTATACACCTATTTTTTCTATAGGTCACCAATAATAAGTCCTGTATGTATCTCTGAATCTTCATTCAGCTCAGTTAATCGAGGTTTGGAAAATGTTATTTTCTCATGYCAGGATATTCTGACTTGAGTAATTACTGGTACAATTTCCACCAACCTAATTATAAGCAATGATAAAGCCTCACAATAGCCTGTTGAAAGAAAAAAAATATTATCCTTGCTGAGTAGCATATGAGAAGAAGGCATATGAGACATCGTATTATTTCCAAACACTGTCTTAATCACCTGTCTGTGATCACTGGAGAGGCAAAGGCTTACCTGAATAATTATGATATCTCAGTATCACTAAAACCAGGCAAATCTTGTTTATGACATCCTAAATCATTTGCAAAACATTTTTACAACTTTTGCTGCAATTTGCCTTGAGACATTACTGTGACGTGCTTGACTAGAAGTTTCTTACATAAAGCAATTTAAACCATTTCTGTGACTGAATTATCTTGCAATATAACGTGACCATACGTATAAAAGTCACGTAGCAGAAAAAAACCCCAGACAAAACAGCTGCCCTGACTTAGATGTATATCTAATTACTAGACCTCTCAGACAGCGCCCTCCAAACAGTTTTAACAGAGACAATTTTCCTCCTTTGGCTCCTGCCCCGCTTGGTTCCAGCCAGAGAAATCTGTGTCTGATCAGAACACACAAACCCCACCGTAGATCACCAGTGGAGGCAAGAGCTTATTCAGCTTGTGAAGAAGGAAAGCTTTTCACTCCTGAATAACCCAAATTGAGCAGAACTGAAATTTGCAGCAGTGTCTCCCACAGGGCAGCACCCTTCGTGAAGTTTAGGAAAGTTTTCTGAGGGGCCAGTGTTCTTAGTTGGTGGGTACTTCATAGAAACACGCTCTTCGGGTCAACTGACAGCACAACTTTCCACCAGCTCCAGTTTACAAGGTTTTCAAGGACAGAGAAAATTCATCTCCACGTGGGCAATGTACATTGTCTGGGGGAAACGAAAGTCTTCTAAGAAGTATTTAAAAATGCATGTTGACTTGCCTTAATGTTATGAATTAGTACATTTTGAACTCAGACATGTGGCACTTTATTTTCAGACTGTATTTCTCCTGCAGTCATTTTATTTGTGAAGCAGCACCCGTAAGAACAAAACATTATTATTTATAACTCAGCTCTCTGTCACATAAACTAACCTTCTGCCAAATCCCTTATAATACTATGCAACAAAACAGAGCAACTAATGCTGCAAATCTAATTTTACCTAATACATGCAGCACTAAATGAGGTTCTGGTCATGGCTGGCTTTATCTCTCTGCGTAAGCTGCAGCAAGTCACTTGGTCCTTTGGTTTCTTCCCCTCTTCTGTACAAACAAGAATAAGAAGGCTAATGTAAATGGGACAGAAGTTCAGATTAGATGTACAAGCACTCCCAGAATTTCAGAATTGAATTGTCTGAAATGCTGATGCTTTGATCCAACTACACAATAAAGCACAGCCCCACATTGCAATACTCTTGGAACTGCAAATATCTTGGCTGCATTAGGAATGCTTTCTGGTGGTTGCTGAAGTCTAGAAAAGGCTCACTGGGAAATAAAATTCTGACTTGCAGAAAGTGGTTGGCTTGGGAAGTTGTTCTTCCAGGACAGAAATGAAAATGTAGCCAATGACCACAGTGTGAGCAACTGAGATTCAGAAATGTTCTGGATGAGTTCTGGAACAAATCGGCGGTTTGTCCAACCTGGACACGGTTGGCATGTCAGCTGGTTTGATGGTCTCCTCTTCTGACCAAATCCCACTTTTCACCTGACAAACTGGAAAAGGTTTCTCAAAACTAGAATGTTTCCCAAAAAATCACAAGTAGCAGAATCTAGAACTGCTTATTGTCTCATATAAATTATACCGACTATACAACTTTCTCTATTTTATAAACGACCCTGAAATGCTTCTGAGAGCAGGCCACATGGTAGTTAATTCCAGTAAATATATAAAGTCCAGAATAAAATTTGGTAATAAACTGTCTGGCGCAGTCAGGCTGCATCAAGGCATGCTCACTACCTCAGAGTCTTTATATCTAATTCTCTGTGTGGAATAAAGAAAATGAAGACAAAACTGCTCCTTCTTCCTATGGAAATGTAACTACCTTTCTAAGGCAAAACTACTTAATTAAAATACTTTTCTCTGCAAACCTTTCTGCTCCATTACTTGAATAAAAATTCCAGTTGTCTTGGAATACCAATGTCTCTTAATGAAACTGAAGTTGACTGTGACATTTCAGGGAATGCTCATGTAAATTGTATCTTCACAAAGAGTGAGTACAAAACACAACCTCTCAGTCTAAATATGAATGATGCCAAATAACCTAGAAGAGAAACATGCTGTTACTGAAAGCAGGGAGTTAGAACAGGAGCTTTACTTTAAGTAATTCGTGAGGCAAAGGTTATTGATTAGCAGAGTCTGGCTGTGATTTGTTCAATCGATAATAAAACTTTATCTTAAAGCAATAGGAGCCTCTAGTGCTATAGCTGGAGCCAATAGCATTGGGCTCCTGTGCTGTAAAGAATTTCAAGGAAAAAAAATGTTAAGCAAGTTTCTGAAAAGCAGCCTCAGCCTGGTTTTCTCTCTCTAAATCTAATCATGATGCTACTTAATATTTCACTCTGAAATCCTTGGCTAAATGGAAATCATTTTATTCCAATTCCTCTGCTACRGTGTGTTAGTATTACCCCAATATTGGTAATTGGCTTTTGGCAGCCTTATTACAGCTTAGGCAATCTCGTAAAAAAGATAAATATAGTACAAAACTTACAGAGATGGGTGGAATTGAAATCATTAAAAATTGCAATCATAAGAAATTGAATCTGTGTGTATTTAAGTATACTTTGTATTACTTATGTCACTGAGCTCTAAATTACAGGAAAATTCCCAACATTTTCCACGTTAAGCAAACATGACAAACTAAGCATATCAAATATTACTTTTTCTTGCTGTTTTTTTTTCTTTTTTTCTGGCCAGTGTACTGGAAGTCACTGGCTGCTGAATCAGTTCCTACTGCATTATCTAAAGTAAAGCTTTCTCTCATTCCAGTCATCACAAAGGCAAAAACTTAAAATAGATTGCTAAGAAATTGCCAGTATTAGATATATTTGTCACACTCACTATCTAATTTCACAATGACCTATGATGACATAGTGCAGTCAGATTACCGTAAAACATTAGGATTGGAAAAAGATCTCATTAGAAGTTCTTTATAAAGAAGGTAGTACTTTTACAGAATAACAAAGCAGCAGCTTTTTCTTTCAAAATAGCTAGTAAAATATTCTTTTGAGAAACTGTGATAAATACCTGCAATTTAGGTTCATGTAATTCCTCCCTGATTGACTGTAATGAGGCTCCATTTGTCTTGTAAACTGAATACTTAATCACTGTGTTCAAAATGGCATCAGGTTATTACAGTGTTCAGTATGTCTAAAACGAAAAACTATTAACTGCCTGATCTGCAAGCCTGAAGGGACTTCAGAATCTGTATTAAATAATACATTATTTATATTTCAGGATTATGGAATCGGCTCCATCTGGCTCTCTGTGGCTTATAAAACAATCTGCCTGTAATTAAAATTTCCACCACTGACCACTGGTGGCTTCCAGCAGAATTCAGCTGGAGAAGGTGAAATGCGCAGAAACGCTGCTTATCAAATTTTAAGAGATGGATGTGAAAAAGCCTGCATGCTTCTTGTGAGATTTGGGGGAATTGAGGCATGCAAATCATAAAATCTGATCTTGGGAAACTCTGGTTCACCTGGCACCTAGTCCTGCGAGGTCCTCACTCTCACTATTTTATTCTGACGTTCCCCAGGCACTTGGAGATGTGCTGCTGAGGGTGGCCTGTCTGGGTGAGGTGGAGTTCAGCACCCGATGCGCTCCTGCCTGGCCAGGTTATTCCTTCACCTACCAGGCCTTGGGGTGGCTTCCGAAGAGCCCATGTCACTTATACCAACAGGATGAAGTTCCTTGCAAAAGGCAGCAGCCATTCTGTTTAACACAGAGCTGAAAGTCCTGATGCTGTTTGTTTGTAGGACCCACTGGCAAGTGAGGCAGTGGTCCCAGCCACAGGAGAGGAGGTCCCTTGTACTCTCCCCTTGCAGGGTAAAACAGGGACAAAGACTTCTTTTTCCCCATTGAGCATCCAGACCACCAGACTGGGGGCTGTTTTGCACAGGGGTTCCTCCAAGTCTCTCCTTGTGAAGCTGTGAAGAAAACTGGCTGCAATTGCCTGAAGCGGGGAGAAGCCTTGGGTTCTCATCTCTGCTACAAAACCTGCTTGTGCGTTTTCTCCAGAGGCCATTTGTAGCAGCAGAAACCTCTCCTGGGTGACTGGAGGAGTGTGACTGTGCCATATGACTCAGCGGTGAGTATTTACACTAACCAGTGCTACCTGGGCTCCTGCCGGCAATGCCATACCTGGTTTATCCCAAAAGGCTTAGGGAGGGCTGCCCCAGAGCAGCACTGCATGCTCCCTTGCCACCCTGGGAAGGAGTCAGATTTAAGACTCAGTCCGACTGCATTAGCCATCCCTCTGCAGTGCCACGTAGTTCCCACCACGTCAGCACATGGAGCTCAGCTGCTTAAACCAGGGTTTCGATTCCACTGTAGAGACCAGATGTTCTAATTGCCTCCAAAAGCCATGATATTTTTAAGCATTTAGACTTGTCCAGGGCTAGGGAGGATGAAATGCCCCTCTGCAGACAGCAAGTGCATGGAAGTCTTACTTAATTTGTGTGGGACTTAAAATTGTCATCAGATTTCAAGTTTAATTTCACTCGCAGGGGGATAGTGGCAGAGCTAAGCAAGAAAATATACTCCGATTTCCCTGCCCAGACAGACCAGGCTATCCATGCTGTATTTCTGTTTAAGTAATTATGGAGGCCCCAGACTGTTAACTGATTTAATGAATATCCATTTTTGCCATCTTTTTTAACTAATTTTTTGAGACATTGTTCTTGGTTAGGTGTGAGTGTGATAGCAAGCCTGTTAATCAGCCAGACATGCCAAAAACCAGGTGCCAAAGGGATAACAAATAAAGGATTAAAAGCTATCCATCAATATGCCTACGTTCCTCCAGACCTCCAGTGATGCTTGCAGTCGGAATCTCTCAAAACAATAATAGAAGGGGGAAAAAAGGGGAAAAAATACATATTTATTTTGAGTGTATTTTGTCCATGAGATTTAAGAGATTTTTCTCTGCTACAATATCTGTGCCTTCATAAATGGTTTAGTTACTCCGCAAGATCAAAAAGCATGGTCCGTTCATCCCTCAGTCACTGAGGATAATGAAGGGAATTGAAGAGAAAACAACATGAGGCATTGGAAATGAGAGGGTAGTTTGTGTCCCAGAGCTATTTTGTTACAGTGATCATCCTGCAGTAGGCTTCAGAAATGACAAGCTGCTCACTGAATCCCACAGAAACTGTGAGACTGAAATCTCTTAAGATATCATGGGGCTGGAGGATAAATAAGGCAGGTCCAGCTGTTACGTATAAAATGACTACCTCAGTGGGATACCAGCATCGTAAGCCCCAAACATCCGAGAGCCCGGGAGACAAGAAAGTGGTTCCCACTTCACGCATCAGCCAGCCAGCCTCTTGGCTAATAAATCCTTGACAAATGTATGCCCCAGGCATTTGGCAAATACCTGCAAAACAGGGTTTCTGAGGAGGGACAGTCCCTGCACAATATTCTTTTGAAGAGAAACCTGCAACAGCTGGCACTGGGAACTGATAGCGCAAGTCATCTGGACACACGTAGCCTTCACTATCATAACTTAACCTGTGAAATCTTGGTAAGGCAGATGGATCTGTGGAAGGCTGATGGGCTAAAATGACAGCACTCGGGTGACGTGACAGCTCTTCCAGCCTCTGCTGGAAGTATGGACAGCTTCTCCACCCTCAGCCGAGCATTTTGGAAAGGGAGAAGCCTCTCTCCAAAGCTGACAGCAGCAAGTTTTACTCAACAATACTAAGCAGAAGTAAGCGATCTAATGGTGGGTACCTGCTGGGATCCATCACACTTGTTTATAGAGATTGTAATTATTACAGGGTAACTGCTGTGCTTTTAGTTCTTGCTAATTTTGTTTTGGCTCGTCTTCTCTGATTWACATGCAGCGCACGGGTCTCTAACGCAAACAATTGTGTAAGTTATAGAAAAATCTTAAGTGAACAGCCTGTTTTCTGGTAAGTGAGGCTGTACTCAGAAAAGTATTTCTTACAGACAGCACCATGGTATTCTTCAGCTTGCTTAAGAATTTTCTTACCAAACATGGTCATTTTTGCTTCTTTTTTATAAAAGATTACTGAAACATCAGTCCTTCAAACTGAGCACTGTGTTTGAATGTCAGCGCTGTGATTTTCATGCTGAATATATTCATAGGATTCATACCAATCTGTGGGCATGATTGGGCTTGGCTGCTCTTGAGGTCTATCTAATCCTCRCCCAATCTGTGACGCTCCAGTGTACTTTGGGGTAAGGAATAATGAAGACCACAGCACACATAAAATAATCAGCCCATCTCCCACATCAGGTCTCACTTAGCTTGTATACCAAAGCTCTTATTCTCCAAAGCACAAGAAATTGAAATCCTTTCTAAAATCAATTCTTTACTATCAACTCTGGGTGATCTACGGCAACTTTGTGGAGCAGGGAATACTTACACACAGGAAGGGAAGGCGTGCAGTGAGCCTTGTGAAGGAAGCTGCCTGAGCAGCAAGACAGTCTGAATTTAGAATAAATACAACATTCCTCATCATCGATTGCTGCATTCCTGCGAAAGCGACTTGCAAAGTCCTGACATTTTCCCTTTGCATCATCAGGACCCCCATGAGGCAGCAATAATACTGTTCGCAGCACAGCTAACCTCCTATGGCCTTGGCTTAATGGTGCTGAGAGCCAGATCCAAACAGAGCACAGCTGCCTGAAGCACAACCACACCAGAACTGAGGTGCCCAAATTCAAAAACCCATCCCTGTGAAAATCCCCCTTCCCCTTTGTAAAAGCCAGCACCTGCTGCTTTGCTGCTGTAGATACCTAGGCTGTCCACATTTGCGGGACTTGACTTGCACAGTGGGCACTGCAGTCCTGCTGCCACTTTTTTCCTTCCGATGGGCAGCRGCTAGGGCCAGCAGCACAGCACAGCGCTCGCCAGCCGCTGAGGGTCCAGGCAGGGGACACGACAGAGGCCTGTGCCACCTCCATTTCAGCCTGCAGAGGTAGCTTTGCCTATCGGCTAGGCAATGGCAACCGGTCGCTGCCCCCACTAAGAACAGGAGTGATGGCGAGAAGTCCCCTCTGCTTCTCCCATCTCCTGTTCCTGTTGGCAGCGGCAGATCAGCTGGCTGCGGGTAGGGAGAGGCAGACGTGGCCTTAAGCACAATATACACGCGCATGGGTAGCTACCTAAAGAAACTGAGTAGAAGCTGCTTTTTCCAATCTTGTTATTTCCCTCCCACCGTAAACTTGGCTGAAGCTGGGCTCCTGTGCAGCTGAGAAAGGCTCGGTGCAGGCCAGGAAGAGAGCGAGAGAACAAGACAGAGAAAAGAACCTGCCCATGGTCTAGGAAGAGGGGCTATGCTTGGAAAGGGGACAGACAGCCCCGTGCTCTAAACTACGTGCCAAGGGATGCTTATGCATTTTGCATGAGAGAGCACACGGACAAAGGGGATAAACAAGCCAAGTCCCTGTGGAGTTGACTAGTGTTTAAAAGCACTGAGACTGCACAAACAACCCCCCTGCTGGGATTTAGTTAATTTATTTAATGATGCGAAAAGAATACAGCTCCCATCTTCCCCAGGCTGTGTTGAATCTTCAAGGCTGATAGATTTTATTTTGCTTAAGGAACTGAGTGACACTTTTCAGAACTGAAGCAATTTTTAAGACTCCCAATATACCTTTGTTTACCTCTTGTATTTAAATTGTGTTAATCCAACTCTTGAAATTATATACATTCTGATGGAAAGCAATTGCAAAGGCTGGTAACTGGCTGTGAGCCATTGCTAGAGAGAACACAAAGGGCTGGACATGATCTTTGGTCTGAACCGGTGCTACCATTCATTCATCTGCTCTCCTGGTTGCCCACATCCAAACATAGCTCTTAAAGGATCCCTTAAATGTATCACTTAAAACTTTATAGCGTCTTGGCACTTCTCTGCATAAAAATCAGTCAGTAGCTTTTAAAAGACATTTGTGTCTTCCCAGAAGTTAGGCAGGTGGGACTGTCAAAAACCAAGCAACGGTAGTCATATATAGTGTTTTATTGCTACTACTAATAAATTAATCATAGCAAATTAAAATATTTAATGTGTAATAATGTTGGCAAAATAAAAAGAATGTGGGTGTGGTTTTGTTAAGGCAAATGCAGTACCTCAGGTATGTCCCTTTAAACAGGACTTCAGAGTCTGTGAGGTTATTTTTAGCAAACCTTGACTTAACATTCATCAGTCATTTTTTACTCAGTTGCAGGTTGTTGTTTAACACGCTGCTGGCTTTGCTGTCTCCCTTTCTTCCTTCCTCTTTCTCATTTCAGATTATGCTAGTTTCTCCTCGAAGTTTTAAAAAGTATCAGCTCCCTCACATTTCTTGCATTTGAAAATGAGGCTGAAAAACGCATGGAAGCCATACTATCTACTCTACTGCAGAGGTTGGTCATTTGAGAGTCTTGTCTGTATCTGCTGACTCCCTATTTGGCAAGAGTCAGCTTTACCTTTGAGCCTCACACTGTGAAGGCTGTTAGTGTCTGTGTCATCTCCTTGTAAAGTTGTAGTTGCAGTTGTTAGCTTTGCTTAAATTAATGCATTATACTTGAACTGGAGAGACCTCATACGGTATATTTTATCTCCCTAAGCATTATATGGTATTATAAAAGAAAATATAATTTATACTGCAATTAAAAAAAAAAAAAAATCAGGCTATTGATTTGAGCTTCCATTAAGCCTATGTCTGTGCAAGAACCAATGCTACCATTGCTTCCAAGTTTGAGCTTTTCTAACTGTGAAGAGGACCAAGGAATTAAAACAACTGCAGAAAAACAGGCAAACCCAACAATCACTCATTTGGTAGTACAGCATGTTGCTGTGGATTTCATGGGATTTTTTATACTGCACCTGCTCATCCAAGGTGGCAGCATTTATCGTGAGATTTTTGAGAAGTCTATTGTTCTAATTAAGGACTGTGTTCATAACCGAACTGGTAACTGAAAAGCACTGAGCAAGATGTTCGTGAGATGGACTGATGGTAGGTACCAACCTCTGTTTCTACTTCCCTCACTGCTGATTAGCTTAACAAGCAAAGATATGGCACTGCACTCAGAACTTTGAAAGGAAAAGGAGAACAAAGGACTTCAAAGGACAAAAAAATCCAAACCATTAAAAAAATAGCAGAGTTTTAAGGAAAAGGCGAGTCTTGCTTCTTTAAAAAAAAACAACCTTATGATGTGAATTGTAAATTAATGTTCATTCTAAGTGTTTGCACTCTGTGTAGTCCACCCAAAACCTATGCACCATCTAAGTACTATTTGAAAGACTTGGAGAGAGAGTTTAAAACAGTACATGTGCTTTGGGCTGCTCCTTTGCAGAGAAATGCKTTTTTCCCAACAAGTACTTGTCTTCCTTAGGCCAAGATAATTTTTGTAATTAGAAGGAAAAATATATTAGTGATCTCAAAAAGATTCCACAAAAAACAAGTACATTCTAGTCTTTTCAAGCATTTTAGTTTGGTCTCCCTACTTTTTCTTGCTAAGAAGATGGCAGAAATGGGGGAATGAAGAATTTTGATTCTTCTGGTCATGTCTCTGGCCATGTTCAACATGAACTGAATGTGCTATGGCTACTATAAAAACACTAGATCTGATTACCATTAGTATACTAATATAGTATTAGTATGCTAATATAGTATATTCCCTCTCTCAGGAAGGAAGACAAATTTTGAAAGAGAAGCCCTCACTCTACTGAAATACAGATACAACAGAGTGCAGATCATACTAATTTCTTAGGTGTTAAATAAATATCTGAGTTTCTAAAGAAAGGACTAAAAAACTGACAGCATTCTGGAATGGCAAGGTAACAGAGCCTTAAATGAAAGGTGGTGGAGAAACAGGGACAGTCAAAAATGAGAGTAAGTGTGAATAGTTTCTAAACCCCAAAAGCCATAACAAATTTGTTCCTAATACCGCATTTCATGTTTTCACAGTAATATTCTTCTAACAGATGGTTCCTTGAGCCATAATTGTCTTTCTTTCAAAGACAATTTGAGACACTCGCAACAACACAGCACTGTGTAGAGGATGTCATCCAAATTTGGTCCCCTTTGGAAACATCCAAATTTGTGGCAATTATCATGGGATAGAGATGCACTATTGCTAACATTTGTACTTTTCACTGAAAATCCTGTAGTATTTACTGTTTCACCTATAAAAAGCTGTTTCTTGGAACAAAGTGATTATGTGACAATCTCATTTTTAAATAAAAGTGCAGGCACTGACACTTGTGTGGTAATGCTAAATGTTCAAATACAACAAAAAGTTAATAACAATGTATTTCTAGGGCCTAACATTTTCCTATACTAGCAAGTAAGTTCTAAGATTGGTTGTTCTTCAAGACTGTATGGAACTACTATAGCAAAATCAATCAAACAATAGGTAAGGCTACTAATACAGTCTTCCCGGGGTCCTTTAGGCAGAAGTGCCAAAACCTGGTGAATGTTATTTCATTCATTAAGAAGTTACGCAAAAGTTGTCATCTTTGGTCCGCCGTGATCTCTGAGTGAGGAAAGGTTTAATGCCTCAGAGGATGTGGCCTCTGTTCAGCACTTCTGGAGAGCAAATTTACACAAGGCAGYGGGTATTATGTCTGTGAAAGGACCTCCAGACAGGTCTCTAAGTTCTTTTTGTTTACAGTATTTTCTTCTCAAGAAATTGTCATCTCATCTCAGAGAGACAAGCATCCTTTCAAAACAAAGAATAACTTAATTTCCCTGACTCACTGGCAAAAACCAAAAGTGGCTGAAGTGGCAGACTTAACCGCAAGTGAAACTAAGTAGTCACAGTTCTCTTTTGAACATTGATTCAAACCGTAAGCAAGCCAAAAAGTCCAGGGAAAGCTGTGAATCAGATTCTGATCCTATCAATATGAGAGCCACAATTCAATACTTCAGCCTGTGTAATTGATATTACAATGTGGACCATTCTCCTTTAATGGCAAAAGAAGCGTGTTTTCCAGCAGAAATCTTCACAGCATGCCTGTGATATGGACAAGGCTTTGTAATATTGCTAAGTCAAGACTGCTTTCCAAGGTATAACGTTGAAGGATTTGGTTTTTGTTGCTGTTTAAGAAGTTTTTCAAACTCTTATGGCTTCATTTGTGATCTTGGACCTGTGAAGGATAATAGGTTGGGAGAGTATCACTGCAGACAGACAACTCCTCAGTTCCAACCTTCAAGTCAGCCTGCATTGGGTCGGATTCACCCTTCAGCGCCGTGCAGTTCCTCAGCTGCAATCCTTTGGTGAAGCAGAATTCAATCTGACCAATTGTTTGTGCTTTTTCACCCTAGAAACATGAGGGATGAGATCAGCTTGATGGGGAGAAGAAAATAAATCAATTCTTCAGATATATTGACTTATCTATAAGATACAGTAGTGCTTATTTGTATATTTGCCACTTGAAAAATGTGAAGGAGACAGGTACCAGAGGCATCCACTCTGAACAGCTTATAGTACATACTTGTCTTTAAGGAGCAAGCAGATAAGGAAATGCATTCCAACAACATAATTCAGTAACAATCTGGGGAATCTGCCTAACTAGTAAGTCTCATTATGAAATGCTGTGATGCAGATTATCCTAGCATTTACCAAATCTGTGCAGTACACAGAAGCTGTTCACCTTAATGATGAGCTCTGGCTGAACTCTGTGAATATTGAAGGGTATGTGTGACCTGAAAGCCACCTTTCACCAACTCTTTTGTTGCAGGATGGGAATTGACGCRAAGAAAATTCTCCAAAAAGGAGAAAAGAAACTTGGTTTTATAACAGCTTTTACTGAAAAGAATACAGAAGCAAGCTGTCAAAAGTAGCAGAAATGTCATTTTTGGACTACAGGACAGACTAGGAAGAAAAATATTGGCCACGAATAAGGCAGGCAGGCATGGAAGTCTTTCATGTGGGGAAGAAGATTATACGAAAATCCCCCAAAATGCTCAGGTGCAACAAAGTGCATGTGGAAAATAATTGGTTTTGAAACCACTAAGCAGGACAAAAATATATGTACAAGGCAAAAGTAACTGTGGTGGGGTTTTTTTGTTGTTGTTGCTTTGTTTTGGGGGTTTTTTTGGTTGTGGGGTGGGGTTTTTTTTTTTTTTGGTTTTGGGTTTTTTGTTGTTGGGGGTATTTAGACATCAAAGTACCTCCATAATGCACTTCAGGCATTGACAAGGCTGGAAGTCTGAAAAGGGTTATCTTAAATAACCAGGGTGTACTTTTTCCTTTCTATTACCCTTTAGCTTCAGCTGTTAAGCACAGGAGACTCAAGCTGTAAATTACTTTCACATAATTTAAGCAGTATCCCAATTGTACTAAAAGCAATGGCAGAACTACAGTGAACAGAGCTAGAAACTGGGGTTTGTGTTAGCTCTGTATTTCTTCAACATCAAGAGGTGGGTGAGTGTGCAACCCACATTCAACTCATATTCCTTTGTTGCTTAAAGTAACTTAAAAATACATTTTAAAAATATTGTAACCTAGAATTCTTTTTCACGTGAAGAAACATCCAAGTATAAAAACCTCAGAGCACTACTAAAGCAAATGAGCTGACAACACACAAGCTATTAAACTCCAACAGCAACTGTATCTTGGCAAGTTTTCATAAAATTGTCGTCTGTGTATGGGCAATAACTCTGCCAAGTGTTTTGTAGTAAACCACTCTTATCAAGCTGAGATAATAAGGAACCACTTATAAGAGGGAAAGCTATCTTGTGGGTTTGGCTTATTGTTTTCTTTTTGAATAAAAGCAGAATAACCTAGCTGAAAAAGGAAAGAAACAGCTATGCAGCCTACCCATGTAATTTTTCAGAATACTATTTTGTTCCTTGAAAGGCATTTTTGGTTCAGATATGGTGACCTGTATTTTACGCTACAGCACACTATCTCTGTGTACCACATTCTCTACTGCATTGTGATTCACAGTACAACCGTTGGCAAGGAAAGTAGAAAGAAATGGAAATTTTAGACACTGTTGGCTCGAAAGGAAAGACTATAGTCATCCTGAACCACAGTGAAGCTCAAAATGCCTTTTTGTACCTCTTTAGGTATAGGCTTTTAAGAACAACCTCAGAGACAAGCCTCTGAGCTGCCTTATTTCTGAAGGATTCTGTCCATTGAGTAACTTCTTCATGCAAATCACATGAGCCATGCCCAGTGAAGGGAAGACTGCTGTTGACAGGCAATACCCTTGTCAAGACCGACAGTCACTGGCTCTATTCAGCTCATCCTTGTTGGTTCTGGTAATTTGCCATACGGCAATTAAGCTTCAGCAGGAGGAGTGGAAAGTACTCAGCTACAGCAATACCTCTAGCATGGTGGTTACAGCATTCATGCAAGAGATGCAGGTTCAAATATTTTAAGACAAAAAGACCTTTAAAACCCAGTGCTCCCACTTTCTGGGTAAGTATACCAACAGCAAAGTTACTAGGTAAAGAATGGACACTTCCTCCACTAACAATATTTCTGCATTAAGAAAAGGCTGTGGCAACAGTAACATAAGCTGAACTCAGTGGTGCCAGTATGTAAGCAATGTTTCTATGAACTCAACTCCAAGAATTAAGCAATATCTAATCTGCAAAGAGCTGTATACACAAGGAACACACAGACCTAAGTTTCACCATGCTGAAGAWTTTTCACTCTATTATTTTTGCTTTTGTTTTTTTGATAAAAAGTGCTCTTTTAAAAAAGTTGTTGGTTTTTTGTTTGGGTTTTTTTTTTTTGTTTGGGGGGGGTTGGGGAGCACGTGTTTGTTTGGGGTTTTTACCTCTTCTGGAGGAAGACATTGGATCTTTGGCGTTACACCATAAAATGTTGTAAGAGCTTCCTTTATGGCAGTCATCTGAAAAATTAAAAAGCTTATATAAATTAATAAGTCACTAGCACATCTTCTAACAGCTCCCACACTTAAGTTCACAAAAACTTTTAGATAAAGCACAACCTTAAAGAACTACACAATTAAAAAAGATCACTTAGTCTCTAGAAATTACTTGACTCCTGCTGAAAAAAAGTACACGCACATGATTTTGTTTTACAAAAGATTTCCTCTTACCTGGTAATATGAACTGCTTGGCTTTATCCCAGCTTTCAGGAGACAACTGAAACAAAGATACAACATTTTTCTGTGGTTCCTGTATGCAAATATAACTTCATAATCATCAGGTAAACAGATAATCTTAGTGAGAACCTGGCAAGCATTACAGCGATGGGGAGCAAGGGAATCTTGTCTTCCATCCTCCACCAGGCCTAGGAAAGGTTCCCCTTTTCTGAAAGACCACTTCCCACCCAACTTGGCAGGGTCAGGAAGAACCCTCTCCCCCACCTTAATCTGAGGAGCCGAGAGAGTCGAGTCTTCAGACACAGCTAGGGGAAAGGGCAATATTACTGCTATTTGCTGGACCTTCAGAATGCTCCGTCGAGTGCCAGGTAGGGCATGCAGTTTAATTGCCTCCTTTCCCCTGCCTTGAGCCATACCCCTGTGGTCTGGCCACCAGGAGGGGACGGAGGCAGACTTGTGAGGCTGCTCTAGGTACCCTCACGTTCTAACACAGGGCGGGCTTGCTGGGGTGGGAGGCACACAGCACACTGGGAGAGGGACATGGTGCGTGGATCTGGATCAACAGCAACGTCAGGGCAGAAACGTTTCCTAATGAATACGTTTTTGAAGAGGAAAGGTTGTTTACATAGGAGAAACAAGGTAACTCTCAAGAACCTCTAGCCTCTACACCCCTTCCTTTAGATTCAGTCCTGAGGGAAGTCCACACTTCCAAGTTGACAACAAGACTCAGGACCCAACAGGCGCCGAGTCTCTAAGTCCCAGCTTCTTCCGTAAGGAGTGGGAATGTTCAGCATCTCGCAGGATTTAATCCACAAGTGCTGATAGCGCTCAACCCTTCCAAGGTCAGGTTCTGCACCGGGGAGATTTAACCCAGTTGACTAAAGGTCTAGCTGTTTGTCATAGTCATTTGACACTGAATATAAGGAGGCCAATAAAACAGATGATGTTCTGTTATTCTTACAGGAGCCTGCATGATGTCCTCTTTTTAATAATTTCCCTTTTGGAAACAATCTTTTAATCACTAACACTACTTTTTCTCATGCAAGTATAAATGAAATACAATGAGAACATTAGCAGTCTTTATTCTTTTCAGTAAAGGTTAATTTAATTATGTTCATTTTTACGGTGAAGAATATGCTCTGAGCAATTAATTTCAACATGTTTCAGTCTCTATTCTTTTTTGGTGTTACACATGCCGATAGAGAGTCACATAATTGGTCACTGTGCCATCTGTAAAATGTTTTAGTCACACCATCACAGCTACTTAGGCAATTGACTTATCAGACATTATTAATTTTAACACTACATATGACATGTTCTTAAGCACTGTGTCTAGAAAACTATGATTAAGTTTTACAAGACACCTACAAAAATAGGAGGGGGGGTGGGAGAAAGACGTATTTCCTTTGTGCATACGCAAAGTGAATGAGACTTTGTTAGGAGATTGCTTGGACAAGACACTGACAGAACATGAACAGGAGATTTTTTTTTTTTTTTTTTTTTTAAAGATATGTTTATAGATACAAAAGAACTTATTTCCTCTCTCAGATACTGTTGTCTCATACAGAGAGACAATTCATGGACAACAAATCCAAGTCAAACATTCTCCCACCCATACCAAGCAGTGATTAGGAAAGGACTGTGACCTTCTGGCATTCACCTGCAGCCAGAATGTGTACGTACAGTGCTTGGACAAGCCACAACATTCCCATCAAGATTTTGTATCTAGAATGGCCAGTGCTTCGAAACCATGAGGAGGAATCGGCCCGTAGGACAAAGCAAGAGTCTCACATCGGGGTTGTTTGAAAGGACAGCAGAGGGCTGCCTGCAGCAACTGAACACTGCCTTTAGGACATCCCCTCTTGCTGTTACCTCTCAGCCTTTTCCCAGGATGTTCTGCACGATTTTGCCTGCAGCTTGTCCTTTCCTCCGAGCAGAGCACTGTCTTTTCCAAAAACAAGTGTTTGGGCCTCAGTATGACTCAGAAGTTTGGGGATTTTTGTCACTTGATTTAGAAGTTTACAGGTACCATAGCTTTTGGTAGTGAGATATAGCCGATACAGCTTCTCAAAATTTACTGGCTCACATTGTCTAAAATGATGCTGTGAAGAATGCTGCTGGCTTACCAGACTCTGAAGTGACCAGAGACAGGCTTCTCGGAGTAGACAACCCTTCCCCTGAACTCCAGTACTAAAAATAATTTATGCTAATACTCATTTCCCCTCTGCCATCAGATTTTTAGACTTTTTTTAGGCTAGATTTAAAACTTTCAGAAATTGTTTGAAATAAGAGGCAGACCACCAAGTTCATTTACATACCTGTTAAGATCAATGTGCTGGTAGAGTTCTAAGGCTTTGCTAAAGTATTTCTTTTGAGAATTAAGGACCTGAAGCGTAGCTGCACAAGTGCCATGTTTCTCCCACTCATGTTTCCTATAGGAGAAAAGCAAAATCTAAGTTTTAGAAAACATTATTTGCAGATATATGTACTGCACAAGCTAGCCAATATACTTAAATCAAGTATCTGAAAGGCTCCATGTGTGAAGTAGGACACTGCACTCAAAAAATACTGCATGTGCGAAAAACAAAACCAAGAAAGAGCAGTCCCACCATTTCAATTACAGCAACATCTATATATTTTTTTAGTAGAATCATTTACCAAGAGATTTTGGACCTATCAGGAGAGCAAGGAAGAAGCCCAAGAAGCCCCTCATCGTGGTTTGTAACATCAGACTAAGGAAAAATTCTTTCAGGCAATAAGTCTTGTTAAAAACATATAGATGAGTTGTCCTTAACATTGGCAGCTGCAAGAGACAGACCTTTCAAATTAATGTAAGAGCTGTAGAAGACAAAGGAGAGGATGGTCTAATGGTTTGGATATTAGTATAGACCTGCGACATCCAGAATCAGTATCCTGTTTTCCTATAAATTATGTGTATGAATTTGTGCAAAAGTCATTTATAGTTGAGCCCTTCACCTGTTATCCCACCAAAAGGATAACATTCTTCTCCCCTTCCCCCCCTGCCCTCATCAGCTGTCTTTTTAAGACTGGACATTGCTAGGTGAGGAGATAAGATAGATACTGATGTGGAATAAACCATTACTTCATTCCAAAGCTAAGAGAACTTTGTGTCACAAGAGTGTGACAAAACTTTATCAAGCCAAAAGCACTGTTTTGGTGTTTCTTTAAATTGTCAGCYCAAACAATTTGGGTGTTTGGTTTTTTTTAGCTCCCTCCTTTGAATCAGCTTGTTTTTGAAATAATTAAATGAAGGAATCTATGAAGTAAATACGTATCATGCTCTTATGATACGAAGTTCTCTCAGTGTATTACAAAGAGATGTTTGGAGGTCAGAATGCTAAGAATTTGCCTAGAAGATGAGTATTTCTAAACTTKGTATAAGTTTTAGTGGAGTCTTTTATGTTAAATGTACTTTCAAAGCACTAAAAATTTTTTCAGAACTGAAGAGACTAACCCTTATTTTGGGTGGAACAGTGGAACTGCACAAGCTGCTAAGACAAGACTGTTGCCTCAACTTTTAGTTTGGCCTGTGGCAGTATTTTCATAGGCCTGCTCTCAAATCTTGCTTCTATTCCACCATCAAGTCTTCTAATACCATGGAACAGAGTGCAAAAGAAAGCAAAGCAATCCTTGCAATTTTATGGCAGACAAACTCAAGTAGGACAAAAAATGGGGCAAAGCTCAAAATATATTTCTATCAATTCTAAAGTCTATTGAAAGACTAAACATTATAATCTTTAGTAAGACCACCTGCAGATTTGGGGTGGTGGTGGTGTCTTTTTTTTTTTTCCTTCTTTCTTTTCAAATTTTCATGAGCCACTTGTATTAAACAGGTATCAATTCAGCAGATGTACACAAAAAGTTATCTAATCACAAATTCCTGCCACTACCACAGCATTCCCTGACCTTATGATGCCTTAAGTACCTCGTGGAAAAGCAGAGAAGCACAAGGACAACTATTACTCACTTGAAAGCCTGCCTTTGAATTGTCCATTCATATTAAGAACTTCAGATTTTTCTTAAGGAATGAAAACACTTTAAAAGTTATGTTTGTATCTAGAGAAATTCGTACACTACTTCTAAACAGAGAATGAATAAAGCAACTGYGGCGTCAAGAAATTTGAGGCAGGGAAGAAGACGCATTACTAGAAGATTTTCACTATACATTCCCAAATTTAGCCTTGTAGAGAGTTCTCATGTTGGCTGTAACACTCAACTCGACTGCGTGTCAAATGAATTGTTTACTGCCTGGAGCAGTTCACTTTACATGGGCCAGGAGCAGATTTCCCAACAAAGGATTTGAAATTACTGATGAGAAGAGAGACCACAATTTTAAAAGAAAATGGAAGCTCTTTTAGGGGTAAATTTAGCAGAGATATTGAGAAATTAGCTTGGAACAGAAGCAGACAATAGTCAAATCCAAAGGGCTTCTGGAACAGCAGTAAGCTGGAAGCAAGGCTTTGCATGTAGGATGAAATTTTTCTTCAGAGAATATACACACGCATGTGTGTAAAACTAATGGTAAAGTGTTGTGCCTGTCTTTTGAAGGCTTTCAGTAGCACTTGTATTTAAGTGTCCTGCTGTTTCCAGATAGGAGGCAGAAATAGAGGGCCAAAGATCTGATGGTGCTCAAGAAGCATATTGTTGCTAACACGGAACTGCTATTGGAGTGGTTTGGTCCAGTTTGCACTGATCACAGGGCCCAGGCAATGGGGCTGTGGGGATCCCAAGTGAAAATACACAGAGCTACCCACAGACAGTGCCCAYGCATCATCAGCTGCAGCAAGCCAAGAATACACCAGGCCCAAGTTTTTTAATCAGTCCTGTGAGTTTCCAGAATGGAGAGCTACTTTAGAGTCACTACAACACAATTACTGAAACTTTAAGATAACACTCTTGACAGTGTTACTTCATTTTGCAGCACAGCCACGTGAAAAAAATAATAATGCAGATACAGCTAATTCTGACCATTCAGCACAGACATAGGAAATTTTACCTTCACCTCTTCCCTTTAAATGCAAACTGAAGCAGTTAGGAAATGAAGGAGCTGCAGGTACCAGGGAATAATAATTTGTTTAGAAATCAAAAGAATTAATGTCTCAATGTTATTCACTGATTACACCCCATTATCCTTCACATAGACCACAATAAGACAAGGTAATCCTACTTGAGCCTCAGCTCACAGCTGATTGGTGTGTGGATGCAAAACATAGCTGCCTGTATTCATGAAGGCTACCCATCCTTCTGTACCTCTCATACCCATGAGCTAGGCAGTAGCACAGAGCACGTATGCTAGCTGTCAAGAACTTTGCTGAACATTTTTTCCTCCTTGTCAGACACAAGTACTTTGGCAGGCACACAGCAGTGGGGCTTACAGCACTAGATTGGGTTCCACTATATAACTTGTCCATCTCCACCATTTTCTAGTGATGCTAAGAATAAATGCTACCCTTGCATACCTCAAAGCTAAGTCCTACAAATGAAGTCTTAGGGGGCTGCAGAAATGCAAAGGAATGAAATTCATACAACTCAGTGTGGAAAGAAAGTTGAACCTCAAAGAGATTTTGCTTCCTGTTATGTACAAGGACAGAGTTCCCCCAAGCACAAAGTCACGCAGATATGACAGACAAAGTCAGGAGCATATCAGGTGGGTCCAAGGATTATAGAAACCACCCCGCTCAAAGACTGGCTCGTTATTAGGGTAGGAACAAAGAAGGTCTGTAAAGCACAGCTGCAAGTGCTGCCCACAAAACGTAGAAGATTAGGGACACTCAGCTGTCCCATAGGCTAAACACTGATTCCTTGTTCTGTATCATATGGATAAACTGATCCTGAAGGGAATTCTTAGTCTAGAAATTTTTATTTGGTCCAAAAAATTATTAACTACTATAAAAGGGATGGTTTCAGTTAATAAATTTTGAGATACAAAGCACACATAACCCTTCGTACTGTATTAAGGCATTCTATCCTGTCCAATTCAAACTCTTGGGTGGCAATTGTCATAGTTCATAAGTTAACAAGGTGAACAGAGATGTGCAATTACCTTTACAGAAGCACCTGCAGCCATCCTAAAATCGCCAGGAAGATTTCTTACCTCCCCTTTTACTGTAGCCAGGGCTACAGTTAAAGGTAAAGCAAGGAAGAAACATACTACACAATTATAGCAGTCTTGGAAAAACCCTGATGTAATATGCTAAGATATTCAATATCCATTTTGCTTGTCACTGCTCATGCTCTTTACCCAATTAAGATGCCTGTAGTCTACAACAATGAAAATTGTGAATAGTCAGTTCTACTTTCAGATTCTTACTTCTGCTGTATCGGGATTTTTACACTATAGAGTTTTTTTTTTTTTTTTTTTAAATTTTGAAGTAAATACAGTATTTTAACTGAAGGGAGACATACAACGGGATCTTACTGGCTTTCAGTTGGCTTAAAAGCTTGCATTTACAAAATCTGCAATTAGAGCTGCCAATTACAGCGCATTTGTCACCTTACTGAAAGGGAGTGAATTTCTCTGTCAATCAAAATATTACTCACAGTGTTGTAACCTGACTTTTGTATTGCTTTTATGATATTTCTAATTATATTTCCAGGTATTGAAATAAGTGCTATTTGCTAGCCTTGAACCGAAAGGGAAAAGCTTTTGATTGTATCTGTTCATACCTGCTATCTACCAAAATATCTCTGTTAGTAAAATAAGGACTGGTATGCACCCGTTCTTATGAACAGGTAGGTGGTCAGGGCATGGGAGGTGCTAGATTTAAGACACATTTTTCTTATTGTAATTCCAGGAACAGTTTAAGGTGGCACAAACTTGTGCTACCACAGAAAGAAGCAGTCATGCTCTCCCCAGCACAGTGCAAGAACAGAGGAGTGGAGGGAGGAAAAAGTGACACCGCTACTTTTGACAGTTACAAGTTTAGGTTGCCATAAGACACTTGTGGAATGAGTTTAAGACTCTGAGGACAAGTGTCTTGTCCTTGCTCTACAGAAGACTAAGAGAGATGCACATTCCCTTCAAAGCTTTTCCCTTGTGACACAGGGAGGAGAGAGTCATCCAATCCAAAGGAAAACTTATGGGCACTTACAGTTGAGATGGCTTTAAATGCTACTGCCTCTAGCTATGTGCTCTGCTTCTTATCTGATGTTACTGCATTCACTGTAGATCTGGAAGAACAAATTGCATATCCGTACCTYGGCCGATGCAGCTCATGGCTCAGCAAATTAACTTGAATGGCCACTGATTTTAGTTTAAATAATGCACTCGAACTGAAGCCTGTGCAAACTCAAATACCACCCATGCTGCTCTTTGGTCCAAGTGTCTGATTATTCAGAAGCAAAGAGAAACATGGAGAAGAAGGAAAACAGTACTGTTGTCAGGAGAGATCAAAATCTCTTTCTCCCTTCCTATGAACCAAGCAGGTTGATCTCTAAATAAATTCCCAGATCTAATTTTAGGCTGCTAGGAAAGTAAGTAAAAAGAGAGAATTCTGTAGACAAGTGGCTAGCTTGATCCAAAGCATCCTATTTTTCCATTTCCTCCTCAGTGAGAAAGCCTGAAAGGAAAGGTCTCTCAAAGCCAGCAACACAGTGAAGCTAGCTAGGAAAAGAGGCCTGAAAGCTGCTCTTGCAGCTAGCTGTGACATCCCAGGAGTGCTACTGCTATTCAGATTTAATGCGTCAACAGCAGCTGCTTCTCCTCCCTGGGGGCAAAGGGAGGAAATAAATTCTCTCTCTCTCTCTCTCTCATTTCTCCAAAACCTCTGCCATAGCCCTCTCTTCAACAGCTGCATCCTGCAGGTGCTCTAACAAGAAAACAGATTTATTTTGTAATAAAGACACACTGCTTTCAGTGGCCTCCTGGACACTGCTTCTCATGCACAACATCTCACCTGAAGAATTACTAACTCAGATGGATTTTTTTTATAACATAATATCCAAAATACTTTTTAGGTTTTTTTGTACTCACCAGAACTGGGTGCGATTCAGAGACGAATGAAGCACATCAGGCCAATAGCGTCTCATGTCTGACATAAGATCCTAAAAATATCACAATTAATAAATGCACCTACAGTGTTGAAAAGCTATTTCTTACACTATCTACATACATGTTCTAAAACTGAATCCTCATCTTTCAACATCCCCAACTGAAACATTTACTCGCAGAAAAAGAAAATGTCTTTTTCCCCAATATTCYGAAAATGCTGTTGTTGGAGGTAACAGGTAGGTGCAACTATCTAAATATCTGAATGTACTAATACTAACACACTGCCTCAAAGTAAGGTTTTCCTTCCACTGTCCCTGCAGAAGCTGTTCAATCATGCAGCTTTTCGCATTTGTCAGCTCAAGCCTCCTATCCCCATTTACAACACATTTGAATGAAATATGGAAATTTTTTTAATTAAAAAAAAAGAATAAAAAAGGACTAATGCCCTGGGAGAAAATACACCGGAAAATGTACTCTGAACTCCTTTATTTTCTGTGTTCTGGCTTTGCAGTAGAAAATGGAAGAGAGAACGTGGACTGACTGTAACCTCTTTTTCACAGGTACATTTTGCCACTGCAGATCCACTGCCTATGTTCTCTAGATTTTTTTAAGGAGGATGTGGCTGAACGAGTCAAACCGCATGTCTACAAAATCAAGTAGGAACAGCTGCTAATGATCACAAGCACTGCAACTTCAAGTAGTACCAGAAGCACCTAATGAATTTGTGGAGTCCTTAAAAGAACATACCTCTCAGCAAACATTGAGTGATACATTATAAGCTACAGATTTTGCATATAGGATGTGCAAAAGTAATTGCACTCAGCTCTGCTTGGTATGACTGTTTTTGTTTTAAATAAATACCTTAATCTCGGTGACATTGAAATGCCACGTCCTGTTACACTCTTCAGTTTTGTCAGGCCTAGGGAAGGAAAAAAAAGTGAAAAAAGATGTCTTGTAACTCACTAATGGTAACTAACAGCATTCTATTCTACATCATTAGCCTGAATTTTAAATATGCAAGATTACAGCTAGAGATTTTATTTAAAAATGCAAGTAACCCATCAGCATCTACAGCGTTTTAGAAGTAAAAATTCAAGACGTTAATTATGGCCAAAACATTTCCCATGCAAAGGCTCTTCATTAGGCCCTCCAGTCCCTCTCACTCTGTGTAAAAGACATACAGGGGGAGTAAATGATATGGAAGGGTCTTGTGCATGATGTCACTAATGACATTGACCTCCTCACCCACTGCACCAAGTGATGACCTGCAAGTATCACCAAGACAATCACTGGAAATCTAGACATAATGCTGTTCACCTTTCCAGGATGCATAGCTTAACAAACTCCTGTACTGAATTTTTCCCTGTATTTGTCAGGAAAACCTTTGAATTGCTGCCATTGGCACCAATTCCAGTGAGCTGATTCCTTTGAAGCAAATTAGTTTTTCCTGTACTTTTGCAATATTTGTGCTGAGTTAAGATACTTAAAGCCACAAGCAGTCACGAGACATTAACAAATTCTGTGTACTCAGAGAGAAGAAAAAAAAAAAAAAAAAAAAAAAAAGGAGGGGAAACTATACTTCCCTTTCTGTTTGAGAACATTACTGATCTTATAAGGAGATGTATAAATAAAACACTCATGTGGCAAGAGGACTTCAGGAGCTCAGCGAGTCATGAGATACAGAAGTGTATTTCAGTTTTATATCAAACCATAGGCTTTTGACTTCCAACAAAATGAAGGCTTTTTTTCCAAGGAATCATAAAAACAGGTAGATTAAGCCCTCAAAAAAAAGCACTAAACATCCTGGTACAAAACTTGATTTTTCCTTTCCAGGCTGAAATAAAAACACTCTATGATCATACCACAGTCCATGGATTGTCCAGTACTGTGGAGGGTCTTGACAATCATTAGCACTCATCTGTGGAAAACAAAAATACAGAATATTTGTTACATGTGTCCAGGGATAATGGTTTAGAGGAAAACATAAAAGTTCATTCACTGGTGGTCCAAGGCTCTAGTGAGACATGAGAACTTTTGCTTGCCCGAATCAGGAACTGGTGAACTCCAGTTACTTGAAGCTGTCATGGATCATGTGCCACTTAGCAGAGACTAACCAGCATTAAAATTTTGAAGCAGATCAAGTGAATATCAGGGGGCATTCTGAACAGGCAGTGTAAGAAGAAGTCAAAGGACAGCTTCTGAGGTAATAGAAAGTAGCCTGATCCATGCTAAATGAATGGAGCTAAATCTGCATTTATCATATTCCAGGTGGCAGCTCTCTGTATTTTTCTCATCATCAGATCTTTTCAAGGAGTGCAGAGCCGTTAAAATAAAAAACATCAACATAAACTATAATATTAGACAAACAACCAACCATCTTTAGGCATCCAGGAGTAGTTCTGTTGTTGTATTAAAAGGGAAAAATACAAAGAAGAGATGAAATATGTTGCTTATTCCAAGTAAAATGATTAGAATATATTTTTTAAATATTTTGACTTGAGGGACAAGGGAATGGAGAGAAGAGGAAAGACTATATGCATCTCTACAAAAAAAAAAAAAAGCCCCCAGTCAAAACTTTTGATAATGCAGGAGAAATAGCCTATACATTAATTATTGTTTAGAGCAGAGTACATATTCCTGAACAAAACCAAAAAAATCCATGTTCACACATCACAGAATGCCATTACTGTATTTTCCCTGATTATTCTGCTTAGTAATTATGGCTCTTTTTAGTAAACACTTCTTGCCGTTAAATAACAACCTCCTCAGACTTTCTTTCCCCATGATAGCAGCTTTCCTTGTTGGCTCTGCACCCTGTCTTAATTATGCCACAATGCCTTTTATGTGATGCAAGAGCAGAGTGTAGAGAAGAGCAGAGAGATGCCTGTAATCTCACTAAGTGCCTTCCACATGCCACAGGCCAGTGGCAGAAAAACTGCAAGCTCTGCAAGACTTTCTTGTTCTGTGCCCATTTCCTTCCTCTCCTCTCTTGCCACCAATAATAGAAGCAAGTAAACCCAGCAACAGCTTTTTTCCTGAAAGCAATATTGTCAACAAACACACACTGCAAATGCCTAAACAATATTGCTCCTGTCATGACACAAGCTTTGTGGAGCTGAAAGAGTTCAGCTGTCCAGCCCAAAATACAGCAAATTAATAGCCAGCAGCTAATGCATCATCCCCTGAAAAACAACCCGACAGCTAACCGGCTTGCTCAACTGAGGGTGGTAACACGAACAGTGCAATTGTGCTCCTTATCCAGTCTTTAACTGCAGTTCTCAGACATGCTAAAGGAAAGCCCAGAGTATTTTAAATCTGGAATCAGTTCTCCCCTGTTAGGGCACTAACCTTATTAGCAGTTTCTTCTACACATTTCATCAGGCTCTTGGTGTTACACTGTGTGCTGGCAGAACTGTGAGGTCAATGCAACCTACAACACATCCGTTCACACTTTGCATGCTTTGGCCRGCTTCATTCATCCTCCTTTTTAATTCTAGCCATAGTATTTTTCCAATGTCCATTTTGAATCAATATCATAAAACGAGCAAACRCTAGTCTGAGAAGCTGGGTACCCCTGCTGCTCCTGCAAAAATACTTCTTGTCAGCCTTCCTGTCCTCCTGTTTATCATATACTGATTGCTGAAGGATTAATTCAACCTCAGGCAACTGTTGACTTGAAACAGAGTTACAAATGTGTGTTTTTAAGTAGGCATTGGAACCCAGAAAGCCTTCTGTATCTAGATTAATTTGAAAAAGGAACATTGCCGTCTCCTGTTTTAAAGCAATCTGATAATCAAACCAATCCAAATTAACCGTACATGTTCTATAACACTGAGAAAAGTGCCAGAGAGCCTTTACAGCACCCACCATGCTGAGAGGGAATGCTGCAGCAGAGAGATTAGCCTATTCATAACAGCAAGACATTGGACAAACAGCGGCTGCTAGAAGCGTGGGAGCTCCTTTCACCTCTGACATGTTGAAAAGTGAAACACCATAAAACTGTCACAGAAGCGTTACCTGTAGGGCTGCCCAAGTTACAAATCCCTTGGTATAGCAGCTTGTACATAGGAGGGATAGTGCTACTGGATCACATACAGATACCCCAAGTTTAAATAAAAAGTCAGCTTCTGGGAAGTGAAATACTTAATCCTGCTCTCCCTTTCAACCGCCCTGTTTAAGCAGGCCATCTGTTTAATTAAGATCAATTTTAAGTGTTATTTTGTAATGAAACATCACAACTGCTATGAAAAATCCTTGCTTTTGAAACTGTGGAGAGTTCACCTCTTCAATTTCTCTCCCCCAAATAGTCTGTAATTACACCCCCTCCTCCTTCCCCCCACCCCCTGGGGTAAAACCAATCAATGAATGAACCAAATTTATAAGGTTGCTGAAAAAAATTGGGAGGTGGAAAATAAAACAAATTTACTTCTTGTTGAATACCTCTCTAGCATGAGCTGATAAGCTAAAATCTTTCATGTGTTTATCCTTACAGAAGATAAAGACCCACAAAAACATCTAAACCAGACCTTATTCACAGAGAAGTTGGAGGCATAGATTAAGAGTTATCTTATGAGTTACATGGGCATTTAGGAAAAAAAACTTTCTTTTGTTTCAAAATAATATATGTCAAGAGCTGGACTCACTTTGACACACCTGGCTTAATATACAAACAAAGAAATAAAGGTATCCCTTTATCCTCACCTTAGTCACTTTAATTCTTTCTATATTATGTGACTACTTCTATTTTTACAAAACAAAACAAAACAAAACAAAACAAAAAAAAAAAAAAGAAGAAAAAACAGTGTTTCTATTCTTGCTTCAAGTCTTCGCTATAAAATTATGGCCAAAGCCTGAAATTAGGAAAACCTTTTATCTCATATAAAAAAAAATTTCATTTCATCTGCTGCTTAACACTGCCTTCAAACTTAAATTCATGCTGTTTTGTTCACCAGCCTATTCTGTTGTCCTTTCTTTGATTCTTTCATTTGATCAGCACATATATGCAATAAAACGCAGATCACAGCAGTGTTTATCATCCTTCCCATTCTCAACAGAGGAGGAATTGAATAGCCTACAAACTTGCATCGGATTTTCTCCATTTCACAAAGAAACACCCACAGAGGATTTTCTCTTTTTGCAATCTCCAAGATGCAAAAGCTACAATTATATTTCTCTTTTTAAGTTCTTGATTTAAAGATCTTCACAATTCCATAAAAAGGGAGGGGGAAAGTCCCTCTTCTTGCCCTTGAGTTGCTCCTATTTCCCCCTAACAGGATTCACATTAATTTGTGCCCAGAAAGTTTAAGTGTGACATGAATTAGCCACATGAAGTTCAATAAATTGAACCACAGGCACAATTTATTAAGGGAACATTAAATTCATAATCACTTGAGGTCTGTGAATTTAGCTTGGGTATCTTTGTAGAAGACACAGTCACTTTAGGTCAATTATATGGTACTGGAATTTCTAATCACATGATGAGGAAGAACATCTCTCTTGCTCCTTCACCCTTTCACTGCAGCAGTCAGTAGTTAAGTCCTGGGGTTATTATTGCTTCCATGATACTCACTATTTTATTTTCATATGTTAGTTTAGAAGATATGATTACAAAACACTTACTTTCCAGTTTAATTGTGTTGATCACACTCAGTATTAAAAAGCACCAGCTGAACACATACAGTTTAAAGCACAGGAAGAGCTGGGAGATGGGTATTCTCAAATTTCTGGCATGCTGAACTGTGCCCACTAAATCTTAAAAAAGGCCTTTCAGGCCTTCAAAAGCCTGAAAAACTTTTTGAACACAGATATGCAAAACAGGTAGGAATTAAGATGTACGTCATCCACACACGTATCAAGAACACAGTATGTAGCAAAGTAGTCTATAATCAGATTCCTTTATATAGGAAGCATAAACTAGTAAGTATGTGCACAAAGTAGTGTCTCAAAGGTTTTTTACATAAATGATATAATGAGTTTTGCAGTTTCCTTTACCCAGCTGTTTTTTCTTTCAACATCATGTCAACAGTTTTAAACTGAAGAATGACATTAAAAATATTTCCTCCCTGAAATAACATAGCAATTGTATATAAATACACTGAACGTGCAGAAGAATCTATGTACTTAAAAAAAAAGCCCACAGCTGAATTTGGGAACTCCTTATGTTAACGTTAGCAAAAAGGTGTTATGGGAGTACAGTTGAGATTCTGTTTCTTCATGACTCAGTGATATGAAACTGGGCAAAAAGTCACTTCATATGATTTTAATTTTACTTTTTCTTCACTCCTTTGGAATGCTTCTGTCCACCTCTTACTACAGAAGATCATAAGGAAATCAATGAGGTGTAAGAAAGCCTACATTTTCTGATGCTTAGTATCTTCAATTATTCATTACAATTTCACTGTAAGTTTATAAAGGTTATTTGTCAATTTACCAATAGCACTACCCTGGAATTAAGAGTGGTAGCCAGCATGAATATACACTGGGAAAACTGGTTGGTAGGGTTTTTTTGGTTGGTTGGTTTGTGGGTGGTTTTTTTTCTAATTGTTTGCATCTCATTCACATAAGCAAGAGTTTGCACTGCTACTGACTCTGAACACCCACTCGTGCCAGGCACTACAAACTCCTGAACACCAACATCTCTGCTTGAAGACAGTAACAGTGGTGTTTACTCAACACAAAATCAGACACAAATTGCATCAAATCTGCCCTTATTCCCCCTCAAAAACAGGCAAACAAACAAAAAACAGAACTCTGGCCACTCCCTGGTCTCAGTTAGTCATGCACATCTGAGTTTTGTTACTGATACTTCCCCTCCACATTTAACTTAAAGTACACCTAGTTTTCCTCAGAAATTTAGGCAGTATGTGACTTTTGCTACTACTGCTTTTATACATATTTCCAGAAATAGGAATGAGAAATAAAAAAGTACCCAAAGCACAAAAAATAAGACTCTAATATTGTAACAAATAAACCTAAGTCTCCCAAAATCAGGACCTTTTTGGCTCCAGAGACATTTGCCCGAAACTGAAGCTTCTCTGTTATCCACAGGGTTCTTCATACTTGTGTCAGTAAATCTGATCACATCTTCCATTTTGAAGTATAGCATATTTTTAACTCGACTGTATGAGAACAGGCCTTCAAGTATTTCCAGCATAGGAAAAATGTTCTATTTATCAGATGGTAGTAGGTATTTAATAGCAAAAGGGACGTAAGTAGTACACCTCTTAGCTGTGCTTTTAACAGACATATGTTGGAAGGTTGGGTTCATTTTTGGTTCCCACCCCTCAAATACAGAAATGCCCAGAGACACCTGCCATAACAGATTTATAGCTCTCTTTTTCCTGACTGAATCCATATTTGATGACTGATCATTAAAACGCTGGAGCCAACATTACAAAGCTAAAACTTGTTGTGCAGCAGACAGTTCAAGTACTAATCTGCTGTCTTCAGTCAGACAAGGCAGGCAAGTCTCCTTACAGAGTCTGGTGAAAGTCTAGGATTAAGTTTACAACTAACAAGACATCACAAAATACATAACAAGCAATTAAGGCTTAGTGTACAGTATGTCCTACGTTGACTACTGTATCTGTAACACACCACAATCCTGACTTGTTTACTGCTACTCTGGAGTGCAGGGGAAGTACGAGAAGTTGCACCAAGATCAGCAAAAGCCTTTATAAAGATATAAGGACATAGGCAAGATTAAATGCTTGATGGGCTTCATTCATTCATTCGTTCAAAYGTTTATTGTCCAAGGCTACCTTGTCAGGATAGAAGAGAACAAAACACAAAAATCTCACCTTACATACAGTCACTGGCCAATGATGAGCGAGATACAGCTTTTTCCAGGTATGAGGGTGGTTGTCACTGGAGAAAGACAGACAAATCTATTTTTCCTCAAGCATTTTAAAAAGAGCAACACCTTCAGCCAGCAGCACAACACTTACTAGTAGAATGCATTGATTTTAGAGCCGGTTGTTGTTTATAGCTTCTATCGCAATATTTGAGAACTCCAAACACAGTAGGACCAAACTAACAAATCACATAGAAACAACATATTTAGAAATCTGCTAATACCCCCCCCATTGTTAAACAAATTCCACTCCTGGCACCCTATCTCCATATGCTTTCCATTTCTTAAATATGGAAGAAACATGTTGTTCTGTTTTATATTTAGGAGAGTGCTTAGTGGCAAGCTTTTACAACAATAATTAAAAGAAAAAAAAAAAAGATACCTTTGTTTAGGATGTTAAGAATCTTCTAATTCTTTTTGATGGGTATATTAGCTGAAAAGAAAACGTTCTTGGAACTGTAACTACTCTTCTAAGAAAGAAAGACTACAAACAACTACAAGCAATGTAGTTGACTGCAGGAGATGCAATTTGATCTTGCAAGCATCTCCAACCTTTCAGATAAAAAAAAAAAAAAGACAAGACTAAAAAGTAAAGTAAAAACCATAAATCTCAAAAATGCTGACTTCATCATTTTATAGAGATTTAATTCAAACACTGCATTTTTAAAATGCTTACTATAAATTAAGTAATTTTTAAACATTTCATAAATAATCAAACTGTGACATAGTTTTAAGGTTACCTAAGGAAGAACTAAAGAAGGAATATCCCATATTTTACAAAGGCACTTGTGTTTCAAAGCCTCTTAGAATAAAGAGATCTATAACTCAGAGGCATCAGTACTATCTTATTCCTACGCAGAAAAAAAAAAAAAAAAAAAGTTTAACAATTTTGCACATAAAGTGTTGGAAACCCGTATCATGTCTTTGCCACTACCACAGAAGCATTTTCCAACAGTTTGGAGCAGACCTATTCTGGATAAACTAGAAGACACTACAGCAGATATATTTAGCTATTAAGCAATGACACTGAGTGATTAAATAGAACAGAAAGTGGGAAAATCAACAAAAACAGAACTGTAAATTGTTCAAACTGACAGCACTATGTGCAGTACTGTCAAAATAAATTATTACTTTCTGGAAGCTAATAGCCACATGTCCTTCATTAGTGCTTGCCAGAGGTTACAAAAAAAAAAAAAAAAAAGAGAGAGAGAGAGAGAGAGAGAGAGAGAAAGCTAGTTCTTCTCAACTTGAGCAAGTAGGGATGCTCCCATGTTACATCACTTCTCAATTTTTCCCTCTAGTTTTGCTAGTTTGCAATGGCCACATTTTCTCTTAAGCATTCACATGTATAAATCAAAAATTTAGCAGAATAGCTCTGGAACAAATCAGGCATAGCCCCAATGAAAACTACTAACACTTTAACTGGTCTTTACTGCTGCTGTGGAAACCTGAATAGAAGAATTCCCCAATATTGCAGAGCAGTTAGTTTCCTTGCTTAGAAAAATACCATCTTTCATCTCCATTTGAAATAGCAGCTGAACTTCTGCAATGATAATCATGCCAAAACAAGTTCTCCTAGAACACAGCTTTTGGCTAAGGATAGGTCAGAAAATTTTGGTTATTAAATAGAGCAAGTTTTAGAAACTTAAGCTCAGAACTGGAATCCAAGGAAAGCCATTTTCAATACCTATCCAGCTTCAGTGCCATCTCCCCTTTTTTTGACCCAAGTTATGCTGCCCTGTGCAGTTCAGCACTGTGCCTCTAGAGCTGCCTCTGCCGCCAAGATAGCCAAGCCATAGCCCAAGTCCTGGGGATTCAAGAAACCTCGGCATACTGTCCAAGCTACCGACCAGGTGCAATGTAGCCATGATATGAAGTTCAGCACTGAACTGAGCACCCTTAACCATTCTCTTGCCAAAACATTGAAAGGAAGGAGAAAAGTTTATTTCCTAATACAACGCAATAGGAATTTGAGCTTTTACCACAGAAGGGTGTGATTTGGGGCACGGGTTCCCCCATGGCCCATTGGTATTCAAGCTCAGATTTTGCCAAGTGCAACAACCACCAAAAGGCTGTGTGGCACTGATACAGCCCCAGTTGGGATGCTGTATGAAAAGGAATTTAAAATTATTGGAACTAAGAAAATAGCAAGGGAAAAAAAAAAAAATATAAAAAAGTATACAGTGTAACAGTTGGTGCAATTCATGCCATAGGGATGATTCCAGTTTTTTGTTATAGGTTCCAAAATTATTTCTGATTTTTGTCATTACTACATCACAAGTCTAAATGATTCATTTAAAGCAAGATTGCAAAGTTTTTAAGTGCAATGAGTGTAATTTAAGTTTCCCTCTTTTTTCATGCTGACACATTAATAAATCTAAAGCTTTTCTTAGGCATGATCACCACTCCTCCAGCTAATGTAGATGCCTTATTTTACCAGTCACCTAAGGGAAGAATAACACATCAAAAATAGCACGTAATAAAATAAGAAAACTTACACTCATTAGAAGTTAAACTATTCCGCTCTGCACATAAGAAAGAACTGTCAGAGATTTCTTTTTAAAGATAACTTACCGTTGAATGAATTTATCTGAAGTACACCAACAACATAATGCCACAGAAAACCAACTCAGAATCCAATAGTGCAGCTTCGCAGGCTTCATTTTGTTAATCAAATAGCTGTAAAAAGGTGTTAAAAGAAGAAAACTGTTACTTATCCAATGCACTAAATTGCAAGTGTTAAAATGCAGAAAAACACAACTATCTCAGAAACAGCAGGTAATATCAACTCTAGACTAGTTTTACAACCACAGGTAAAATGAGGATCTCTTTCAAGGCTGTGCCTGATTCCCCAGCTAGTATGCTAATTTTCATAAGCTAATGGCATCAAGGATGACATCACAGTTTGCTTTTTTTTTCTTTACTTGCACACAGTCCCAATAGAGCCACTTTCCAATAAGCAGATACACATAAATCTTCTATGCAACCATACTTTATGTAATGTAAGACTCTACTTGTGGTCAGCTCAAATGCCCAAAGTGATTCATTAAAGAATCTTTGAACTTAACATTGAATATGCATGTTGGATTGACCAAGGCTGATATTAGAAACTCACTGGAAGTGAAGTATGATGTCCAAGGATTAAATTCTCTCTAAATGCCAGTCGACTACTAAACTGATGTTAAAAAAATTGCTGCTAAACCCAGATTAACCCTGTTCTTGTTATAAACCTGAGACAGCCTCTGCAAAACCATGCATGATCTGCCTACTACCTCGTGAACCCTAGAAATCAGGGGAGAAAAAAAAAAAAAAAAAATCAACTTAACTTTCACCAACAGGAGGACTTTCACTTGGCACAGGTCAAAAAACCCCAGCTGCCTCCTGTATCCGCCAGCCATTTCACAGCATTTCAAATGCTACCTCCTAGATGCCAGAAATAGATGTACATGCATGTATTTACATGCAATTATTAACGCCTCACCAAACCTACTTTCCAACTTCTCATTTGGAGAACCCTAAGAAAAGCACTACAAGACACTGCGTATAACCTATGTGCTCCTTCTAAGATTGCTCACTACAYAAGCCATATCCTTTTTTCTATGAAGGTTTTAAAATTAATCCTCTCTTATAACAGTCAAATAAAGCCTGTTTTGACACCAGTAAAGACATTGCTGATTCAGCCATTAAGGCTAACTTTAGGAAATTCAGTGTAATTCTGATCCACAGCTCATTATAAGCAAGAGTCCATTTTCCCACCATTATCATGTGGCTCTGGAGCCAGCCTGCAGCCCCCCCCCAGAAGCCCTACCCCACAGTTCTGCAAATGCCGTGGCAGAGCCGACTTACGCAGGAGGCAGCCTCCCAGCTTGCAAAACGTGTCGAGATGTCAAAACTGGTGAAGGGTTTGGGCAACAGCTGTAACAGTTAACCAGCTAGATTCTTTACAAGGTTTTGCTAAATTTGCTAAACTAAATAACAAATTTTGCTAATTTCTAAATCAAGAAACTACAGCCTTTAAGCTATTCATCTATTTCATATGTTAATGTCTCTCTAATTTGTAATGGACATATCATCAATGGACAAACAGCTTGGCCTAATAGAAGATATTACTAGATAAATCTTAGTTGGCAACTGTTAATTTTCTGATCTAGCTTCTTAAAAAAGGCCTGAAGGATTTTTACTCACCAAGCAAGATGAGCACAGAAAATTTCAAATAACTTGGAGTGTGCTACTTCTATAAAATTGATAATGTAGAACTAATCTTTATCAAAAACTAGCTAAAGTAAGACACATATCTTGTATTAAAGAAATTGAGATATTCACATAACGTACAAAAACAATCGCAAATAAGTAATTAAYTGCCGGGTATCCAATTTCCCCAAGAGTTCTTCATTTAAAGTGATCTCAAGTCTCATCACTTGAACAGTAGGAATTAATGATGTGAGATTCAATCTTATAGACCTGTTTATGATTTCATCTACTGTTATTTTCAACTGATAACCATCCAAGCAAGACTTTATTTTTCTGCATGATGAACTATCTACCCAAGATAAAACATTGAGAGATGTAAGGAGTCTTCAGGTAAGATTCTGCCCTACCTATAAAAAGCATATTTCTTCAGAGAACAGAAAGTACCACTTAAGAGACAATAATGTCACACACCATCACCAAAAAAAGCTGCACTGCACAAGGGTCTGGAAAAAACATCTTAAGGAAGTAGATCATGGAAGAAAAATAAGCCAGCAAAAATTATGGTATTTCTTTTGCAAACTGGTATGACTTAAGATGGCAGGCACAAAGAAACATCTTTTTTTCCAGTGACTAAGTTACAAAAAAGCATAAAGGCAATTACCTCCTTTTCTCATTGGACTCTTAAGTTTGATCAAATAATGACCAGAAACAGAGGGGGGCTTCAAAAATGCTGCTATCAGAGCAGTGGAATATACTGGTTTATTCTGCATATTGTTCTGCACCCTGGAACCAGAATGTAGAGACAACAGAGACAGTGAGAAGATCTGAAAGCCCCCGATCTGTAGCTTTTACATAACAAATTACATTTTTTCCACTGATAAACAATACATCAACTCTCTCTAAGGTTTTAGCTTGGAAGCCAATATTGCAGCTATCATGAGACTATCGTGATAAACTAAGCAATTTACTCAAATTGACCTTTTATTTGTCTGTGACATTGATGGCGAGGTGAAAAGTGCATCAGTCTCACCTGAAAAGCACCCAAATGATGCACATTTGAGGAAATACACATCCAAATTAAAACTGTATTAACAACCAAGATGTATGAAGCACATCCAATTTTAATAAAAATTACTTCTGTTTACTAAAAATTACACTGGATTACTAATTCTACAAATACAAGAAAGAAGAGATTAACAAATCTTACACCAATTCTACTGTAATAAGAAGAAACAGGGATTTCATATTACAAAAGTTAGTTACAAAAAAAGTCATAACCTTCCAAAAGACTTCGTAATGAAGAAAACTTACAACTTCAAAATGAAACATGCATAGATACACAAAATCATTATTTCAAACTAGGCTATCGACTCATTTTCACTATAGATAAAATTCCAAAGAATAAGAACAGCTTTGGGATGACTCTTGGTTTACTATTACTGGATACGAATGCACAACACTTCTGTGAGTGTTAGTAACAGAGTCAGGACAAGGTCACTTTCAGCTATGTTAGCATTGTTCAACGCTGGTATCAAAATTACCTGCCCGAGCTTATCAAGGACTAGGGAGAACTTGTAATAAATAGCGAGGAAATCTTTCTTTAACACATTTACCATCGTTTGAATTCTAATATACCATCTTGAGGGGGCTGCCGACATAAGGATATGCTTCTTTTGGACACTAACAATTAGTTACCTGTATTCTACTCCCTTATTTTCTTTTTTTGCTTTTAACAACTAGCTTGACTAATAAACCCCACATTTATATAACATTTCCTGGTTTACACTTCAGTTCAGGAATATAGACTTAGAGAACAGAGAGGAGGCTGCAGAAGAGCTCTTAAGCATTAGCGAGAGGACTCCCGCGGCTAACACCATAGCACGCACGCAGGTAAGTGTTGGCAACAACGGCCAGAGAAGAGAATTAGGGCAGCTAGCCTGGCATCTAAAAAGCACAAAAATGAACACCTAAGGTTTCAGTGCCATCTCAAACAAGGCAGCGCACGCTACCTCTGCCACAACGAGTTAGATAGCCAAGTTACAAAACTGTGTGCCAGAAGCATTAATTTCATTTATAACAGCGCTCTTAGCTCTGGCAACTTTTATCTCCACAGCCCACTCCCAGCTAACCGTTCTTCTCAAGCCTGCGTGCTGCCTAACTACAAAAAGCACCTTAAAGACTTTCAGATGCAATACTCACATCCACTGACACGGCAAGTTCTTTAGCAGAACTTTCTCACTACTTCTCTCACAAAGTACAATTCAAAGCAGAACTTGCACAGCAGTGGTTTTAGGGTGAGCCCGGCAGGAGCTCGGTGTTGTGCTCCAAGCTGTCCTTCCACTGGCTTCCTGCGGAAGTCTTGAGCAAGGAGGCACCTTGCTTTCCTCACAGGCAAACTAACACACTGCTCTACTTTTAGCACAGTGTTGTAAGATTTACCTTCCTGACACCATAAAGCGCTTGCTCCAGATAAACTATCATTACATTTTATTACAAGGGTATTTTTATAAATCGTAAAGAATGCAACAGAGCAGAGAACCCAAAGTGGGATGCCTGCAAGTGACAGGAGGATGCCAAAGCTGATGACAAGTGTACAAAGGAAAACCATAAACAGTTTTTCCAGCTCTGGGAAATGCTGAAATTTCTTTGGCTGACTTTCGATTTGCTTCACAGGGAATTTAAGGCATAAAAAATGAAACCTGATACGATTTGAGCCCTTACCAGTCCTGCAAATCCCACCTAACTTCGTGCAAGTCAGTAATCTCACTGGAGGCAACAGGCAAAAAAGCTTACACAGAAATCCTCGGGCAGGCCGAACATTACCTGCCTCCTGCGCGGCCGCTGCCATCGCAGCACAGCCCCACGCGGGGCAGCAGGTGGGAAGAGGGAGCAGCAGGGAGGCCGGAGCAGTGAGGCTTTCAAACCTGACCTCCCTTGCCTCGGGCCCGAGGCCTCACCTCACCTCAGCCCGCCGCTGCCTGGCCCTGCCCGCGACCCGCCGGCCAGCGTTACCTTCCGCCCGCTCCTCCGGCCCTGCCCGGCAGGCGCTCCCCCGCGGCCCGGGCCTCTCTTCGGGGGCGAGCGCAGCACCTTGCACAGACGCGCTCCCGGCAGGGCTGACCTCGCACAGCCCCCGCCTCGGAGGACGCTACGGGCGAGAGGGACGGAGCAGCGCCGTGACCCAGCCAGCGCCCCGCGGGGCGGGCCTGCCCTCCCCGGCCCCTCCGCAAGGCCGCACGGGACCGGGACCGGCCCCGCCTCCCGCCGACAGCGGCCGCCACCCGGGTGCCTTGCCGCCGCCCGGGTGCCCCTGCCCCGGGAGCTTGGGGGGCGATGGCGCTCCGCGGCTTCCCCGCAGCCAGGCGCCTCTGGAGCCGGGCGCCCCGGGGAGCAGGCCCGTGTGTGCGCGGGCAAGGCAGAAACACCGTGCGGCCGCGGAGGAAGCCATTTATATGCATGGTTTTGCTCATCCTAATGTTTTGGTTGGTTCTTCTTTAGCATACTCTATGTTTTAATTATTTGGGTTTCCTGCTGAAAATCTGTGCAGCACAGAGGTCTTCAGGAGCGCAATAAGGACACTCCGTATTTTAAAGTCATCTACTCAAATAGCAAATAGGAGGTTATTGACTAAAGCAAGGCCAGTAAGGGAAACAGAGGAATGCTGACACATGCGTCTGTGGCGTATTTCTCCAAAATAATGAGGGAAGTTTGAAATGGTAACACTCGTGTTTGGAAACAATAGGAAGTTTCTGAGGAGGAAGCGACCCGAAGGGAGGAGTCACGAGTATCCCAGGCAGGACTTGGTTCACATTTTCTCAGTGCTACAGTAAACCATGAAACATATTCCAACCCCTCTTTTTCTGCTGATGCATGAGTCACAAATACAAAGCTTGATTACTAGTTACTGTTGTATAGTTTTGAACTAGGGGGGATATGTCACAACCATCCTTTAACGCACTTGAGAAATATGTGGGCAGATCTACTTCCACAAGCAAAACAACATTTGTTTTGAACAGATTAATTACGGTCTGTGTAATAAGGTGTTTGTTCAAAGTTACAGTATTATTCACTGGCAAGATTTTTTTAGTTATGTTTACACATGCACACGGTAAGAAGGAGGATGAGACAAAACTAATCTCTTTGCCCACATTTCTGTGGAGACATGAAAATGTCATGCTGGATGAAACGAGTGATCCATCTGCTGTTGTCTCTGACAGTGTCTGAGAGGTATCAAAAGTTTCAGAGATTTTGCTGAAGAGTTAAAAATAGTGAAGTTGTCCAGATCCTTGTATTCAGCGCTACTCCTTCCTCCTGCTGCTGAGGGCATCACCGCTCCATCTGGCACTGAAGTCTTTGTCCCTGCCCATGAGAAGTCAGTAGACAGAGACACCGAGTTATTCTCTCAGCCTCGGATTTTATCTTTGTCTGCAGACTAGGGATGAAAAGAGTGGGCTGTACTGCACGTATGACAGAGCTTGCAAGGTCTTGTGCTCCAATGTTAGTCCTGTTTTGAGGTGCAATAGGGATTTACGCTCTGAGGCTGCCGAATTAACACTTAGCGCTCTGTGAAACCTAAGCCCAAAGACAAGTTTCCCATTAAGGTGCTTTCAAAGAGAGATTCAAAGCTGCTCTAAAATGATGTAGGCTTTTAAGGTATCAGGACAAGGAAGCCATATTTTTATGTCATCATATCCTTAGAAAATAGCGCACGTTAATGGAGGCTATTATTAGAGAGATTGTTTTTGAGGAATATGAGAAAGGTAGAAAATGGAGAGCTACTTCGGATAACTATCTCCTTAAGACTTTCCATTTGATATTTATCTGTGTACTGGAAACAAGAGAATTGTTATTAAATCAATAATTTTAAATCAAACATTGTGTCAGATGCAGATGCTGACACCTATATTGAGAAAGAAAGCCAAGTTCTACTTTCACTGTTTTCAACCTTTTCATATTAAGATTAGGAAATGTTCTGCTCTTAAGAAGTTCATTACTTCAGTAATGTGAACAGCTGTTGCTGCAACCTGTTTGAAGAATAAAAACAATCATAATAAGACTGCTTTCTCAAATAATCATTTGTGAAACAAAAACACATTCGTCTTTCATCAATAGTTGGCAGATAGGCCATCTTAATACAACTCAGAATATTGGGGATTGTTGGCAAGCATGTGTAAATATCCAGGTTTATAAGATGTAAAGTGGTGCCAAGCCTTCATTTAATAATTATGGCCTGGAATTTAGTATTTCTTCTATGTTCTGACACTTGGTTATATTAAAAGAAAGATTTAGGCACTTCGGTTAGTTTGAGCTGTACTTTATGCCACCGGTAGCCTCCACTGACTTCGGTAGAATTACGCGCAACATAAGAGACTGTTCATTAGGAGTAAGGCAGAAAGAATTTACCACATAAGTCATAATGAAAGGACGAGAAATTAATACGCATGAATATCTGCAGAGAGGCCATGGAAGCTGTTGGGACCTTTGGCTTTTCCTGAAGTGTGGCAACATCCTCACTCAGATACGAGACCTGCTACAGCCATTCCCCCAGTGAACAGGCTGGCCATCCAATTTGAAACTCAGTACCTGACCCATATCCATGTCCTGCATCATGAAGATGTGGCTCCACAGATTTACACACGCTCAAATCCTAGGACACAAGCGCATACCAACAAGCTTAGAATACTCTTCTGAATTGGGATAAAACTGAAGTGCTTTCCTGAACTAGAGCCTCAATCACCAACTTAGAGTTAAATTGGATTTTTAGTACTTTATATAATTAATTCTGAGAACAGGTTGGTCTCCTAAATCTGAGAACCATTGTAGTGAAAAATAATAGACCTCATTTGGGGAATTTCTCATTAAAATTACTATGATCTTTTATTCCAGTATTGACTTTTCTCTCCTGATCGCTCCCTATTAACACTCATGATGCTATGACTAGGAATTGGTGGAAAACTGAGGGAATGTCAAAACATTTGAAAAGTTTCTTTTAAATTTTTCATGAAAATAACATTTTCCTCAAAAATTTCTGAACAAATGTAGTTGTATCTTAGATTTTTATATGTTTATATGCTGAAATGTGTTGCCTGAAAAAAAACCCCAACCCACTACAAGGTTGGCATGATTCATCTTTAAAGATTTTATGAGAAACACTTCAGAAGAAAACATTTTTCCACCTTCCAGCAGTTTACATTCAGATTGGGATTTAAGAGTCAAGATAGAGACTTTCAAATTTTGTCTCCCTAACACAATGTGTTGTTTTGCTTTGATTATTCCCATTGCACAAATAGAACAAACAAATCTAGCTAGACTTTATTCTTAATTGTGTGTTAATAAGACATTTACAATACTCTGAGCAGATGCACAAATTTTGGAATGTATGTATTTTCCTKCGTCCTAATTTTAAGCCAATAGACTTGGACCATGCATGATTTTGAAAGCTTACATTTGATTTAAATTGTGTTAAGAGCCTGTAGCAATGCTACCACTGCATTTTTTTTTTAATAATGCAGTGTTAATTTTACAGAATCTTTTTAAAACCATACTGGGTTTCCCATGAAAACCACTTTTTCTTTTTTCTGTAGTAACATGTTAGTCACATTTACAATGCTGTACAAACAGTAAAAATAATTTTGATTTATCTTTTGCAGTGAGTTTCTATGATTTCCGTAAAGGTAGACTTAGGAATTACATACATTCAAAATGGCAACATTTCCTTCAAACATGAGACAGTTTGAGACGGTACATTGTGTGCTGGGTAGGAAGTTGGACTATTCGAATGCTTTGCTGCCCTCTAGGTGATGAATATTTAGCTAAGTAATATCCTGGTATTTTGCAGAGCTCCAGTCTGCAGACTGGATTCGAAATATTCTACATGTATTTGAGAGCAGGAAGCCAGTGTTACTGAAATGCTGAAATGAATTTTACAAATTATAAACTATCTTCTAAGTCTACTGATTTTTTCCTTTGCTTTGCAATGTCTATCAAGTATTTTGTCAAGTGGGTTTTGTCTTTCCATTAAGTTTGGAGATTTGGTGGACAAATAAAAATGATAAGTGTAATACCAGACATTATGTTTCTGCATTTATGATTTGCTTCTGATAGGGTTTTGAAGAATTAGATTGAAACTCTTACTGTCTTGCTTAGGAAGTGCAGCGTTGTGGGTTTACTTTAACACAATTTTGTACTGAAGTGAAAGACTGCTAACGTTTCCAAACTTCAGGACTTCAAAATGCAGTGCCATATTCTTTGAGCGGCTATAGAAACGGGCTGAGACATCCAGCAGTACCTCCCGTGGGTTCAATAGAAACAGGGCGGAATGAATGACACCTGCCCTTGCACGCTTGACGGATAGTCTTTAGGGCATCGCTGAAGAATTAGTGCCACCTGCTGCATGTTTTTGAAAATCAACTTCCAGCAACGTTTTACCCTCCCCCCCCCCCCCCCGGGAGGCAGGCATGCTCACTTTAAATATTCGTGGCTTCTGAAATTCTTTATTATGTATTTTAGTTCTCGTCAAGAAAAATCGTAGAAAGTTCAGCGTGAAAAAAGGCCTGAAAGCAACACGTAGTACTGTAAATTAAGTCTTACGACTTACAAAGCTTTATATCTTTTTTTTTAAGGTACAATAACGTTGGAGCCTCACACCTGCGACACCGCCCTACGCTTTTAGCATAACGAACATGCTAGTTATAAAACAAGGACTCTAAAAGCCCTTTTAATACTCTTCAACGCCAGGTGCCCTTATGTGCGGGGGAGCCGGTGAGTGCGGTGGCGGAGACCACACCCGGGGCCCGCCGCCACCCTGAGGAAGCTGCCCTTCCTCCGAGGCCAGGGACTGCGGTTTCCTCGCTGCCGGAGCGAGCTCAGCTCCGGAGGGGAGGTTGTTCGCTCCTTAAACCCATGTCAGTGCCCCTCCCCTCCCGCTTTAGGGTGAGGGCACGAAGGCAGAGCAGCTGTAGCCGCTGGGTGCGGGAGAGGGTGGCTTAGTTTAGCGTTCGTTGGGTTCGAGCGTGGCGGGAAGCACCAAGCGGGAGGGAGGGAAGAAGGAAGGGGCTGAGGGGCAGCTTACGGGGGCGAGCGGGTCGCGGCGCCGTCAAAGGCGAACGGCCGCGCAGTTCAGCCGTTAACGCCACCTCCCGCTTTAAACTTCCCGCCACTCGCGGCGCAGGCGGCCGTGCTGCCTATTCGCCGCCGCAGTTTCCAGGTGTCGCGGACGGCAGAGGTGCTGGGCGGCTGCGGCCTCGCGACTTCCCCTTTYGGGCCGCTACTGAGGGTGGCTGCCGGCCCGCCGCGCCTCGCTTCCTCGGGTCCGCCGCTGCGTTGGTGCCTCCCCCGGCGGTGGAGGCGAATCTGCCGGGCTCGTCCTACCGCTAGCGCAGTTTGGGCGGTTGTCAGGGAGAAACAAGATGGCGGCCGCAGCGACGGAGGAGGACACAGAGCTGCGGGACCTGCTGGTCCAGACACTGGAGAGCAGCGGGGTGCTCAATAAGATTAAGGTGGGGTGAAGGAGAGCCTCTTGTCCGCGCACGCCTCACGCAGCGGGGAGGGGGGGACGCTGGCTGGCGCCGGCGGCGGTTAACAGCCCCGCGGAGCGCGGCGGCGGCCGGGGCTTCACGGGCTTCGTCCCCTCTCCCTGCCGCTTCCAGCCGGTGTTTCCGGCTGGGGCCCTCTCTCGGCGTCGCGACCTGGCGGTGGCGCCTGCTTTCCCCGTGGTGCTCCCCGGCCGCTCGGCCTCGGGTTCGGCGAGGAGCCGGGTCCAGCGCCTGCCTTGCGTAGTAGAGCTGGTACGTGCTCGACGCGGAGCCGAGGGCCCGAGGCCTGACCGCCGCATGAGGTCTGCCCGGCGGCCGCAGGAGCTGCAAGATCGCCCAGGCGGGGAGAGGGAGGGGAGCTCTCGGCCGCCGCAGGGAGCCTGGCGCCCGGCTGTGCGGTTTCGCCCTCGTAGATACCGTGTGGCCGCAAGAGCTCTCTTGCTGTTGCCAAACCCGCTGGAAACATTCAGCCGCCGGGTGGTGTGGGACAGGGTGGACAGAGTTTCTCTCTGCTTCGATACGAAAAGCCCCTATTGAAAATTTCAAGCGGGTGTCCTTGAGGGTCGCTGTTTAAACATTGTTCTTTTTGAGCGTGGGTTACTTGAGTTGTGTCTTGGAGGCTTGCTAAACCTGGAAACTCTGGGGATGCTGCCTGCCTGCAGGGAACAAATAATGCTATGTTAAGAAAATGTATGGAAGAGAGTGTTGTAGTGGAGCATACGCTACTTCCAAGCCTGTGGAAGGCTCTGAGCTTGTGTCAGAAAGGATATGAAAATTGGTTCCATGGATTCTTTTTCAAGTCAGAAGCTTCCAGCAATAACTATTGTGTATAGCAGAGAGCCATACAGATATGGAAGCATAAGATTCCAAGCTGGAGGAGAGATGAAGTTTGGATTTGGATTTCAGATCAAGGATGGTGGCGTTTATCTACAGTGTTCTGTTTTAAGCATTCAAGAGGTGGATGATCATTGCTGATATTTCGGGAACAGTTCAACAACTGAAGTGGTTAATGGAAATGAGAGCATCTTTGTGTGTGTACTTTGAAGTCCACTGGATTTTGGGCTAGTTGTCATACTTTACAACAAAACAGTATTATTAAAGCTATTCATTTTTCCAATAATATTTCAAATATTCAACAAAATAGTATTATTAAAAATATGTTGTTCTTGCATTTCAAATGGATGATCCTTATTTAAATTCCATAAGTAGGTGAAGATTCTAGCTCATGTAACTGTATTTTGAGTAGGGAGACTTTTTTCTAGTTAAGTGTCAAATAGGCCTTTTGGGGTCACCTGTTAGCCTCTCACGTAGTGTTAACCAATAAAAGTATAGCGATAATAAAATGATAATTAAAAAAAAAACAACACAAGCCAATTAGGTCATATTGAGCATATGAGCTGTAGTTTCTTAATTCCTGCCTTTGTGTAGTATGCAAGTTTTTGTACTATGGTTGCCAGTTCGTTGAGTTTTGTGTAAATATATTTATTGTAATTTTCACTATTCTATAATGCTAAAAGTGTGTAGTATCCAATATGGCATAAGGTATTCTTAAGGCAAACTAGCAAATKACTTAGAAAAATACAAACTGCATCCTACTTACTGGGTTATGCCTCTTTAATACTAGGAGTTACTGTTTAATAATTGATATGCTTATGGTTAAGGCTGTTCACCTGAAGAATTCKTGTTTTTTTTTTCTTAACTGTAAACCTTAATTGGCACACGACTTTGATGGCTGTCTGTTAATTGATAGTATTAATGACTTACAGAATTTGTTCTGCTAGTACCTGACAGAAGAATTAAAGTTTAACGAGTCTTCTTAAATCATCAGCTTTTAATTGAAATTAAATGCATTTTAAAAAAAAATTGCCATCATCTTTTCATTAAAATAAATTAAACATAGTTGTGATCAATAGTGTTTCTTTATCTATTGTGTGTCAGTATTTTTTTTATTATGTGGTAGAACTGAATGAACATTTACATATTATCAAAACAGTTGTTTATTTTATACTTCAGAATGAGTACTGACCATTTTTTCAAGATGGATGAGGCTAGAAAGCTAACTATAATAACGTATTTGAAATTTATTGAAGCAGATACATTAAAGAAAACTATATGGTCAATGTATAGCTGAATTGGTACAAAGCACTACAGGTAAAGACGGCTCTGGAAGGATTAGAATTCAGATGGAATTATTTCAGTGGATAGAATGCATCAGGCTGTCAGCTAATACATTTTGTAACATAATGACAGTAATTTTTAGAAGGAAACTTATGTTTGTTCTCTAGTACAATATGATTTTATAATAGGTTGCAGTTTATTAGTTCTTATTTTGAGATTAATTTCTTGGATGCATTGGTGTTGATGTAAATTATCTAGCTGAAAAAATGTTACTTGCATGACTCTTTAAAAATTTGTTCATGAATTTTCTATTTACCTTAGACTTTGAACACTGGAGTATTTAATGAAGTCATACTGCGAAAACTGGAAGATGTGTAAATATATTTGCCACTTGCGGTTGAGAATTTCCTGTCTTAAGCTACAGTGTGTGTAAATATAGATATAAACATTTGTTAAGCATTGGAATTAATCTGATGGATAAGACTGCTTCCTAATGAATTCTGTAAACATATAGAACATAACTGTGGATATTTGTACTTTAGTGAAAATTATCACTGATACTGTGTGATGCATGCTGAACAAATAGAGATGCTCTTCTGTCTTGAAGAGAATGTGATCTTTCTCCTAGGGAAGCTGTCATCATCAGAGCAAGAAGAGCCATTATGCTTCTTACTGTGTTCCTTTGTTATCTTATTTTATTTTGGTTTGTATCTTTTAATCCCTTTCATTCTGGAAAAATAAGTTCATGCCACCTGAATTTTGCATCTTCTCTGGAACTTGCTGTTGCTACAAATATGAGGGAGGTTAGCATCACTAATATCATATGACTAGCAATGCTTTTGGCCAGCTGATACTGTTCTTGCTTATTTCTTGCTAATTTGGTTCAAAACCTAGACAGCTGAGGTACTGGCAAAAAATGTGTTGTTAGATAGAATAAAAATACTATTTTTAAAATGGGCTGTTAACTGCATATGCATAGGTCAGTTAAAATTGTCCTGTTTGCTTTTTCATCTTCATTCCATATATTATAATGAACAATGCTTTTAAATGTCTTTGAATTATTAACTGTTATGATAAGTATCCTGCACACTACAGTGTAATCTCCTGTTTTCTGGATGTTGTGGGTTTTGTTTATTTTTTTTAAAGCAGTTCATATCAGAAAGTCAACTAATTTCTTGGAATCAAGGGGAATATTAATTTTTTTTATGTAACATCTTTTTATTCTTATTTTTATAAGTTAAGTAAAACATAACCATTTATAATGATTTCAGATTAACTAACTGAAATTCAACATATTTAAATGTCAGTATGGTCCTCTTAACATTGTGGATGTATCCTACCTTTAGGAACATGAGAATGAGAACTGCTTGTGACATGCATAGTAAGCACATGATAAACGTAGCTGCAGGTATTTGGAGTTTTATGACTTTTAGGTATTTACTACTTCTTTTGTGGTATGGATTCTTCCTAGTTCTTTTTCCAGTGTTCTTCATCTTTTCAATTACACTGCCAGCAAGTTTAACTTTCTTAACCAATTAAGGCTGCTAAGTTGAAGAGTTTTCCACTGAAGTAGACAAAAAAATGGTCATGCTAACTACTGGTCCTGCTCAAGGATGAGAACCTCACAGACTTCACAGATGGAGAGTGGTGGGGAGGGTACAGAGTGACATTGGTAGTGAAGTTGTTGTTTATGGTTTGGCACCAGCTCTGGGTCTGTGATGCATATAGACTGGCACAGGCTTTTAGCCTGATGCACACAGGGTTTTAGGCTGGGGGGATCACCAGTGGTTAGACTGCTTAATGCTATGCCAATCTTGCTTCTGTATCTACTGCGGTATAAGACAGTCATTTTGGAGTTAGGAAGTGGAGACGCTGAAGGTTGTGCAGGAAGGTGCCTATGTGCCACTGAATTTTACATATGTGAGAGATTGTTTATGCTTGTGCTTGTTTCATAGCACCGGAGCAGGTGGCAGGTATAGATGCCTGTGCTTTGCCTGGAAGGTCTGTAAACAGTTTCTTTCAGCAGCAATGTGTTCTTTGATCCTGCAAAAATCCTATGCATTACTTTAATCATTTCACTGCCCTAAACATACGTTTAACCACACCATCCACTGATGCATGTGTTAGTAATGATTTGTGAATGCAAGCTTGCAGGAGAGTTTTGCACCTCCAACTGGCCTGTTGCAGATCTCTGAAGTGAATGTGTCCCTTGTTGACACTTGCTGAATTTGCCTACCCCTTGTTTCTTAGGGAATGCACAAAGTTGCCTGTATGTGGCTTCAAAAACTGCATGTGTTCAGCTGCTTAAGCAGGTTGAGAAGGGTGGTAGCATATGCATTTGGCAAGCTGAAATTTATATTATGCTTTCTGCTAATGGATCTTTGATTAAAAAAAAAAAAATCCTAGGACTTCCTCTGCAAAAGCTGCAGGACTCTGAGGGTTTGTAGAAATGATGTTGAGAGATGCATGAAACAGACAGCAAGGCTTTGTCAAGTAGCAGACAATGTCATACTCAACTGTACTACGTGTACAAAGCATTTTATGAATTAAAGTGACTGCTTTTTGATACAGTATTCCACAGCATATCGAGATCAGTGTTGTGAGGCCTTTGCTTGTTCATCTAAAATATTGCCTCAAGAGTAGAAAGTATGAATAAAGTTTGATAGGAGGAAATAATTTTGCCGAGATCTCTTTGGAAGGTGTTGGGATATCAGGATGTTTGCAAGTGAATTGTGTAGCTATGAAAGGAGACCAGTGTGCAATGAGTAAGCCATATCCACAGTTTGTGCTTAGTGCCTGTTACAAGAAGTTATCTTTGTCACTGATGTGCCTACATGCTTTGAGGCATAGAAATGAGTTTGAAGTCCCCAAGTGCTTTCCTATTGGAAAACAAAGTCTCAAGTTTTGTCCTAGGACAATAAGCTCTCCCGTTTAAGTGTTGGACAAATGCGTTCCAGCACAATAAAAGACAAATGCCTCAATAAAAGAAAACTCCAGGGGCATGCTACATATGTATGTGTTGGGAGTCTGCAAGTGGGAGGTAGTTGTAGGCTACAGGTCATCCTTCAGTCCTGCACAGTTTCTTATCTTATCTCTTATCTTATGCTTTTACTTTTCATCCAGTATCTGGATGAAAGCTGCTGTGGATGGCTTTTACAAGTGTGCTAAATCAGATTAATAACCTTGTTAAGGTAGGTGCTTGTTATCTTACTATTAAGAGCATATTGCCAAATCAGACTGGCGTTTTTGAGGTGCCACCTAAAATGTGTTTGGGGAGCTCCTGAGATAGTAAGAGCTGTTTTCCTTTTTCCCAGGGAACTGCAGACTGAGGGAGCTGTTTTCCTGTACAGTACTTCAGATACATGCAAAAGGCTCTGTATTTAGAGCAGGATAAACTTATCTAGGTTCTGAAGAGGGATACTACAGCCCAGTGCAGAAAAGATGCTTTCATGGACTACAAGCTTCTGATTTACAGTGCAACAGCAATCAGCAAGAGACAGTGTCATCTGATGGGCTGTAAATGCCTGGGAGGAAAAGGGGAAACATACTTTTGTTTCAAAATACTGACCCATACATTTCCCCGCTGAGTACAGACAGCAGTTGTCATATACAATGTTAGCCTTACTCATTATAGTTCAGTGAAATCAAATTGCTGTCTCATTGGTATGAGCTCTTGCCTGATAAAACTTCTTAGGGATAGAAGGGAATGGGCACCTTCCACAGCATGAGAAAGAAGCCTGTGGGTTTGGTGGATGCAAGAGTGATAGACAATACAGTCACCTTACTCGTCAACATCTGGCTCTATTGGCATAATCCTGTTTTATTGAAGACTTAGGAAGGATATCGGTGGTGAAGTTATCAAGCTTTGGTCTGCTTTACTGCTAGACTGTGAATAAAATTCTTCAAAATGTATTTAGATTATGTTGAAAACTGCTAGCAGAATGGGTCAGTGTGGAATAGGGGGATGGCAAGAGCGGTCTGTAACAATGGATGGAACACAGATTGGGCTGGTGCCAAACAGTACTAGGGCAAAGACAAATGAAAACCTTTCATGTGTACTTAAAAAAAAAAAAAAAGGGGGGTGGGGGGGGGTGGTGGGGAGGGGAGAAGAACACTGTATAAATGGATTAATCTATGCAGTTTATATAAGCCTCCATATCTGCTGGTGGGAGCAAATTGCTCTGACCATACCTGATGATGGTGGTCTCAGTCTCTGGTGTTCAAATTCTCTGTGACTTATCTCTGGTCCTGAAAAGCCTGTATGATGTTGTCCATTCTACTGCGTAGTATGGTTCATCTCCTTATATTGGGGTGATTTTTTCCTTTGGCCTCAGCTTTGTTATTGTTGCTTTTTACTTTCTTCCTCATGAACTTGAGAATTACTGCTTTAACCTCACACACATTCAAGTGTATAGTTCCATGTCTAAATTTGAGATGATATTTTGAGAGTATCTTGCTATGATCTGAGCAGTACCTACCTCAAAGGGTGAAGGTCAGTGTGTTGGAATGGTGTAAACCTTCCTTGTGGAGATAGTACAGGAGTGCTTAACTTCAAACTTATTGTGATGCTCACAGGATTGAAGGACCAATTGGAGGGATGCTTATCTGTGGAAAGGCTGTAGGGTGGTATTCTAGATGATGCAGGTAAGCCAAAGGGAGATGTAGTGAATACCAGTGGCATTATCTTCTGGTGATGAGGTCCTGATCTTAAGGATATTAACTGGGCACTAATGGAAGTATAAGGAGAACCTGCTATTAATGGGGAATGGCAACATCTGGGAGAAATTGACACTATGTCCTTAAATAGGTGAGAAGAGGAAGCAAAGCACCTCAGTCCATATTTAAAAGCCACTGGGTTGGACCTAGAGGAGTGGAGCAGGCAAATAATCACAGTTATGTGAAAAGGACTGACAGCTGTGATATTGTTCCAAAATCTCAAACAGGTCAAACTCTGGACCAGCTGGTGTAATGGCAACTACTTTCAGACAACTTTGTTCTACAGTCTCGTGATCCAGACCCTTAAGGGGGTTTACCCCTACCCACCTGTAATGGCTGGTGTCTTTTATTTTGAACAGTTGTAATAGCCAGTCTGTTTCATGAATGCTTTGTTATTCTTCTTGTCCTCTTACATAAGTATACTTGGTTTCTGTGGCATCAGTGGAAAAGGAAGTTAGCCTTGCAACCATTTGAAGTTTTTCATAGTGACATAAGACTAAATAAGTTGTTAGCTGTTGGTTGGAAAGTTAAATGTAAAATGTTTTTGTAAGAATAATATTTAAAGTAATGGGTTGTAAGAGGATTTGCTGATTGAATGCTGTACCCCAGCACCTGAAAAAAAATGTAACAATAATATTTAAATTAATGGCTTATAAGAGGATTTGCTGATTTAATGCTGTACTGCAGCACCTGAAAAAATGTAACTGCAGTGTCAGTATGACCATTGCATACAATTGTGGTAAGCATTTTACACTTCTTTTGATGGGAAATCTTTTTAACTTTTTTGCATTACTACTTATCCTTTAAAAAAGTGTCCAGGGAGTGTTATGCTTAAAAAGGAAGTATCTATTTTATTTTTCCCATGAAAGGATTTTTTTTTTCGGCGGGAGGGAACAGTTACAGGGTAATCCATGTTTAGTTACCTTTTGTAATATACATGAGAAAATCCAGACACTTTTCATATTGTTCTTATTCTTAGTTATGGAAATCAGTCTTTCTTTAAAAGCTTGCTTCTTTGCTCTTGAGAAAACTGGCATACAGAGTAGCACTGTCTTTTGTAGTTTATTACTGCAGTGTTATCTACTGGCTACTTCAAAATGTCAGGTTAAGAGTTGATTAAAGTGGCAAACTCCTTCATCAAATGTAATGTATGTTGTCCATTTGATATGTTCAATGAAAGAAGTAGAGAAACTGTAGTGTTTAAAAAAAATTTAAAAAAAGTAGGCAAGGCTTAAGCTTAAATATTCAAGTTAGTCCTTAGAAGAATTCTGATCCTTGATATTAAGATATTCAAAATCAGGTAAAACCTCAGTACAGGAATATTTGAATGACTGGAGTCATGCTCTCTTTTCCTTGAGAAATTCTGTTTCTTTAAGTGTGATCTGACAAGAAATCATAGGAATTTGTATATCTTAACATTAACTTTTTAAAATGTATTATCACAAGCTATTTGTTCATGTTTCCTGAACGAATTGTAAATGAAGAGTAGGTGTTTCAAAGCTGCCTGAAAGAGCTGGATTTTTAACTCTCAGAAGAAACTAATAGGAGATAATGTAGGTAATTTGGAATCTTTTTGTGTATGAAGAAATAATTTAGGAAGTCTTGTATCAAATCCCCCCACTGCCTTGTTCTCAGATTGAAAACTCTTCTTTCTCAGCCTCAAGTCACATTGCCTGTAATCTTAAGTGTCTTAATTGCACTGATGTAGATTACAATTGATGCCAAGTTGCCTGAGGAGATACAAATAGCTGTTAAGCTACTTGCTGGCTCCTTGCATTCTATTTTCATAGGGAAAACAGTGCTTGTAGAAATGCTGTTTGTGTGTTGTTTTTTTTTTTTTTTATT